>NC_069476.1:10335164-10372664 GCF_026875155.1 Cherax quadricarinatus
GGCCTACCAGCTTTCTCCTGCTTGATTTGAAGTCGCTAGAACACTGCACCTCGTAAGACGTATATATACGGCCGCGACAGTCAAAGGGTTAAACCTCAGACTTGTTTACACACACTGTTACATAAATCAGTTATGAATAGCATGTACTTGCATACCATGCAGTGTAAAAGTTAAGCACATTGAAAAGTAGATTCAGATGGTATTTGTAGCATTGATGTCAGACCAAGGCAGTGTGTGGTAGTCAACACCTGCCATGTTTATATTACGGATTGTACGCAGGCTAAGATAAGCCCAGTGTGGGTGTAGGTAGTGTGTGTGTGGATCATATATGGCACATTATTGTGATAAAATAAAATGCAGGTACTTCTTGGTTTCAACTGCAACCATGTTGCTATGTTCCTATACTCACAAATATGACATTGTGCTATTATTGGAATGCAACTTTCTTGCATTGCAGAATGAATTAGGAGTGAGTGCTGGCAATATAAAAATGGATTAAAATTTTTTTTTTTCATCCCCTTATGTTTAGCCTGATCCATGAAACCTTACCCAGTTTTTAAAATAGATTCAAGATACAGTAGTATTCATATACAGGGACTATATTAAGCGTTTCCTAGGAGCCTTGTGAGAATACACGATTTGTTTATTTGTAAAAGCTTCTCTGACTTGTATGTTAATGGCTACTGTTGACTGCTTATGCCGTAAATTACAGCATTACAGTTGCTAGTTCAGTTTGACCTTACTGGACTAATATTCTCTTTCAGTCCCCAGAAAACTCCTGTGAAAACTCCAAATAAGACTCCAATTAAAGCTCCTGCATATGAACGCTTCCAGCATTTGGTAGAAAAGCCATCTGAGGAACTTGTGCTACCATATAAATACCGCTTTGTGAAGGAAGTGTTCCGGGCTGTTGACACTGTTGTTTCTCTCCTCCATAACAGACAGGAAGTAATAACATATAGTAAACTGAAGCCAGCTGTACAGGAAATGTTGAGAAGGTATATGCAGGTTTATTAAATTTTTGTTTGACTGAAGTATTACTCTTTTTGGAGGCTACATTTCTCCACTCATTTTGGATGTCTTGTATTAATCCAAAGACATGTGTAGGAACACCTGAGGTATTTGTGAAAAAAAGAATTCCGTATATAGGTTGATATAATATATCCTTCTGCAATAATAACTTGCACTAACTAGCATGTGTTAATGAGAGCATTAATGAAACGTAGATAGAAGAATTTGAAGAATGAGCAAAGAAAATGTAAATATTGAGTATTCCATATACGTAATGTAAAGGTCTTATAGTTGGAGAAAATAAGTACAGTAGCTCGTGATGTGGCACTAGTTGATATTTAGCTAAGGAACCATCTTAACCCTTTGACTGTCGCGGCCGTATATATACGTCTTACGAGGTACCGTGTTTGACGTATATACACTCATAAATTCTAGCGGCTTCAAATCAAGCAGGAGAAAGCTGGTAGGCTCACATGTGAGAGAATGGATCTGTGTGGTCAGTGTGCACCATATAAAAAAATCCTGGAGCACGCAGTGCATAATGAGAAAAAAAACTCCGACCGTTTTTTTTTTTTAATTAAAATGCCGAATTTGTGGTCTATTTTCGTATAGTATTTATGGTTGTATTCTCGTTTTCTTGGTCTCATTTGATAGAATGGAAAACATATTATAGAAATAGACGTGATTTTGAGTGATTTTACTATAAAAAGAACCTGGAAATGGAGCTCAAAGTAGGGGAAATGTTTGATTTTTGCCAATGTTCAAAAGTAAACAAATGATGTCATTGTCCAATAAATGTCCAACTAGCCATTCTAATATGCAGTCATGAATGGGTTGAAGTTATTTATACAATTATTACAGTATTGCAGTAGTCTGCATAATAGTAAGTCTTCTATTTTTTGTTTGAATAAAAATTCAAAATAGAAAGCAAGAGTAATATCAGAGGGGCCTGGAGACATGACTGATGAACAAAGAAAATGTTATTTTAGAGCCAGGAATGTCTGCATTGTTTATTCTGGACCTTATTTTGAAATTGTCATATTTTTTAATTTTCGTGAAATTGGCCAAATTGCAAATTTCTGACCACATTATTGGGTAGTTGAAATCAGTAAATGGGCAGTTTCTTGTACTCAATCGATAGAAAAAATGGAGTTCTAAAGAAATAGCTATGAGTTTGGTTGACTGGAACTACGGAATTAGCCGAAAATAGGGTTCAAAGTGGGCGAAATCGCCGATTTGTAAATATCGCCGAGGTCGCTAACTTCGCGAGAGCATAATTCCGTCAGTTTTCCATCAAATTTCGTTTTTTTTTTGGTGTCATTACAATCGGGAAAAGATTCTCTATCATTTCATAAGAAAAGATAATTTTTTTTTTTAAATTTTGCGACACCAGGAGACACCTCAGGATTGGGGGTTGCGACAGTCAAGGGGTTAAATTGCTAGTTCTTTAGAACTAAGAATTTAAGAGGGTTTGTTTTCAAGATGGTTTGTTTTCAAGTAATCAAGGGGAAGATGGTGAGCAATACACAGTGAAGGAAAACTTGTAGAATTATTTACAGCTATGTTGAACCTCAAAGATTTTTAGTAAAGGTAGGAAAGATAGGTAGATGGAGAGGGCGGGGAGTGTAGATAGTTAACAATATAAAATGGCATGAGACTGTGCTCGGTGCCAGAATGGTTCAAGATGGGATGAATGAACGAAAAATTTATTTCATTGTAAATTAATTTAGGCCAGTGACATTGCTTTTTCAGGGGTTGGAGACTATCTTCATTTTCAATATTTTTTTCAGTACCAAAACTTATATTTTGGTTAGTGGGAAAGAAATCAGAATGAAGTGACTATAAATATTTTAAATTATGTTTTGATGTGTTATACAGTATTGACATCAGTGAGGCTTGTTTGTACATGACTAAATGTTTTATGTTTTAACACCTTGGTAACTGTTGCACATCCAACAGAACGATGCATGAGCATTACCTTGGGCAAGTCAAGACTGTGTTTCCTCTAGCGTATTTCTTCAAGCAAGAAAACATTAGAAATACCAAAAATACAGGTAAAATTTAATTTACTCTGTTGTGAAATGCATGACAATTATTTTGTTTTTGGGTGTTTTCTGTGTGTAAATAATTTGTAAATGGTTAAATGAATTTTTTCAGTAACGGAATTCTTCCTTCGTAAGCCATGCATGTCATAAGAGTCGACTAAAATACCGGGAGCAAGGGGCTAGTAATGCCTTCTGTATATATTGCTAAATGTAAAAGAAGAAACTTTCGTTTTTCTTTTTGGGCCACCCCCGCCTCAGTGGGACATGGCTGGTGCATTGAAAGAAGAAAGTATTAGTACAGTAGGACCACCGTATCTGCGAGGGATAAGTTCCAAGGACCTGCCATGGATACCCAAACTGTGATATTAGCAGACCCTATATACATGTATGTCCTATTTATTTATTTATTTATTTATTTTTTATTATTTTTTTTTTAACAAATCGGCTTTATCCCACCGAGGCGGGGTGGCCCCAAAGGAAAAATGAAAGTTTCTCCTTTTACATTTAGTAATATGTACAGGAGAAGGGGTTACTAGCCCCTTGCTCCCGGCATTTTGGTCGCCTCTTACAACATGCATGGCTTACGGAGGAAGAATTCTGTTCCACTTCCCCATGGAGGTAAGAGGAAATAAACAAGAAAATAAACTAGAAAGAAAATAGAAGAAAACCCAGAGGGGTGTGTATATACAGTGGACCCCCGCATAACGATTACCTCCGAATGTGACCAATTATGTAAGTGTATTTATGTAAGTGTGTTTGTACGTGTATGTTTGGGGGTCTGAAATGGACTAATCTACTTCACAATATTTCTTATGGGAACAAATTCGGTCAGTACTGGCACCTGAACATACTTCTGGAGTGAAAAAATATCGTTAACCGGGGGTCCACTGTATATGCTTGTACATGTATGTGTAGTGTGACCTAAGTGTAAGTAGAAGTAGCAAGACGTACCTGAAGTCTTGCATGTGTATGAGAGACCAAAAAAAAAAAAAAGACCAGCAATCCTACCATTGTTTAAAACAATTGCAGGCTTTCGTTTTACACTCGCTAGGCAGGACGGTAGTACCTCCCTGGGCGGTTGCTGTCTACCAACCTACTACTGTTAATAAGCCTTATACATAACCTATTATAAAGTTTAATTGCTAAATTGTACACAATAAGTGGAGAATTATCACTTTTTCACTGATGGGAAACACTTTGTGGATTCTCTTAGGCTTTGAATTACTGCCAGCTTCTCTATTTTTGTGTAAGAGGTATTTTTTGGGCCACAGTAAACTGCAGATACTGAATCAGTGGATACAGGGGTTCTACTGTACTTCAAATTAACTTAGTTTAATATTGTACATAATGAAGTCTGTTGTGATGAACAATTATGGAATGTAGCAACTTTAGTCCCAGGCTTTGCAGAAAGAAATATTATCATTGAAGTCTGTTTTGCAGGCATTGGAACTGAACCCAAAAATCAATACCAATTAACACTCTCTTGCAACATGAACTACAAGCCGTTGTCCACCCAAAACCTTGCTATGAAGTTTCATGAAGTTGATCATCCTCAGCAACTCAAGGTGGGTTAAATATTGACATATTAACATATAGGTAACAAATAAATTTTTTTTTTTTTTTTTTTCTCAACAAGTCGGTCGTCTCCCACCGAGGCAGGGTGACCCAAAAAAGAAAGAAAATCCCCAAAAAGAAAATACTTTCATCATCATTCAACACTTTCACCACACTCACACATTATCACTGCTTTTGCAGAGGTGCTCAGAATATAACAGTTTAGAAGCATATACGTATAGAGATACACAACATATCCCTCCAAACTGCCAATATCCCAAACCCCTCCTTTAAAGTGCAGGCATTGTACTTCCATTTCCAGGACTCAAGTCCGACTATATGAAAATAACCGGTTTCCTGAATCCCTTCACTAAATATTACCCTGCTCACACTCCAACAGATCGTCAGGTCCCAAGTATCATTCGTCTCCATTCACTCCTATCTAACACGCTCATGCACGCTTGCTGGAAGTCAAGGCCCTCACCCACAAAACCTCCTTTACCCCCTCTTTCCAACCCTTTCGAGGACGACCCCTACCCCTCTTTCCTTCCCCTATAGATTTATATGCTTTCCATGTCATTCTACTTTGATCCATTCTCTCTAAATGACCAAACCACCTCAACAACCCCTCTTCTGCCCTCTGACTAATGCTTTTATTAACTCCACACCTTCTCCTAATTTCCACACTCCGAATTTTCTGCATAATATTTACACCACACATTGCCCTTAGACAGGACATCTCCACTGCCTCCAACCGTCTCCTCGCTGCTGCATTTACCACCCAAGCTTCACATCCATATAAGAGTGTTGGTACTACTATACTTTCATACATTCCCTTCTTTGCCTCCATAGATAACGTTTTTTGACTCCACATATACCTCAACGCACCACTCACCTTTTTTCCCTCATCAATTCTATGATTAACCTCATCCTTCATAAATCCATCCGCCGACACGTCAACTCCCAAGTATCTGAAAACATTCACTTCTTCCATACTCCTCCTCCCCAATTTGATATCCAATTTTTCTTTATCTAAATCATTTGATACCCTCATCACCTTACTCTTTTCTATGTTCACTTTCAACTTTCTACCTTTACACACATTCTCAAACTCATCCACTAACCTTTGCAATTTTTCTTTAGAATCTCCCATAAGCACAGTATCATCAGCAAAAAGTAACTGTGTCAATTCCCATTTTGAATTTGATTCCCCATAATTTAATCCCACCCCTCTCCCGAACACCCTAGCATTTACTTCTTTTACAACCCCATCTATAAATATATTAAACAACCATGGTGACATTACACATCCCTGTCTAAGACCTACTTTTACCGGGAAGTATTCTCCCTCTTTTCTACACACCCTAACCTGAGCCTCACTATCCTCATAAAAGCTCTTTACAGCATTTAGTAACTTACCACCTATTCCATATACTTGCAACATCTGCCACATTGCTCCTCTATCCACTCTATCATATGCCTTTTCTAAATCCATAAATGCAATAAAAACTTCCCTACCTTTATCTAAATACTGTTCACATATATGCTTCAATGTAAACACTTGATCTACACATCCCCTACCCACTCTGAAACCTCCTTGTTCGTCCGCAATTCTACATTCTGTCTTACCTCTAATTCTTTCAATTATAACCCTACCGTATACTTTTCCTGGTATACTCAGTAAACTTATTCCTCTATAATTTTTACAATCTCTTTTGTCCCCTTTCCCTTTATATAAAGGGACTATACATGCTCTCCGCCAATCCCTAGGTACCTTCCCCTTTTTCATACATTTATTAAACAAAAGTACCAACCACTCCAACACTATATCCCCCCTGCTTTTAACATTTCTGTCATGATCCCATCAGTTCCAGCTGGTTTACCCCCTTTCATTCTACGTAATGCCTCACGTACCTCCACCACACTTAGTCTGCTCTTCTTCACTCCTAAAAGATGGTATACCTCCCTGGCCAGTGCATGAAATTACCGCCTCCCTTTCTTCCTTAACATTTAAAAGTTCCTCAAAATATTCTCGCCATCTACCTAATACCTCCCTCTCCCCATCTACTAACTCCCCTACTCTGTTTTTAACTGACAAATCCATACTTTCCCTAGGCTTTCTTAACTTGTTTAACTCACTCCAAAATTTTTTCTTATTTTCATTAAAATTTCTTGACAGTGCCTCTCCCACTCTTTCATCTGCTCTCCTTTTGCACTCTCTCACCACTCTCTTCACCTTTCTTTTACTCTATAAGTTCAGTGGTGAAAAGTCTCCAAGAGTTCAGAATGGGTTTTTTTTTTTTTTTCCTCAGATTTTCAAACATGGCACAGCTGTCTGGCAACTGATATTTTATCATATCTCCATGCTAGTTTAACTCTCCGACCATCTCTTGAGTTGAGGTGACCCCAAAAAAGGAGTTGAAATGCATTCACTGTTATTCATTTGCTGTACTTGTGTAGTTTTAAAGGTTCGAGTCTTAGTACCTGGCTCTACCTCTCGACTTTCTGCTTGCCAGATTTACTCCCTCCTTGCCTCTGGGGCCCTATGGTATTTTATTATTATTATTAACACATCGGCTGATTCCTACCAAGGCAGGGTGGCTCGAAAAAGAAAAACTTTTATCATTCACTCCATCACTGTCTTGCCAGAGGGGTGCTTTACACTACAGTTATAAAACTACAACAGTAACACCCCTCCTCCTTCAGAGTGTACTTCCAGTGTACTTCCTATCTCCAGTACTCAAGTCTGGCCTGCTGGTTTCCCTGAATCCCTTCATGAATGTTACTTTGCTCACACTCCAACAGCACATCAAGTATTAAAACCCATTAGTCTCCATTCACTCCTATCAAGTCCAAGCCCCTCGCACTCAAAACCACCTTTACCCCCCTCCCTCCAACCTTTTTTTGGCTGACCCCTACCCTGCCTTCCCTCCACTACAGATTTTTACACTCTCGAAGTCATTCTGTTTTGTTCCATTCTCTCTACATGTCCGAACCACCTCAGCAACCCCTCCTCGGCCCTCAGGATAATAGTTTTGGTAATCCCCCACCTCCTCCTAATTTCCAAACTATGAATTCACTGCATTATATTCACACCACACATGGCCCTCAGACATGACATCTCTACTGCCTCCAGCCTTTTCCTTGTTGCAACATTCACCACCCATGCTTTACACCCATATAAGAGTGTTGGTATAACTATTCTCTCATACATTACCCTCTTTGCTTCCACGGACAAAGTCCTGTCTCCATAGACTCCTATGTGCACCTCTCGCCCTTTTCCCCTCGCCCTTTTCCCCTCATCAGTTCTATGATTCACCGCATCCTTCATAGACCCATCTGCTGACGTGTCCACTCCTAAATATATGAATACATTCACCTCCTCCATACTCTCTCCCTCCAATCTGATATCCAATCTTTCATCACCTGATCTTTTTGTTATCCTCATCACCTTACTCTTTCCTATATTCACTTGTAATTTTCTTCTTTTACATACCCTACCTAATTCATCCACCAACCTCTGCAACTTCTCTTCAGAATCTCCCAAAAGCACAGTGTCATCAGCAAAGTGCAACTGTGACAACTCCCACTCTGTGTTAGATTCTTTATCTTTTAACTCCACACCTCTTGCCAAGACCCTCGCATTCACTTCTCTGACAACCCCATCTATAAATATATTAAACAACCACGGTGACATCATACATCCTTGTCTAAGGCCTACTTTTACTGGGAAATAATTTCCCTCTTTCCTACATACTCTAACTTGACCCTCACTATCCTCATAAAAACTCTTCACTGCTTTCAGTAACCTACCTCCTACACCATACACCTGCACTCTCTTTTGACCCCTTTGCCTTTATACAAAAGAACTATGCATGCTCTCTGCCAGTCCCTAGGTACCTTACCCTCTTCCATACATTTTTTTAATAATAGCACCAACCACTCCAAAACTATATCCTCACCTGCTTTTAAGATTTCTATCTTTATCCCATCAGTCCCAGTTGCCTTACCCCTTTTCATTCTACCCACTGCCTCACGAACTTCCCCCACACTTACAACTGGCTGTTCCTCACTTCCACAAGATGTTATTCCTCCTTGCCCTATATACAAAATCACAGCTTCCCTATCTTCGTCAACATTGAACAATTCCTCAAAATATTCCCTCCATCTTCCTGATTCCTCTAACTTCATTTCAAAACTCTCCTCTCCTATTTTTTAACTGTCAAATCAATTTGTTCCCTAGGCTTCCTGAACTTATTAATCTCTCTCCAAACTTTTTCTTATTTTCAATAAAATTTGTTGATAACTTCTCACCTACTCTCTCATTTGCTCTCTTTTTATATTGCTTCACCACTTTTAACTTCTCTTGTTCTCTCCATATACTCTTCCCTTCTTGCATCACTTCTACTTTGTAAAAACCTCTCATATGCTAACTTTTTCTCCCTTACTACATTCTTTACATCATCATTCCACCAACTGCTCTTCTTCCTTCCTGCACCCAATTTCTTGTAATTACAAACTTCTGCTGAAAATACTAACACTACATTCTTAAACCTATCCCATACGTGTTCAACCCCATTACCTATACTCTCACTAGCCCATCTATCCTCCAAATAGTTGTTTATATCTTCCCAGCTGCCTCCTCTTTTTTTTTAAAACCCTTCACCTGTCTTTTGCTTGTGCTTTATTTTTTTTTTATCCATCCCCTTTTTTTACACTCTCTGTGGGCTACAACTAAAAAGAAATTATATATCTGGGGCCCCTCTTAAAATGTACATCCTGAAGCTATCAATAATCTTTTATCTAAAATCGTAGTTAAAACAAATATGTCATTACGTCCTACATCTATCTTTATACTTATTTTCCTCTTTTTCATAAAATATGTTTCCCTATAACTAAACCCCCTTAGAAGTTAAATAAGGGTTCCATTATTTTTCCCCTAGCCCCCCAAAAAACTTCCCTACCAACCCTTCTAAATGTTTTTCTCTTTGCTTTTGGGCCCCCTACCCAATTACTCCACTTGGTCAAAGGTCCTTAAATCACTTAAATCTTCCAAAATCTCTCTCTACACTCTTCTCTTCTCCTCCAGGTGCATACAGCTTATTATGATTCATTTTTTCACATAAAAACCTTTTTTTTAATCCAATAATCCTTGAATTTTACAACTTATATTCCCTTTTTCCTTCCATAACTAAATTTTCAACATTATTGTACCCTTCCATATCTTAACCCTTCTGATGCTCCTGACTTAACCCCATTTTTTTCCCCCCCCTGAAACTTGCTACCCCCTTCAGTTTGGTTTTGCTGGGGGGCTGGACACCCAACATTTTTATTCATAACATTAGTCCCTATTCTTTAAACTGTGTAAAGTTTTTTTCCACCATTTTTGTATGAGCATTTTTTGCTTCCTGACCATCTGAGATGAAAAAAAATACTTCCTTACATCTTTGTGGCTATTTTTGTCTTCATCTTTCAGCTGCGACTCCCAAGTACATGGACCCCGCACCCCATTGGCATCACAAAAATTTAAAAACCCCGCTACGATACATTTTATCGCTAAGATTTTGCCTCGCATACCGCTAAAAAACCCGGGCCAACGCTATTGTCCGGACGCGTCTATGTGGGCCCTGAGCCAGCTACTGTTCCGCCGGTGGCATTGTTTACAAGCCAGCCTCCGGGTAAATCCAAGCATACAAACGAAAATTTCGTATTATTCAGCGTTTTTTTGGTGATTTTATCTTTTAAAATAAGTGACCGGGCCCCAAGAAAGTTCTAGTGCCAACCCCGTGGTAAAAAGGTTTTAGAAATATTATCGAAATACTGTGGTACCATGGTCAACTGGATGCTGCTGCTGCTGTAGCAGTCGCTCTGCTGCTGCGTACCACCCTCAGCTGCTGCTCCTGGTTTCACCATCAGCGCTGCTATGCTGTACCACCATCAGCTGCTGCTGCTGCTGTACCCCATAGCTGTGCCCGCTTTCTGTACCACCATCAGTGCGCTGCTGCTGTACCACCCTCAGCGCTGCTGTGCGTACCCCATCAGCTTTTGCTGCTGTGCTGCGGGACCCCCATCGCTCTGCTGTCTGTACCCCATCAGCTGCTGCTGTGCTGTACCCCACAGCTGTGCTGTGTGTCACTGTTGCGCTGCTGTAGACTGTCAGCTGCTGCTGCTGTAGCCTGTAGTGTGCTGCTGCTGTAGCACTGTCAGCTCCTGCTGCTGCTGTAGCACTGTCAGTGCTGCTGTGCTGAGCACTGTCAGCTGCCCTCTGCCTGCTGTAGCACTGTCAGCTGCTGTGTGCTGCTGAGCACTGTAGGGTTGCTGCTGCTGTGCACTGTCAGTGCTCCCGCTGCTCTGTAGCATTTCACTGTGTGCTGTTAGCACGTCAGCTGCTGCTGCTGCTGTAGCATGTAGCTGCTGCTGCTGCTGTAGCCTGTAGTGCTGCTGCTGTACATGTTTTCCCTCTGCTGCTGTAGCACTGTCGCTGCTGTGCTGTAGCACTGTCAGCTGCTGCTGCTGCTGTGCACGTCAGTGCTGCTGCTGCTGTAGCACTTCAGCTGCTGCTGTTAGCATGTCAGTGCTGTGCCTGTAACACTGTCAGCTGCTGCTGCTGCTTAGGGACGTCAGTGCTGCTGCTGCGAGCAGTCAGCTCTGCTGCTGCTGTGCATGTAGCTGTGTGTGCTGTAGCACTGTCAGCTGCTTTCTGTGCTGTAGACGTCAGTGCTGGCTGCTGTAGCACTGTCAGCTGCTGTGTGCTGTAGCATGTCAGCTGTGTGCGCTTTTGACTGTCAGCTGCTGCCCCGTAGCACCACCCGCTGCTTGTGCTGTAGAAACCCCCAGCGCTGCTGTGCTGTAGCCCATCAGCTGTGCTGTGCTGTGACCATCAGTGCGCTGCTGCTGTTTTGCACCATCAGCTGCTGCTGCTGCCCGTAAGCACCGTCGCTGCTGTGCTGCTGTAGCAGTCAGTGTGCTGCTGCTGTAGCCTGTCTGCGCTGTGTACACTGTCTGCTGCTGCTGTAGCACTGTCAGTTTTGCTGCGGGAAAAAACTGTCAGCTGGCTGCTGTGCTGTGCTTGGCTGACTGCTGTGCTGTTGCTGCTGGAGCATGTCAGTGCTGCTGCTGAGCACCGTTGTTGGGGTGGCTTATGAGAATACCCAAAAAACAATTAACCCCAGAGGGTTTTGCCACCCCGGATAACCCAAAAAAGTCAGTGTCATCGAAGATGTTAACTTTTTCATTGGGGGGGCCTTTAAACTTGTTCCCAGGAGCAACCCCCACCGTCGACTAAAACCCCGGTGAACAGGGGAAAAATTCCTGGAACTAGGCTAATGGTGAAAAAAAAGCCAGAAGGTTGGTTTGAGAGATTTTAAAATCGTAGGGCATACACAGTGTGAAGGGCCTGTTCTGGAAAAAAATGCCAAACAGGCCCACAGTACTCAGGAGGAAAAAAGGCATCCCCGGAACTTTCTCATCAGTTTGCTGCACTTTAATAAAGGGAGTGATTTATTCTTCATTTAGTAGAGTAGTACATGCGCAATATACTATTGTGCATGTATCCTTCTCTTTGTGTGTAGGAAAATGTATATTTCATGTGGTAAAAAAATTTTTTCATACTTTTGGGTGTCTTACACGGATAAATTTGATTTCCATTATTTCTTATGGGGAAAATTCATTCGCATAACGATAATTTCGCATAACAATGAGCTCTCAGGAACGGATTAATATCGTTATGCGGGGGTCCACTGTACTTGTTTCCAGCCTTTCAAGCAGCCTGTTCCTATCTACCCTATGAATTCATTTGAGTATTTTGTGTGTTGATTATCATGTCTTTCAGGCCTTTTGTCCTCCTGTGTTATTAGCTTCAATTCCATTACCCTCTCCTCACAGCTCATACCCCTTGGCTCAGGATCTGTCTTGTCACAGGTGTGTTGATGTTACTGTTGAGATGGCCATCTGCACTGCAACATCCTCATTTCTCCTTCAGAGTACAGGCACTATACTTCCCACCTCCAGAATTCAAGTCCTGGAAAAACAGTACATGTGTATATTTGTATATATATCATGTATTTATTGTATTACTAAAAAACATGGATATAGATACCCTGAACATCTTCATATTCCGTGGAATAATGAAGATAGGAAAACGTTGTTTGCCAATGGTGACACTCTTCAAATTGCTAGTGTTCCCTCATTTAGAATATTGCTCAGTGCGGATGGCGCTATTCAAAGCAAGAGAAATATCAGAGCTGGAACAAATACAGAGACTGTTATAGCTTGCATTGAGTCTTGAACATGTACTCATTGGAGTGGAGGAGAGAGAGAGAGACATGGTAATATATTCCTGGAAAGTACTCAAGGACCTGGTCCCAAATCTGCACACTGCCGTAACATACTGGAGTGAGAGATATGAAAGGAAGTGTAAAATATACCCAGTGAGGAGCAGGGGTGCGGTGGGGACAATAAGGGAACATTGTATCAACATCCGGGGTCCCAGACTATTCCGCATTTTACCAGAAGATATCGGAAACATGGCTGGAACAAGTGCAGAATCCTTCAAGAGGAAACTGGACAAGTATCGTCAGGTGCCAGATCAACCAGGCTGTGATGGATATGTGGGGCATTGGGCCTCCAGCAGTAACAGCTTGCCTGGTTGATCAGGCAAGAACTGGACGAGCCTGGCCCATGGCTGGGCTCCAAGAGTAGTTAAACTCTTGAAACACTTCAAAGGTATAAAGGGTTGGAGAGAGGGGGTAAAGGAGGTTTTGTGGGTAAGGGGCTTGGACTTCCAGCAAGCGTGCGTGAGCGTGTTAGATAGGAGTGAATGGAGACGAATGGTACTTGGGACCTGACGATCTGTTGGAGTGTGAGCAGGGTAATATTTAGTGAAGGGATTCAGGGAAACCGGTTATTTTCATATAGTCGGACTTGAGTCCTGGAAATGGGAAGTACAATGCCTGCACTTTAAAGGAGGGGTTTGGGATATTGGCAGTTTGGAGGGATATGTTGTGTATCTTTATATGTGTATGCTTCTAGACTGTTGTATCCTGAGCACCTCTGCAAAAACAGTGATAATGTGCGAGTGTGGTGAAAGTGTTGAATGATGATGAAAGTATTTTTTTTTGGGGGGATTTTCTTTCTTTTTTGGGTCACCCTACCTCGGTGGGAGACGGCCGACTTGTTGGAAAAAAAAAAAAAAAAAAAAAATCCAGATGGCAACTATTGTGGTAAATCTTGGGAATTTTTTTTTTTTTTTACCTCTGTCAGAACTGTAGAGGACTTTTCACCACTGAACTCGGTGGACATCCAGGCTCTGTCGCAGAAAAAAATAGGCTTTCCTTATTTTTTTTTTTTCCAAATTGTTACCAATAATTTGCTCTAATACTCTTATACAACAAGAGCCAAAGTGACCTTGAATAAGAGGATGGAGGTAGGGATTTTAAAAATATTTTGTTAAATTCTATACTTTTTTTTTTTTTTTTTTTTTTTTCAACAAGTCGGCCGTCTCCCACCGAGGCAGGGTGACCCAAAAAAAAGAAAGAAAATCCCCAAAAAGAAAATACTTTCATCATCATTCAACACTTTCACCACACTCGCACATTATCACTGTTTTTGCAGAGGTGCTCAGAATACAACAGTCTAGAAGCATACACATATAAAGATACACAACATATCCCTCCAAACTGCCAATATCCCAAACCCCTCCTTTAAAGTGCAGGCATTGTATTTCCCATTTCCAGGACTCAAGTCCGACTATATGAAAATAACCGGTTTCCCTGAATCCCTTCACTAAATATTACCCTGCTCACACTCCAACAGATCGTCAGGTCCCAAGTACCATTCGTCTCCATTCACTCCTATCTAACACGCTCACGCACGCTTGCTGGAAGTCCAAGCCCCTTACCCACAAAACCTCCTTTACCCCCTCTCTCCAACCCTTTCGAGGATGACCCCTACCCCGCCTTCCTTCCCCTATAGATTTATATGCTTTCCATATCATTCTACTTTGATCCATTCTCTCTAAATGACCAAACCACCTCAACAACCCCTCCTCTGCCCTCTGACTAATACTTTTATTAACTCCACACCTTCTCCTAATTTCCACACTCCAAATTTTCTGCATAATATTTACACCACACATTGCCCTTAAACAGGACATCTCCACTGCCTCCAACCGTCTCCTCACTGCTGCATTTACCACCCAAGCTTCACACCCATATAAGAGTGTTGGTACCACTATACTTTCATACATACCCTTCTTTGCCTCCATAGATAACGTTTTTTGACTCCACATATACCTCAACGCACCACTCACCTTTTTTCCCTCATCAATTCTATGATTAACCTCATCCTTCATAAATCCATCCGCCGACACGTCAACTCCCAAGTATCTGAAAACATTCACTTCTTCCATAATCCTCCTCCCCAATTTGATATCTTGAAGAAATAAGATAGTTTATACAAGGCAGTGATGAATGTTATTAAAATATCTATAGATATGCAGTGCTTCAAGTTAATAAGTGTTGTCTTTTCAGTTTCGCAAGATGGATTCCATAGTGATGGTAGAGCGTCGTAATATTTTCCACAACTCTCTGGTGGATATACTGAGGGATCATCATGATCAGTTCCTTCAGGTAAATGTGACTTCTTTTTTTGTAAATTGTGAATAAATAGTTTAGAAATCCAAGTTGATAAATAAGACACTTGTACAACATTTGGGTATCTTTATTCTGGAAAAGTTTTGCCAGCCACTGGCTTCTTCAGTCCAGTGCAGAGAAAGGTGGAAGATGAGGAGTTTGAGGGACTGATGACCTCAAACTCCTCTTCATCTACCACCTTTCACTGCATTGAACTGAAGAAGCCACTGGCTGGCAGAACATTTCAATAATAAAGATACCCAAATGTTGCATAGGTGTTTCATATATCAACTTGTAAATTATCTACTTGAAGCTACAGGAGCAGTGTTCTATTTTTGTGGTGTCATGTCTTCTGTATTGTTCATCACACAGTTTTTTTAAATTTCCAATGGTTGTAATACTAACATTCTCTTGTAATTCATTCCATTGATCCACTGCCACTATTACTAAGGTGTATTGCATAAACTGTTTTGTAAATTATGTTCTGTTACTTTGCAGTTGCTGTAATTATCTTATTATTGTACATTGGCAAGATGTCTTAAGATTGCAGCATTTCTTTTGAGATTAAAAAAAATTGTATTGTACCCAGTCATTCTTTTCATTATTTTTTTTTCCCCATATTCTGCAGTCATTCCTAGTATGTCTCCACCACCTTGGGGTCTAGTGTCTTTCCATACCATTTTCAAAAGAACAACTTTCTATTAACAGTCCCTGGATCCTCCCATCATGAGTTCTGGCATGAACATAAAGAGATGGCACCCAGAATTTCCTTTGGAAGATGTGCCAGATATTGAGCCCTCTCTTCTGCCCCAACCACCAATCAGAGAGACACTGGAAACTGCCAGAGATGTTCTTGGTAAATATATGAGCTTTTAAAATAGTAAAAAAGAGATAAACAAACATAATTAAAGAAATGGCATTAGGGATCTTTATTGCATGGTTAATAAAGCAATACTAGTTTTGGCATTTCACATTTCCCAAAGAATTTAGTAAGTAAAGATATTTAAATTTGTTAGTGTTTTGAAGTTCACATTTCTTGTTTTGTTTAGATAAGGCACAGGACCTCTTTGCTGTCAATCATCGTATGGAGAAAGCGGTAAAAGAAGCTGCAGCAAAGACTCCTGTTAAAGTGGAATCTGCGATGCTACCAGCATCTTCGACACCGCCAGCCTACATATCTATAGCTCTGAAGGGTGTCTCAACTTCATTACTGGAGAAAGTAAGTTTCCTTCTGTATGTACAATGTATCACTTTTTTTTTTCTCATCTTTTCTACTTTTTTTGCCCTGGTTTAGAGTATGCTTCAGTAATAATATGCCAAGGGTACCAAATGGCACTAGACGAACATCATAGGCCAAAATGAATTTTGTACATAGCTGATAATTAAGTTGTGGTATAGTGTGGCCCCGCTTATATGGCAGGTTAGGTTCCAGGCTACTGTCATAAAGCAAATTGCCCTTTTTTTCTCTTAAATGCATATAAATGCCTGATAACATGTTTACACTATCATATATTAAGTTAGAAATAGAACATAACCACTGTCTTTGTAGAGCCTTCCAGATATGACAGTTTAGATGTCACCCCAAACAGCCAATATCCCAAACCCCTCCTTTAAAGTGCAGGCATTGTACTTCCCACCTCCAGGACTCTAGTCCAACTAACTGGTTTCCCTGCTCATACTCCAACAGCTCATCAGGCCCCAAAAACCATTAGTCTCCATTCACTCGTATCTAACACTTAGGCTTATTGTGTCTTCAATACTAGTGAGACACTTGTAGCTACTACTCCTTTGTAGCAATGCCATTTAGTTATTTTAATGTACTTGCAAGCCAGCACAGTGTGTGAGTTTTAGGTACAGGTACATGAAAGTACACTTATCAGTAGTATCTTAGCTATAGACATACCTTGCTCACTGAGTTTAATCATTTCTAACTTTGCACTTAAAGTAAGATACTTATGACTCCTATTTTTATCACAACTACCCTTAGATGTCATTGTAACACAAAGAGTGTATATAAAATACTCAATAACTTTAAAACACTTGAAACTTTGGAAAGTTTCCAGACATTTTTGAGAGAGACATGGAGCTCACAGAGGATGTAAACAGAGAGAGAGTGGCATGTTGATGCTGTAATAGTGAATCAGGAGCTGTATAACTGAAATTTTGTGTATAATTTTAATGTCCGTATTTGCAAAGCACCATAAAATGAAGCGCTGTAAAGCAGGGCCTGCCTGTATTCCCATGGTTTTTCTTGAATTTTGTGTACTGTTAATATTTTAATTTTCTGTACATGCACCCATAAAAGTGAGAGCTCACAGGATCAAGAGTTTTAGCGTACATACCCTTGTAGCAAACCTAAAATTAACTGCCATTCCTCAGGTCTAAATGATATATCACTTAGTAGTTAGCCTTTTCAATGAATATAATAGTATACATTAATACTTGTTTGTATTCTCAATTCTCAGAGAAGCAGCCACATGTCTTGGCAGAGACAATGACCCAGAAGCAGCACAAAATAAGGATTGGAGATTGCTCTTTAGTTTACTCAGATGTCAGATCATCCGTAACTCTTTTATACAGAAAGAAAGCCTCTATTTCCCTGGGAGGTTGTGACTGCAAAAGTCATGCTAAGCTCCAGATCTTCTATGCTTAGGCAGTTGTTAAAGAGAGATTATTTCTTAATGAGGTGCTGTAGAAAGATTAAAGTACAGATAAAGAGACCTTTTATTTATCGTTTAATTTATAGTAATAAAAGTCACAATACTTGACTAAAAATATTACTACATCACACATAGAGAAAGAAACTTAGATGACATTCAGTCTGACATGGGCCATAATAGACCACAATGTTAACAAATAACCCCACTAACAGAGAGAACTTACGAGGACGTTCGTCCGAGCTTGCCATTGACAAAGTGCACTAACCAGAAGTGGATGCGACGGCATATATTAGTTGAAAGGAGAGTTGTTGGATGGTTTAGCTAATGTACAAGAATGGCTATAATCTGCAATAAATATAATTACTGTAAGTTTCTACAGGGTTTTAAGAGTAAAGCTACACCATGTTTTGTGATAGTCTTCTTTAACTTATATTAAACAGTAAACTTAGTCTATCCATATTTGAGTAATTATGGGACTTTTATTGTTCTTTTTTTTTGAGCTACTATTCACTCATTTATTATATTTAATAATTCAGATGATAATAAAGTCCCATACTATGTTTTTTGCCTACTAAGTTGATTAGGAGGGACAAAAGGTTTAATGTACAGGCTCCGGATTTTCCAAATGCATTGGCGTTTGAAACAGAGAGGAGATCTGTGTTTGAATGGAAGTGGGGTGTGTAGAGAAAGATTTTGAACATTACTTGTATTAATTAGAGGCACTAACAATTTTTGTTTCTGGTTATTGAGGAGTTACTAGTGTTGCACCTAGTTTGTTACTATTTCTCTGTTAAAAAATATTTATATAAGCCTAATAATAAAAGAAAGACAGCAGAGTGATGATGGAGTTTGACATTCCAGTTTAAGACCAGAATAGTACAAATTAACATTCTTTCCCACAGGATTGAACTTTGTTTGGAAGGGCCTTAAGAAGTTGTATTCACATAGGTGCACGAAGAAATGTTTGGTCTTGCATTAATCATTATTAATAAGGCAGATCTAGTCCCTGTGTCCGGATTTTCCTTCACCCTGCAAGTAGAACTTGCTCAATCCTGGGCAGAGAATGAAAGATTAATTAAGCACAATTCCTTACATGTTTCCCATATTCACCTAACGGTAAATAGGCACCGGTGACAGTTCTGTCTTTGAGAAGTAGTAAAATGTACTCCGAGCAATACAATAGTCTACTTGCTGCGGAGACGTATGTATCCCTATTTTTTGAAACTAATACACTATAAATTTAATTTATGGCAAAACTATGCAGAATTAGCTTTTCATTATTGATCTTTTATCCACATTAGGTGTATTATCAGTACTTTGAAGCTTTCTTTCAACACACTGGCTGTATCCCACCGAGGCGGGGTGGCCCAAAAGGAAAAACGAAAGTTTCTCCTTTTACATTTAGTAATATATACAGGAGAAGAGGTTACTAGCCCCTTGCTCCAGGCATTTTAGTCGCCTCCTACAACACGCATGGCTTACGGAGGAAGAATTCTGTTCCACTTCCCCATGGAGGTAAGAGAAAATAAACAAGAACAAGAACTAGTAAGAAAATAGAAGAAAACCCAGAGGGGTGTGTATATATATGCTTGTACATGTATGTGTAGTGTGACCTAAGTGTAAGTAGAAGTAGCAAGACGTACCTGAAACCTTGCATGTTTGAGACAAAAATGGACACCAGCAATCCTACCATCATGTAAAACAATTACAGGCTTTCGTTTTACACTCACTTGGCAGGACGGTAGTACCGCCCTGGGCAGTTGCTATCTACCAACCTACTACCTAGAACTTGAACTTTTATGTTGGTGAAATATCTTAGTGCTAGTAAAGGCCTTTTGCTTTGTCATTTTACCACTTATTGGCTGTGCCATACTTAACATTTATATATGCTCAAAAAACTTCTAATTTTTTTCCTGTATCCCTCTTCCCATTCTCTTTTTATACCCCTAAAGTAACTTTTTGTTAATGCTTTCAGGTGAGGTGGACAGTCACATACATCTGCTGATAAAGGAGGTTCCTGGGTGGTGTACAGTGCACAAAGTACGCAGCGGCATCTTTTTGAAGATCGATAAGACGAGCAGCTGAGCAATGTAATTGACAAGCTAGAGTCAATTGTCAACAGCGCAAGTGAGCGATGTAAGACAAACTGTGAATTGTCATACTGCAAGTGATTCCTTCTTGAGAATTGACGAGATGTTTTGAATATGTTTTACCCATAATTATATACATTGTTTACAGTAGGTTGAAATGTTATGTGAATGCTTTTATATTATGATTCTTTAAAGCACTGCCTTCATATTATTAATCATTAGTAGTGTGTTTTGTGATTCAATTTATGCTGTAAACAATATGGATCAAGTACAGTACTTCATTGTACTAAAGATTTTCTTAATGCTTTTAATAATTTCAAACACTCCTTTTTTATTTTTTTTAATTGTTTCTTCATTTAACTTCAGTGGTATAATTTAATTTATAAATTATTAAACTGCAGATTAATTGCCTGGTTTAGCATATTGATGGGATGGAGGAAAGGTACACAGAAATTAAACTGTGCCTTTTATCAGGTGGTATTAGTCAGTGAATGCCATTGTTGAGTACTGTGTAATCTCTATGTACAAAGTGATTATAAGTGTGTTAATTACTGTATCTTAGAAATCTGAACCTAGAAAATAATTTGCATTTTTTGTGACAGACATTTTCTGACAGTGCTGTATATTGCTGAAAGACAAGTAACAAATAGGATATTTAAGCAGTGTAGTTTTTATTGTGAAATTAAGGTTAATATAATTTTTGAATGGTGCATATTTGTGACTAAACTCCAATCTGCAAATCGAACATAAACATCCAAGAACAAAAGTTTATTTTGTAACCAGTTGACATTGACATTCTTTCTGACCAGTGTTGGCGACATGAATAGATTTGGTGAATGCCATTATTGTTTTATTTTAATTGGCTCATATTTCCAGTAGGAAGAAGATATCAGATGTTGATTTAATTTTAACTTTATCAAAAACATGTACTGTACATAGTGCCTTGTGAATTTTTTAAGTCTTATAATGGAATTGTGACTGTCCAGGACACACACGTGCCAAGTGGCAGCTGAGTGCTCATAATTCATAATCCATCTTTTTGTAAATATTTCTAAGTAATTTTTTTACTTTGTTGCTGAAGTTAGTGTGCCATCAGTTTGTGGAATACTTTAAAAGGTGTACTATAATTTAGGCTCTTACTAGTGTTGACATTCAAAGTGCACTTGTGTGTGTGTATATATAGGCTATGTGCATTCATTTTTCTATGACTTAATTGTATAAATTTGATACTTAAAAATTATGAACAAAGTTAATGAGTTTTCTTTACCATTGGCTGTAAAATGCTTACATGTCTAAAATAAATTTTACTACATGGATACAACACTAATTGTAACTAGAAGACCACTAATTATATTATGATTATATTTAGTCCTTGAAATAAGCATGAATCAGTTAATTAATCTTACCTTGGCTTGATACCCTCCCTTATAAAGCTTGGACAGTCTTGATTTTTCATTTTAATCATAGGGAAGGCATTCAAGTTCATAAGAATAGGGTGGTTAATTACCAGCTCCTGGGATCAAGAGCTCCTCAGGAGCATCAAGGAGATTCCTTTGAGAGGAGTCATACTGTTTTAAGTACTAAACCTACAAGGGGGAGCAATAATAATGTACAGGTACTCCTCATTAAACAACCTACTTGTTTAATAACTGCTTGGACTTGAGACCAGCTCTCCGACCAGTTGGTATTGTATGCTATACGAGAATTTTGGTCGTGGAAACGGAAGCGCGGCGGTGTTATGAGTCGAGCATTAGTCTCGGTCTCACTTTTGCAGTCGTCTGCTCTCTACACTCCCCTCAAGGAAGGTTCCTTGATGTTGGTGAGGGGCTCTTGGTCTAGGTAATTGGATCTGTGCTCCAGTTCCCCGAATTAAGCCTGAATACCTTCCACATCCCCCCCCCCACACAGGCGCAGTATAATCCTATGGGTTTAGCGCTTCCCCCTTTATTATAATAATAATGCTCTCTACACTAGCATTCTCAATCTCCAAGACTACATATTTCATCTATAATGCCTAGTTCTATTTTTAATGTACTAAAGATGTTATAAATGGTGCAAAGGTGACATTAAAACATCTAAAAATGGTTGACAATTTGCTTACTGACCTCTTAGGAACAGAACAAGGTTGTTAAGCGAGTAGTATCTGTATTCCCTCCCTCTCGGCTGACTTAGTTTTCCAGTCTACTATTAGAATTATCTGACTTGGTTAAAGCACTTTTTGTGGCATTTGGAAGGGTATGTAAAAGAAGGAAATTAAAAATGAATGTAGGAAAGAGCAAGGTGATAAGGGTAAAAAATTTAGGAAATGAAAGATTGGAGGGAGGGACCATGGAGGAAGTTGAATGTATTCAAATATTTGGGAGTGGACTTGGCAATAGATAGGTCTATGAAAGATGAGGTGAATCATAGAATTGAGGGATAAAAGGTGAGTGGTACACTGAGGAGTCTGGAGACAAAGAACATTATCCATGGAAGCAAAGAGGGGAATATATGAGAGTATAGTGGTACCAATGCTCTTATGTGGGTGTGATGTATAGGTGGTGAACGTTGCAACAAGAAGGCTGGTGGCAATGTGCGGTGCGAATATAATGCAGAGAATCCGTAGCTTGGAAATTAGGAGGTGTGGAATTGCTAAAAGTATTATCTAGAGGATAGAGGAAGGGTTGTTGAGGTGGTTTCGACATTCAGAGAGGATGGAACGAAACAGAATGACTTAAAGGGCATATAAACCTGTAGTAGAAGGAATGCATGGTAGGGGTCATTCTAGTTTGAAAGGGTGGAGAGGGGTTAAAAGAGGTTTTGCATGCAAGGGCCCCTCAAAGGAGGTTCCTTGATGCTTGTGAGGGGGCTCTTGATCTAGGGAATTGGATCTGTGCTCCAGTTCCCTGAATTGAGTCTGAATAACTTCCATCCCCCCACAGGTGCTATATAATCCTATGGGTTTAGTGCTCCCCCATGATAATAATACGTGCAAGGGGCTTGGACTTCTAACATGCTCATACACGCTTGCTGGAAGTCCAAGCCCCTCACCCACAAAACCTCCTTTACCCCATCCCTCCAACCTTTACGGGGACGACCCCTACCCCGCCTTCCTTCCCCTACAGATTTATACGCTCTCCAAGTCATTCTACTTTGTCCCATTCTCTCTAAATGACCAAACCACCTCAACAACCCCTCTTCAGCCCTCTGACTAATACTTTTACTAACCCTACACCTCCAAATTTCCACACTACGAATTCCTGCATAATATTTACACCACACATTGCCCTTAGACATGACATCTCAACTGCAGCTGCCTCCTTGCTGCACCATTTACAATCCATGCTTCACATCTATATAAGAACGTTGGTACCACTATACTCTCGTACATTCCCTTCTTTGCCTCCATGGATAATGTTTTTTTTTGTCTCCACAGATACCCTAGTGCACCACTCACCTTTTCTCTTTCATCAATTCTGTGGTTTACTTTATCCTTCATAAACCCATCCACCAAGTCAATTCCCAAATATTTGAACACATTCACTTCTTCCATACTCTCTCCCTCCAATGTGATATCCAATGTTTCCTTAAATAAATCGTTTCATACCTTCACCTTACTCCTGTTTATATTCACTTTCAACTTTCTTCCTTTACACATACTCCTAACTCGTCAACTACCCTTGGCAACTTCAGAATCTCTCACAAGCACAGTATCACCAGCAAAAAATAACTGTTAATTCCCATTTTGTATTTGAATCTGCATAATTTAATCCCAACCCTCTCCCTGACATCCTAGCATTTACTTCTTTTACAACCCCATCTATAAATATGTTAAACAACCCTAGTGACATTTCACAACCCTGTCTAAGGCTACTTTTACTGGGAAGTAATCTCCTCTCCTACACACCCTAACCTGAGCCTCACTATCCTCATAAAAACTCTTTACAGCATTTAATAACTTACCACCTATTCCATACACTCGCAACATCTGGCACATTACTCCCCTATCCACCCTATCATAAGCCTTTCCTAAATTCATAAATGCAATGAAAACTTCCCTACATTTATCTAATTATTGTTCACTTATATGCTTCAATGTAAACACTTGGTCTACACATCCCCTACCCATTCTAAAGCCTCCTTGCTCATCTGCAATCCTGTTCTCTGTCTAACTTCTAATTCTTTCAGTAATAACCCTACCATACACTTATACTCAGTAGGCTTATTCCCGTATAATTTTTACCCTCTCTTTCGTCCCCCTTCCTTTTATATAAAGGAACTATGCATGCTCTCTGCCTGTCCCTAGGTACCTTCCCATCTTTCATACATTTATTGAACAAAAGTACCAACCACACACACGCACACACACACGGGGGGCCTCGCTTATACAGCAGGTTAGGTTCTGGGCTACTGCTGTAAGGCAAAAAATCACTGTAAAGTGAAACATGGCTTTTCTTTTTCACTTTCAAATGCATGCAAAAGCCTGATAACATGTTTACACTATCATATAACAGAAAGTCCGAATAAATACAGAATGGGTATAATTGAAAACTGCTGCTGACGGAATATGAACCGGTGGTGGAGACAGTAGAGCATCGGACTGTCAATTTACAGACTGCGGTTCATATCCCTGTATATATCCCCTGTATACATACATTATATATATATATATATATAATATATATATTATATATAATATATATATATATATATATATATATATATATATATATATATATATATATATATATAAGTACAATGCCTGCACTTTAAAGGAGGGGTTTGGGATATTGGCAGTTTGGAGGGATATGTTGTGTATCTTTATATGTGTATGCTTCTAGACTGTTGTATTCTGAGCACCTCTGCAAAAACAGTGATAATGTGCGAGTGTGGTGAAAGTGTTGAATGATGATGAAAGTATTTTCTTTTTGGGGATTTTCTTTCTTTTTTGGGTCACCCTGCCTCGGTGGGAGACGGCCGACTTGTTGAAAAAAAAAAAAAAAAAAAAAAAAAAAAAATATATATATATATATATATATATATATATATATATATATATATATATATATATATATATATATATATATATATATATATATATATGCAAAACAACCACTCTGAAAGAATAGAGAAATTCCAAGCGCTTTCGTGACTACTCACAAATCATAGTTCCTTGATAATGTGAGTAGTCACGAAAGCGCTGGAATTTCTCTATTCTTTCAGAGTGGTTGTTTTGCATATTCTGAAATCACCTGTTTACTGTGATCTTATTGCATAATATATTATATATATATATATATATATATTATATATATATATATATATATATATATATATATATATATATATATATATATATATATTATATATATATGGGTTCCAGACTCATCGACACCACCAGGGACCCAAGGGCAGCCACTTTCATGTTCCAGCGCCTCAGCGTCGCCATCCAGAGGGGAAATGCTTGCTGCATACTTGGTTCACGTCCAGCCTCGGACGAGCTGGAGGAAATTCATCATCTTTGATACATTGTGCCATTGTATTCATGTTTACGTTTTTTTTCTGTAAATGTATTTTGTTTATTAATAAATGTTCACATAGAATATAAATATAGGGGGTGGTAGGAGAAGAAAATATTCAAACAGCTCCGGGGAGAACCTTGAGTTTTCCCTGAGGTACGTTTATTGTCTTCTCTGAGGATGAGGGTCCCCATTCCAGCTATAGAGGTGGTACTTCCCTATATATTTTATATATATGTATGTATGTATGACAAATTTTATCATTGGTGCTCTGTGAATATAACTGCGTCTGTTTTTTCCTTAGGATATTTCTGGACAAAGGTTGAACAAAATATGTCTCAAAACAGAAACACTGAAGTTTCAGTGTTTGGAAGAGTTTGTCACTTGAAGCAGCTCTCAAGAGTGAGTTGCAGCTCTGGGCGGCTTCTCAAGTACCAATAACTTTGACTTCAAGACTTCATAAAGACACTTCATTATCACCCCCCTCCCTCCAACTTCCCCTCCAACTTCCCCTCCCAACTTCCCCTCCCAACTTCCCCTCCCAACTTCCCCTCCCAACTTCCCCTCCCAACTTCCCTTCTTCTTATTCCTCCGTCTAACTAGAAAGAAGCTTAATTAACGTGGACTAGTTAAAAAAACTCTTCGAGAAAGAAATTAGGAGCTTAGACACCCAGCAGGCTTGTGTGTGCATGTTAGTTCTGAGTGAGTGGAGACAAGTGGCATTTATGAGTTGACGTGCTGTTGGAGTGTTAGTAAGCTATCATATATGAAGTGATTCAGGGAAAACTGGTTATCGAGACTTGAATCCTGGCCAGGATGCTACAGTTCAGTGTGACAACTGAGTTAGCTGTAATATCAGCATACTCCTGTCAAGACGGAGATTGGATGACTTGAGTTTCTGTTTTTTATGGGTCAAGCTACGTCAGTGGGACTACCACCGAGGTAGAATGACACGGTAACAGTGTGAGATTAATTCATAATTTATATGTATAGAAAGAAATACAAGTATTCTTCCCTGAAGGCTTTTTATCCACTTCTCCGAGGCTGAGGGTCCCCCAGTTTGCACTACAGATGAACCTCAATATATATATATATATATATATATATATATATATATATATATTATATATATATATATATATATATATATATTATATATATATATATATATACGTATATATATATATATATATATATATATATATATATAATATATATATATATTTTATATATATATATATATATAAAATATATATATATATATATATATATATATATATATATATATATATATATATATATATATATATAGGGGTAAAGCAGCTGGAACTGATGGGATCATGACAGAAATGTTAAAAGCAGGGGGGGATATAGTGTTGGAGTGGTTGGTACTTTTGTTTAATAAATGTATGAAAGAGGGGAAGGTACCTAGGGATTGGCGGAGAGCATGTATAGTCCCTTTATATAAAGGGAAAGGGGACAAAAGAGATTGTAAAAATTATAGAGGAATAAGTTTACTGAGTATACCAGGAAAAGTATACGGTAGAGTTATAATTGAAAGAATTCGAGGTAAGACAGAATGTAGGATTGCGGATGAGCAAGGAGGCTTCAGAGTGGGTAGGGGATGTGTAGATCAAGTGTTTACATTGAAGCATATATGTGAACAGTATTTGGATAAAGGTAGGGAAGTTTTTATTGCATTTATGGATTTAGAAAAGGCATATGATAGAGTGGATAGAGGAGCAATGTGGCAGATGTTGCAAGTATATGGAATAGGTGGTAAGTTACTAAATGCTGTAAAGAGCTTTTATGAGGATAGTGAGGCTCAGGTTAGGGTGTGTAGAAGAGAGGGAGAATACTTCCCGGTAAAAGTAGGTCTTAGACAGGGATGTGTAATGCCACCATGGTTGTTTATATATTTATAGATGGGGTTGTAAAAGAAGTAAATGCTAGGGTGTTCAGGAGAGGGGTGGGATTAAATTATGGGGGAATCAAATTCAAAATGGGAATTGACACAGTTACTTTTTGCTGATGATACTGTGCTTATGGGAGATTCTAAAGAAAAATTGCAAAGGTTAGTGGATGAGTTTGAGAATGTGTGTAAAGGTAGAAAGTTGAAAGTGAACATAGAAAAGAGTAAGGTGATGAGGGTATCAAATGATTTAGATAAAGAAAAATTGGATATCAAATTGGGGAGGAGGAGTATGGAAGAAGTGAATGTTTTCAGATACTTGGGAGTTGACGTGTCGGCGGATGGATTTATGAAGGATGAGGTTAATCATAGAATTGATGAGGGAAAAAAGGTGAGTGGTGCGTTGAGGTATATGTGGAGTCAAAAAAGTTATCTATGGAGGCAAAGAAGGGAATGTATGAAAGTATAGTAGTACCAACACTCTTATATGGATGTGAAGCTTGGGTGGTAAATGCAGCAGCGAGGAGACGGTTGGAGGCAGTGGAGATGTCCTGTCTAAGGGCAATGTGTGGTGTAAATATTATGCAGAAAATTCGGAGTGTGGAAATTAGGAGAAGGTGTGGAGTTAATAAAAGCATTAGTCAGAGGGCAGAAGAGGGGTTGTTGAGGTGGTTTGGTCATTTAGAGAGAATGGATCAAAGTAGAATGACATGGAAAGCATATAAATCTATAGGGGAAGGAAAGAGGGGTAGGGGTCGTCCTCGAAAGCGTTGGAAAGAGGGGGTAAAGGAGGTTTTGTGGGCGAGGGGCTTGGACTTCCAGCAAGCGTGCATGAGCGTGTTAGATAGGAGTGAATGGAGACGAATGATACTTGGGACCTGACGATCTGTTGGAGTGTGAGCAGGGTAATATTTAGTGAAGGGATTCAGGGAAACCGGTTATTTTCTTATAGTCGGACTTGAGTCCTGGAAATGGGAAGTACAATGCCTGCACTTTAAAGGAGGGGTTTGGGATATTAGCAGTTTGGAGGGATATGTTGTGTATCTTTATACGTATATGCTTCTAAACTGTTGTATTCTGAGCACCTCTGCAAAAGCAGTGATAATGTTGTGAGTGTGGTGAAAGTGTTGAATGATGATGAAAGTTATTCTCTTTTGGGGATTTTCTTTCTTTTTTTTGGGTCACCCTGTCTCGGTGGGAGACGACCAACTTGTTGAAATATAATATATATATATATATTTATATATATATATATATATTATATATATATTATATATTATATATATATATATATATATATATATATATATTATAATATATTATATATATTATATATATATATTATATATATTGCAAAACAACCACTCTGAAAGAATAGAGAAATTCCAAGCGCTTTCGTGACTACTCACATTATCAAGGAACTATGAAAGTAAAGCATCCAAGGAAGGTATATAAGGGGTCTGGCCAACACCTCACTATCAGATCCCACAACGGTTAAACACCTGACGCGCGCCAGCCCAACTAGACAGGTCCTTTACACAACCCACCAACAAACTATTCTACCCAAGAAAATTTAAAAATATTATTTGTCCAGTGTATTATTAAATTCTTCCCAAATTCTATTAATTATAAATGGATCTAATTTATATAAACCAAAGGAAATTAGATCTATTTATAATTAATAGAATTTGGGAAGAATTTAATAATACACTGGACAAATAATAATTTTTAAATTTTCTTGGGTAGAATAGTTTTTGGGTGAGTTGTGCAAAGGGCCTATCCAAGTTGGGTCGGCGCGCGTCAGGTGTTTAACCGTTGTGGGATCTTTTAGTGAGGTGCTGGCCAGACCCCTTATATAGCTTCCTTGGATGCTTTACTTTCATAGTTCCTTGATAATGTGAGTAGTCACGAAAGCGCTTGGAATTTCTCTATTCTTTCAGAGTGGTTGTTTTGCATATTCTGAAATCACCTGTTTGCTGTGATCTTATTGCATATATATATATAATATATATATATATATATATATATATATATATATATATATATATATATATATATATATATATAAGGGTCTCCCTCCTTATCCATGCATATATAATCATTTCTGGTTCTTTGGCTAACCTTATCATCCTAGATCCTTTGTATTCTATACCTTTTCCATTGATAAAGTTGCATGATAAAGTCCTCCATGATAAAGTTGATATGTTAGCCAAGAAGAGTATCCAGAAGGAGAATGTAGAATATAACTTTGGTATAACTGTGTCTAGCATTAGGAATAATATTAGGAGAGGAGTAAATAATGAAAATGATTGCTATAGGAATGCAGTTAGAAGCCTGAGTAGATCTATAACCCACTATGATAACATGAACGTAGATAAGTATGTTTATGGAGCAACTTGCAATGTGAACAGACTGACTGATGTTGTAGTGGCCAGACTTAGGCTTGGTTACAAATACTTCTGGCAGTTTGGGAGACACACAGATGATGATCAAACTAAATGTAAATTATGTGATCAGGCGTATGGTCACTCTCTTGAACACTATGTGCTTAATTGTCCACTTATTGAGAAATACAGAGATAGACAGTATAATAACCTATATGACATGTCAAGATATCTTATTAATGAAAATAAGATACCAGATATACTAAGCAAATTTCCTAAATTTGCTTGTAACAGATAAGTGAACTGTAGATATAAATCCATATGTACTCCTGTTAACCCTTTAGGGGCCTAGTTCCTAGGCCTTTTGTGTATCCAAATGCTCTCGCGCTACCGTCCACAAGATGGATATGGGGTACACAATAAACTAGCCACTTCAGTGGCAAAATCTAAAATCTATCTCTTTTCCTGCTTCCCTCTCCACTTGTAACTCTACTATGTATTCAAAGCTCAGGACCACTTGACCACTAGCTCCGAGGGGCCTTTCATATGTGATGTCCTCAGTGTCTGAATTACTCAAGGTAAACATGAGGTCCAGTCTTGGTGGTTTATCCTCTCCTCTGTCTCTGGTAGTGTCCCTAACATGTTGATACGTGACGTTCTCCAGTACCCCCTCCATCATCTTAGCCCTCCACGTTTCAGGTTACCCATGTGGCTCCAGGTTTTCCCAGTCAATCTCCATGTGACTTAAATCACTCACAGCAAGTAACTTATCCCTGCCCATGTAGGTCCGTCACCACTGTTGTGTGTGTGCGGGGGCAGAGGGTTGTACATACATACACTATGTACACCAGCGTACAACGTACCTCCTGCACACACACACACACACACACACACATACACACACACACACACAAGACTAGTCCCAGAGCTAAGAGGTATGTCCTACGAGGAGAGGTTAAGGGAAATCAACCTGACGACACTGGAGGACAGGAGAGATAGGGGGGACATGATAACGACATACAAAATACTGAGAGGAATTGACAAGGTGGACAAAGACAGGATGTTCCAGAGATTGGACACAGTAACAAGGGGACACAGTTGGAAGCTGAAGACACAGATGAATCACAGGGATGTTAGGAAGTATTTCTTCAGCCACAGAGTAGTCAGTAAGTGGAATAGTTTGGGAAGCGATGTAGTGGAGGCAGGATCCATACGTAGCTTTAAGCAGAGGTATGATAAAGCTCACGGCTCAGGGAGAGTGACCTAGTAGCGATCAGTGAAGAGGCGGGGCCAGGAGCTCGGACTCGACCCCCGCAACCTCAACTAGGTGAGTACAACTAGGTGAGTACACACACACACACACACACACACACACACAGGACTGGTCTTATTTTGAAGATAAGTGATATTAATTATTTTCGAGGAAGTCGTCGTCTATGAGAACATTCCCTGGAGGCTAATTTACACAACTTGGACGAGCAGCTTAACATCATTCAGACGAGGGGAAAAAATCCCCTCAGCTTCACTTATTGCAGCTAAAACAACGCAGTGAACAACCATCAAAGTGAACCGCGCTCAATAATTGTGCTGGAACGTCACTCAATGGTTTAAATCAAGTGACTGAGAGGATATAGTTTACGAACAGTCAAACTGCCAATTAATGTCAGCGAAACGTAATGCCACCAATTACAATCAGGCTTGTATTCACAGTGGCCTTTGAGTGGCTGTATTCAGCACGTGCTGGGGGTTGGAGCGTGAGCCTCGACCATTGCTGGGCACCGCTGGGGGCCGGAACGAAGGCTACTACCCTTGCCGGGTCCCTCTGGGGGCTGGAGAATAGGCTACGACCGTTACCAAACGCCCCTGGGGGTTGGAGCGTAGGTTACGGCAGTTGCCGAACGCCCCTGGGGGCTGGAGCGTAGGCTACGTCCCTTGCTGGATATCCCTAGGGGCCGGAGCGTGAGATACAACCCTTACCGGACGCCCCTGCGGGCTGGAGCGTAGGCTACAATCCTTGCCGAACGCCCCTGGGGCTGGAGCGTAGGCTACGTCCCTTGCTGGATACCCCTGGGAGCTGGAGAGTGAGATACAACACTTGCCGGACGCCCCTGGGGGCAGAAGCGTAGGCTACAACCGTTGCCGAACGCCCCTGGGGGCTGGAGCGTAGGCTACTTCCCTTGCTGGATCCCCCTGGAGGCTGGAGCGTAGGCTACAACCCTTGCCCAACGCCCCTGGAAGCTGGAGCGTAGGCTACGTCCCTTACTGGATCCCACTGGGGGCTGGAGCGTGAGATACAACCCTTGCCGAACGCACCTGGGGGCTGGAACGTAGGCTACGTCCCTTGCTGGATACCCCTGGGGGCTGGAGCATAGGTTACAACCCTTGCCGAACGCCCCTGGGGCTGGAGCATAGGCTACGTCCCTTGCTGGATCTCTCTGGGGGCTGGAGCGTGAGATACAACCCTTGTTGAACGCCCCTGGGGTCTGGAGCGTAGGCTACAACCCTTGCCGACCGCCCCTGGGGGCTGGAGCGTAGGCTACGTCCCTTGCTGGATCCCGTGGGGGCCGGAGCGTGAGATACAACCCTTTCCGAACGCCCCTGGGGGCTGGAGCGTAGGCTACGCCCCTTGCTGGATACCCCTGGGAGCTGGAGCGTGAGATACAACCCTTGCCGGATGCCCCTGGGGGCTGGAGCATAGGCTACAACCGTTGCCGAACGTCCCTGGGGGCTGGAGAGTAGGCTACGTCCCCTGCTGGATCCCCCTGGGGGCTGGAGTGTGAGATATAACCCTTGCCGGACGCCTCTGGGGGCTGGAGTGTAGGCTACGTCCCTTGTTGGATCCCCCTGGGGGCTGGAGCGTAGACTACGTCCCTTGCTGGATCCCCATGTGAGCTAGAGCGTGAGATACAACCCTTGCCGGACGCCTCTGGGGGCAGGAGTGAAGGCTACGTTCTTGCTGGATCCCCCTGGGGGCTGGAGCGTGAGATACAACACTTGCCAAAAGCCCCTGGGGGCTAGAGCGTAGGCTACGTCGCTTGCTGGATACCCCTGGGGGGTGGAGCGTGAGATACAACCCTTGCTGGACGCCCCTGGGGGCTGGAGCGTAGGCTACAACCCTTTCCGAACGCCCTTGGGGGATGGAACGTAGGCTAAGTCCCTTGCTGGATACCCCTGGAGGCTAGAGCGTGAGATACAACTCTTGCCGAACTCACCTGGGGGCTGGAACGTAAACTACGTCCCTTGCCGGATACTCCTGGGGGCTGTAGCGTAGGCTACAACCCTTGCCGAACGCCCATGGGGGCTGGAGCGTAGGCTACGTCCTTTGCTGGATCCCTCTGGGGGCTGGAGCGTGAGATACAACCCTTGCCGGACGCCCCTGGGGGCTGCAGCGTAGGTTACAACCCTTGCCAAACCCTCCTAGGGCTCTAAAGCGTAGGCTACGTCCCTCGCTGGATACACCTGGGGGCTGGAGCCTGAGATACAACCCTTGCCGGACGCCCCTGGGGGCTGGAGCGTGATATACAACCCTTTTTGAACGTCCCTGGGGGCTGGAGCGTAGGCTACGTCTCTTGCTGTATCCCTCTGGGGGCTGGAGCGTGAGATACAACCCTTGCCGGATGCCCCTGGGGGAGCATAGCTACGTCCCTTGCTGGAAACCCCTGGGAGCTGGAGCGTGAGATACAACCCTTGCCGAACGCCCCTGGGGATTGGAGCGTAGGATACGTCCCTTGCTGGATACTCCTGGGGGCTGGAGCGTGAGATACAACCCTTGCCGGACGCCCCTGGGGGCTGGAGCATAGCTACGTCCCTTGCTGGAAACCCCTGGGAGCTGGAGCGTGAGATACAACCCTTGCCGAACGCCCCTGGGGATTGGAGCGTAGGCTACGTCCCTTGCTGGATACCCCTGGGGGCTGGAGCGTGAGACACAACCCTTGCCGGACGCCTCTGGGGGCTGGAGCGTAGGTTACAACCCTTCCCAAACGCCCTTGGGGGCTGGAGCGTAGGCTACATCCCTTGCTGGATACCCCTGGGGGCTGGAGCGTGATATACAACCCTTGCCGAACGCCCCTGGGGGCTGGAGCGTAGGCTACGTCCCTTGCTGGATACCCATGGGGGCTGGAGCGTGAGATACAACTCTTGCCAGACTCCCCTGGGGGCTGGAGCGTAGGCTACGTCCCTTGCTGGATACGCCTGGGGGCTGGAGCGTAGGCTACGTTCCTTGCTGGATCCCTCTGGGGCTGGAGCGTGAGATACAACCCTTGCAGAACGTTCCTGGGGGCTGGAGCGTAGGCTACAACCCTTGCCGATCGCCCCCGGGGGCTGGAGCGTAGGCTACGTCCCTTGCTGGATCCCCCTGGGGGCTGGAGCGTGAGATACAACCCTTGCCGAACGCCCCTGGTGGCTGGAGCGTAGGCTACGTCCCTTGCTGGATCCCCCTGTGGGCTGGGGCGTGAGATACAACCCTTGCCGGACGCCCCTGGGGGCTGGAGCGTAGGCTACGTCCCATGCTGGATCCCCCTGGGGTCTGGAGCGTGAGATACAACCCTTTTCGAACGCCCCTGGGGGCTGGAGCGTTGGCTACGTCCCTTGCTGGATACCCCTGGGGGCTGGTGCGTGAGATACAACCCTTGCCGGACGCCCCTGAATGCTGGAGCGTAGGCTACAACCCTTGCCGAACGCCCCTGGGTGCTGGAGCGTAGGCTACGTCCCTTGCTGTATCCTTCTGGGGGCTGGAGCGTGAGATACAACCCTTGCCGGACGCCCCTGGGGGCTGGAGCGTAGCTACGTCCCTTGCTGGATACCCCTGGGGGCTGGAACGTGAGATACAACCCTTGCCAAATGCCCCTGGGGACTGGAGCATAGGCTACGTCCCTTGCTGGATACCCCTGGGGGCTGGAGCGTAGGCTACCTCCCTTGCTGGATACTCCTGGGGGCTGGAGCGTAGGCTACAACCCTTTCCGAACGCCCCTGGGGGCTGGAGCGTGAGATACAACCCTTGCTGAACGCCCCTGGGGGCTGGAGCGTAGGCTACAACCCTTGCCGAACGTCCCTGGGGGCTGGAGCGTAGGCTACGTCCCTTGCTGGATCCTCCCTGGGACTGGAGCGTGAGATACAACCCTTGCCGAACGCCCCTGTGGGCTGGAGCGTAGGCTACGTCCCTTGCTGGATCCCCCTGTGGGCTGGGGCGTGAGATACAACCCTTGCCGGACGCCCCTGGAGGCTGGAGCGTAGGCTACGTCCCATGCTAGATCCCCCTGGGGGCTGGAGCGTTGGCTGCAACCCTTGCCGGACGCCCCTGGGGGCTGGGAGCGTAGGCTACGTCCCATGCTGGATCCCCGTGGGGGCTGGAGCGTAGGCTACAACCCTTGCCGGACGCCCCTGGGGGCTGGAGCGTAGGCTACGTCCCATGCTGGATCCCCCTGGGGGCTGGAGCGTAGGCTACGTCCCTTGTCGGGCTCCTGGTCAGAGAAAACTTGGCGGCCACGTGTGTTTCAGGGTGATATTGAATTATAAAGGTTAGCTTTTATTTATTTTACAGTGTTGTATAATGTTTAACGAAATAATACATTAATTCCAGCTTAATCGCTCGACTTTCTTAAACAAAAGACAACAGTCAGGTTGCCTCAGGTACCCGTGGCTCAGTTGATAGCACACTCGGCTCACACACTGAGTGTCCGCGGCTCGATCCCCGGCACGGGTGGAAATATTGGTCATGTTTCCTTACACTTGCTTTACCTGTTCACCAAGCAATCAGTAGGTACCTGTGTGTTAGTCACCTTACTCCTGCTGTTCATGTTCCCGTAGCAGTAAGTACCTGGGTGCCAGTCAGCTTACACCTGTTGTCACTATTCACCTAGCAGTAAGTAGGTACCTGGGTGCAAGCCATCTTACATCTGCTGTCACTGTTCATCTACCAGCAAGTAGGCATCTGTGTGTTAGTCACTTTACACCTGCTGTCCCTGTTCACTTAGCAGTAAGTAGGTACCTGGTTGCTAGCCACCTTCCACCTGCTGCCATTGTTCACCTAGCAGTAAGTAGGTATCTGTGTGTTAGTCACTTTACACCTGCTGTCCCTGTTCACTTAGCAGTAAGTAGGTACCTGGTTGCTAGCCACCTTCCACCTGCTGCCATTGTTCACCTAGCAGTAAGTAGGTATCTGTGTGTTAGTCACCTTACACCTGTTGTCACTGTTCACCTAGCAGTAAGTAGGCACCTGGGTGCTAGCCACCTTACACCTGCTGCCACTGTTCACCTAGCAGTAAGTAGGTATCTGTGTGTTAGTCACCTTACACCTGCTGTCCCTGTTCACCTAGCAGTACGTACTTTGGTGCCAGTCATCTTACACCTGCTGTCTCTGTTAACCTAGTAGTAAGTAGGTACCTGGGTGCTAGCACCTTATACCTGCTTTCACTGTTCACCTAGTAGTAAGTAGGTATCTGTGTGTTAGTCACCTTACACCTGCTGTCCCTGTTCACTTAGCAGTAAGTACCTGGGTGCCAGTCACTTTACACCTGCTGTCACTGTTCACCTATCAGTGAGTAGGTACCTGGGTGCAAGCACCTTATACCTGCTGTCACTGTTCACTTAGCAGTAAGTAGATATCTGTGTGTTAGTCACTTTACACCTTCTGTCCTTGCTCACTTAGCAGTAAGTAGGTACCTGGGTGTTAGTCACCATTACACCTGTTGTCACTGTTCACTTGGTAGGAAGTAGGTACCTGGGTGTTTCTAGACTGGTGTGGGTGGCATCCTGGGGAACAAAATCGCAGAACCACAATGGAAATAAGACAGACAATCCTCGATGACGGACTGACATTACTGGGACATCCTGGGTGATTAACCCTTCCTCCCCCTGGGTTAAAAAAATAGCAAAATCGTATACTTTATCACATTTGCTATTCTCCTCTAGTAACACAGGAGAAAAAAAGCGCGCGCACATTCCGCGGGAAGATTCCAAAGTGGGAGAGGGAGGGAAAAAACTCGCGCAGATTACTCTGGGAAAGATCTGTTTGTCAACACTGCGAGTGGCTGGAGTTGAAGAGCACTTCCCTGAGGCGGCTGTATGGTTGAGTGGGGATAAGTGGCATCTCCAGCCCAGATCAAAGGCAGTCCCGTCGTAAATTAACTATTTATTCAGAGATCTCACCCTTCCTGACAAGTTAGGGGGCCAATTTACCAGTGGACTGTTTGTGTGCCGGGCCCACGTCCCTGCCTCGGGGCCCACACAATCCTGCTCTCTCTTAATGAAACACGAATTTACGTTAAAATATATATCCAATCTTATTTGCTTGCAACAGATTAAGCAAATTATATATATTCAGATGTACACTTGTTAACCCTAGTGAGGTCTAGTTCCTAAGATTTTAATGTATGAGGTACACAATAAACTAGCCGCTAGACTGCTTATTTTGGTAATATGTGCTGCACAAAATCCAAATATTTTTTTTTTTAATATTTCGTATGTTAGCATCTTTGAAAAATATGGTTAAAATATATTTAACACTTCTATGGATAGCAAAAAATACTAATTTTTGTTGTTCACTGTTTATTATTATTATTATTATTATTATTATTATTATTATTATTATTATTATTATTATTATTATTATTATTATTATTATTATTATTATGTCAAGCACGCTCAGTTATGTCTTCTTCGTTTCATTACTTTACATTAGACATGGCTCATCGACAGCATTAGTTTGAGCAGGTAAA
>NC_069476.1:10377664-10405164 GCF_026875155.1 Cherax quadricarinatus
AAGATGGTGAATGTGTTTCCTCTATCTAAGGTGACTGCCTCGGTGAGAGACGACCAGGTGATCAAAGTATACTAATACTATTTTTATATCAAGTTGAAGTGTAGTGCGTATGTGTGTGTGTATACTTACCTAATTGTGGTTGTGTGTGTGTGTGAGTGTATAGCTGTGTATACCTATGTGTATCTGTTCTTACCTAATTGTGGTTACAAGCCTATATTTGTGTATCTGTGTGTGTATTCTTGAATGCGAATCTATATGTATAATTTATGTGTACGCATTTATGTATGTGTGTGTATATTACCGTATGAAAAAATATACAGAGACGAGACCGCAGAGACTAGGTAGGATGCTGGGACCACTGATGTTTCTGAATACCAGTAATGATCCTCTAGATGGAAGCTCCATGTGCTGATGATGCAGCATAATAAAAACATGATGGCATGATGCGGCGGGCTGAGAGGACGGCGGCAGCCTCCCTCAGGGCTTCTGAAATGAATATTTTAAAAGCTATAATGAAGATTTTTCAGAGCAAACTGACATTGTTTTTCAGGTCGGTGATTCTGATGAGTTATCAGTGCCTGGAACATGAAATATGTTAATTGATTTAATTTACTTCATCCACAAAAAGGATTTTATCCTTCGGGTATGTGACCCATTCTGTGACTTGTATTGTTTTATGCTCAGTGTTCGTACGGAAGTTTTGGAACTATATATACAAATTCATGATGGACAAGAGGATAGAGACAGACTTTAGACACACTTGGGGACGTTAAAACAAGTGATTAAGCAATTGCCTCTCGGGGTTCAGCTGAACAAATGCAAGTTTCTGAAAATTATTCAGGAAAAGAGTAGACTTGAAACTGCATACAGGATAACACCTCCAGGGAACTTATCACAGTAACACCTCCAAGGAACTTATCACAGTAACACCTCCAGGGAACAAAGTACAGTAGCACAACTGGCGAACAGTAGCACCTCCAGGGAACCAGGGAAGGGAGAACAGTCTAACACTTCAAGGGAACAAGGGAAGGAAGAACAGTCTAGCACCTCCAGGGACACAGGGAAGGAAGAACAGTCTAGCACCTCCAGTGACCCAGGGAAGGAAGAACAATCTAGCACCTCCAGGAACCCAGAGAGGGGACAACAGTCTAGCACCTCCAGGGACCCAGGGAAGGGAGAACAGTCTAGCATCTCCAGAACAGATGAATTTGCATTCGTCATCGTTAAAGAACTGGCGAGTCAGTTTTACGCTGAATATACTATCAGAGCTGCACATTAACCGTGTAACCGAGCGTTATATACCAGACTCAGACTATCAGCAAGTAACATTGTTGAGGATGATAGATCATGTTGACATTATGTAAATAATACACACACTGCGGTTATGGTATTTTATTATTAAAAAGATTCCTCCCACCAGGAACTTTATGGGTTCACATAGAGAACAAGACATGGGTATTTATAGAGGTTGAGTAGAGGTTATGAGGTGGAAGAAAGAGGTTTTGAGGTCAAATATGAATAGCCAGTACAGTGAGGTGATCAGTGACAGGCACTGACAGAGCTAACTTCAAGTTTATTTAGAGACTGAATATACCTGAATTAGCATTAATGTTATTGGATGTGTTCAATAATAACCCACTTGGAGACAGAACCTTAGAAAATTAATTGATCTGTGTATTTCGACTCCCTTCTGGGGTCCTATTCAGCAGAAGAACATCCCAAAATGGGATCAAAATATACAGATCAATTAATTTTCTGGGTTTATGTCTCCATATGGGTTATTACTGAACACTAACAAGTGTTCGTTACACTTTTTGTTATTAGTTGTAATTATTACTGACTTTGTCTCATATTCACACGTGTCAGTAACCTAGATGACGAACTTTCCAGGATGTTGTACATAAAGCAAGCAAACCCAACGGTCTAGTAATCATCCCTAGAGCGTAGCGCCCTCATACAGTCTTAGGTGAGGATACAGTCTCCTATGTGATGATACAGTCTCCTATGTGAGGATACAGTCTCCTAGGGGAGGACACTACATACAGTAACTAGAGTAGTCATGCTACTTGCACGGGAAATACTATACATTAAATATTACACCACAGGGAGAAGAGTATTTATAGAATATTATCTCGCAGAAAGGAACATAATATACAATAAAATATTATGTACAAGGAGAATATCAACGACACTTAAAGACGTGAGTTATATTCTCGGGAAATAATATCTGTACGTAACCGACTGGACGGAAAACACCCAAAATTGTGTTCCCTGGAAGAAAAATACGATAAATTGTCTATATTGAAAATAGTGCTCACCGAGGAACACTGTACATGATGCACACAGCACGGGACGCACACGAAACGAGACGCACACGGAACAAGACGCACACAGCATGAGACGCATATGGAATGAGACGCACACAGCATGAAACACACATGGAACGAGACGCACACAGAACAAGACGCACACGATATCCGCTTAACGTCAAACATAACCTTTTCATAAATCGCTTAATTCCAACAACCTTAAAACAAATGAGGAATCAAACTCTAACCCACAGCTGAAGAGATCGAGAACCATGCTGTCCGCCATTTTGGGTCACCATCGCCTGAAAGAGGGATAGAATGACCAAAATACCCATCAGACACTGCTACCACGACTCCCAGCAGGGACTGAACTTGCAGTCTGCGCAGCAAATGACTTTAAAATCCAGTCAAATTCGCGACTAAGTCACAAGCCGCGAAGGTTAAAAATCGGAGGGTGGTGGCGGCAATGGTTCCCAGCCAATAGGAGAGCAAGCGCGCGAGGGGTAGCCAATAAACTCCCAGGAAGCCCTGGTGCAGCCAATGGCGGCGGAGGGAGCGGAAAGCGCGGGAGCCAATCAGATGCCGCCAGCCGGGACCCCAAGAGGATACAGATGGCCTCCAGGGCTCTTGAAGGTAATTGTGAGAAATTTCTGGAAATGTCGGCGTGTCAGGGGGTAGGAGAGGGGGGGGGAGCGCTTGAGCACGAGGCGTGCCAGGGGTAGGAGCAAGAGGGGGAGGGGAGCGCTGGAGCACAAGACTTTGTTAGTATACAAGTGAGCGCTTGTCTTGTACAATCACTCTTGTCTCCGCCACTGTGTGACATAGTGTGTCTCTGTGTTTGCAAGGATAAAGTGTGTTGCAAGGATAAAGTGTGTTGCAAGGATAAAATCTGTGTTGTGAGGCTACAATTTCTGTGTATTGTGAGGCTAAAATTTCTGTGTTGCGAGACTAAAATTTCTGTGTTGCGAGACTACAATCACTGTGTATTGTGAGGCTATAGTCTTTATGTTGCGGTAGTAAAGACTCTCAGAATAATTGTGTTGCAGAAAATAAAATAATTCAACATTGTGTTTATAATGACACCAGAGATTATTATTAATATAGACCTGATGAAAGACACTTGTCGTATTGATACATAAAAACAAATAGTGAACATTTTGTAACCACCAGAAGAACACTGAGAACATCTTAACCACTAACTGGTTGTGAACACTGAACTGGTTGTGAACATTGAACTGGTTGTGAACACTGAACTGGTTGTGAACACTGAACTGGTTGTGAACACTTGGCCACGTAAAGCAGAACAAATTTAATGTGATTTTTTTTAAATATGCATCAATGTATTAATTAAAAAACGAGTATTTTTTTTTGAAGCGAATTTATTAAACGTAAAAATGATTGAACTGATTTTCGATATTGTTCTCGTTTTTAATGTTTATTTTAGCATTATTGAACAATAATGTTATTGCTTTTGTTGTTTGTCGTTATTTAAGTAAGACTGTTGTTGCTGGCACACAGTAAATGCAGTGATGTCGGATTTTTTCGTATACGTCTATGTTTTGTATTAAACCTCCATATTAAAACACACACACACACACACACATAGTTTGGGAAGCGATGTAGTGGAGGCAGGATCCATACATAGCTTTAAGCAGAGGTATGATAAAGCTCACGGTTCAGGGAGAGTGACCTAGTAGCGACCAGTGAAGAGGCGGGGCCAGGAGCTCGGACTCGACCCCTGCAACCTCAACTAGTTGACTACAACTAGGTGAGTATACACACACACACACACACACACACACACACACACACACACGCTGAAGACACAGATGAATCACAGGGAAGTAAGGGAGTATTTCTTTAGTTACAGAGTTGTCAGGAAGTGGTATTGTCTGGGAAGCGATGTAGTGGAGGCAGGATCCATTCATAGCTTTACGAAGAGGTATGATAAAGCTCATGGAGCAGGAAGTGACCTAGTAGCGACCAGTGAAGAGGCGGGGCCAGGAGCTGTGACTCGACCCCTACAACCACAACTAAAGGTGAGTATACAAAACACACACACACACGCACACACACACACACACACACATCTGGAAAGTGATGTAGTGGAGGCAGGATTCATACATAGCTTTAAGATGAGGTACGATCAATCTTTTGGAGCAGGGGGGAGAGCGGGCCTAGTAGCGACCAGCAAGAGGCGGGGCCAGGAGCTGTGGCTCGGCTCGACCCCTGAAACCACAAATAGATGAATGTTAGAGAGTAGTTACCGTTTTAAGGATCTTAAGACAGGAGAGAAACAGGAAGCTGTATACTACAGGATGGTATCCTTCACCTGTACACTAAGCTGTAGATTACAGGGTGGTATCCTTCACCTGTACACTAAGCTGTAGATTACAGGGTGGTATCCTTCACCTGCACACTAAGCTGTAGACTACAGGGTGGTATCCTTCACCTGTACACTAAGCTGTAGATTACAGGGTGGTATCCTTCACCTGTACACTAAGCTGTAGATTACAGGGTGGTATCCTTCACCTGTACACTAAACTGTAGACTACAGGGTGGTATCCTTCACCTGTACACTAAGCTGTAGACTACAGGGTGGCATCCTTCACCTGTACACTAGACTGTAGATTACAGGGTGGCATCCTTCACCTGTACACTAAACTGTAGACTACAGGGAGGTATCCTTCACCTGTACACTAAACTGTAGACTACATGGTGGTATCCCTCACCTGTACACTAAACTGTAGACTACTACAGGGTGGTATTCTTCACCTGTACAATAAACTGTAGACTACAGGGTGGTATTCTTCACCTGTACAATAAACTGTAGACTACAGGGTGGTATCCTTCACCTGTACACTAAACTGTAGACCACAGGGTGGTATCCTTCACCTGTACACTAAACTGTAGACTACAGGGTGGTATCCTTCACCTGTACACTATGCTGTATACTACAGGGTGGTATCCTTCACCTGTACACTAATCTGTAGACTATAGGGTGGTATCCTTCACCTGTACACTAAGCTGTAGACTACAGGGTGGTATCCTTCACCTGTACACTAAACTGTAGACTACAGGGTGAAATCCTTCACCTGTACACTAAGCTGTTGATTACAGGGTGGTATCCTTCACCTGTACACTAAACTGTAGACTACAGGGTGAAATCCTTCACCTGTACACTAAACTGTAGACTACAGGGTGAAATCCTTCACCTGTACACTAAACTGTAGACTACAGGGTGGTATCCTTCAACTGTACACTAAACTGTAGACTACAGGATGGTATCCTTCACCTGTATACTAAACTGTAGACTACAGGGTGGTATCCCTCACCTGTACACCAGGGGAGATAGGGGGACCTGATAACGACATACAAAATACTGAGAGGAATTGACAAGGTGGACAAAGACAGGATGTTCCAGAGATTGGACACAGTAACAAGGGGACACAGTTGTAAGTTGAAGACACAGATGAATCACAGGGATGTTAGGAAGTATTTCTTCGGCCACAGAGTAGTCAGTAAGTGGAATAGTTTGGGAAGCGATGTAGTGGAGGCAGGATCCATACATAGCTTTAAGCAGAGGTATGATAAAGCTCACGGTTCAGGGAGAGTGACCTAGTAGCGATCAGTGAAGAGGCGGGGCCAGGAGCTCGGACTCGACCCCCGCAACCTCAACTAGGTGAGTACAACTAGGTGAGTACACACACACACACACACACACACACACACACACACAACACACACACACACACACACACACACACACACACACACACACACACACACACACCACACACGCATACACACACACGCACACACACACACACACACACACACACACACACACACACACACACAAAACACACACACACACACTCACATCACACACACACACACACACACACACACACACACACACACGCGACGAGGTGTCAGAGTGGGCGCCTCTGACAAGCGGGGTTCCACAGGGGTCAGTCCTAGGACCTGTGCTGTTCTTGGTATATGTGAACGACATAACGGAAGGGATAGACTCAGAAGTGTCCTTGTTTGCAGATGATGTGAAGTTAATGAGAAGAATCAAATCGGACGAGGATCAGGCAGGACTACAAAGAGACCTGGACAGGCTACAAGCCTGGTCCAGCAACTGGCTCCTTGAATTTAACCCTGCCAAATGCAAAGTCATGAAGATTGGGGAAGGGCAAAGAAGACCGCAGACACAATATAGTTTAGATGGCCAAAGACTGCAAACCTCACTCAAGGAAAAAGATCTGGGGGTGGGTATAACACCGAGCATATCTCCTGAGGCGCACATCAATCAGATAACTGCTGCAGCATACGGGCGCCTGGCAAACCTACGGATAGCGTTCCGATACCTCAAAAAGGATTCGTTTAAGACTCTGTATACCATCTACGTCAGGCCCATACTGGAGTATGCAGCACCAGTTTGGAATCCACACCTAGTCAAGCACGTCATGAAATTAGAGAAAGTGCAAAGGTTTGCAACAAGACTAGTCCCAGAGCTACGGGGATTGTCCTATGAAGAAAGGTTGAGGGAAATCGGCCTGACGACACTGGAGGACAGGAGGGTCAGGGGAGACATGATAACGACATATAAAATACTGCGCGGAATAGACGAGGTGGACAAAGACGGGATGTTCCAGAGATGGGACACAGACACAAGAGGTCACAATTGGAAGTTGAAGACTCAGATGAATCAAAGGGATGTTAGGAAATATTTCTTCAGTCATAGAGTAGTCAGGCCATGGAATAGCCTAGAAAGGGATGTAGTGGAGGCAGGAACCATACATAGTTTTAAGGCGAGGTGTGATAGAGCTCATGGGGCAGGGAGAGAGAGGACCTAGTAGCAATCAGCGAAGAGGCGGGGCCAGGAGCTGTGAATCGACCCCTGCAACCACAAATAGGTGAGTACAAATAGGTGAGTACACACACACACACACACAGAGCGATCAGTGAAGAGGCGGGGCCAGGAGCGGAGTCTCGACCCCTGCAACCACAAATAGGTGAGTACAAATAGGTGAGTACTTTATCGTGTTACTTACCACAGTGCCTTCAACTTCTGGCAACTAACACGCACACAATACCCTCGTATTCAGGGTAAGTGTCTATCGAAAGTACCTTTGACAACTAGTAACTAAGAGTGGGATTTGGTAGATGGGACACAAATGCAGCTAACACTCGCTAACTGGTCATCAATATATATATAGAGAGAGAACTTAGGCATGAGGGGAGAAAACAAGTGGAACTCAAGTGGGGAGAAAGTACTTGGGAAGTACCTGGAAATACCTAGGGAAGACAGATAACCGGAGACTCAACGGTCCATACCGAGACTATCTTGCTGAAAAACTCAAGCCACCATAACATTGTATCAATCGCATCTGCTAGAAAAATGACAGGATGGATAATGAGAACCTTCAAAACTAGGGAGGCCAAGCCCATGATGACACTCTTCAGGTCACTTGTTCTATCTAGGCTGGAATATTGCTGCACACTAACAGCACCTTTCAAGGCAGGTGAAATTGCCGACCTAGAAAATGTACAGAGAACTTTCACGGCGCGCATAACGGAGATAAAACACCTCAATTATTGGGAGCGCTTGAGGTTCCTAAACCTGTATTCCCTGGAACGCAGGAGGGAGAGATACATGATTATATACACCTGGAAAATCCTAGAGGGACTAGTACCGAACTTGCACACGAAAATCACTCATTACGAAAGCAAAAGACTTGGCAGACGATGCACCATCCCCCCAATGAAAAGCAGGGGTGTCACTAGCACGTTAAGAGACCATACAATAAGTGTCAGGGGCCCGAGACTGTTCAACTGCCTCCCAGCACACATAAGGGGGATTACCAACAGACCCCTGGCAGTCTTCAAGCTGGCACTGGACAAGCACCTAAAGTCAGTTCCGGATCAGCCGGGCTGTGGCTCGTATGTTGGTTTGCGTGCAGCCAGCAGCAACAGCCTGGTTGATCAGGAGGCCTGGTCTCAGACCGGGCCGCGGGGGCGTTGACCCCCGGAACTCTCTCCAGGTAAACTCTCCAGATGTGGGCTGTCACAGCAGTGCTAAGTCTGTACATCATTGGGGTCCTGACCAACCAAATACACAGACCAGCAAGCAGTAATACCGTCTAGATAGCTGAGACTAGTACAGTAATGAAAGTCAACTTCCGCTAAAATTAAATTTCTAAATCAAGATTCATGGAAGGGCCAATGTTTATCCATCACAACGATTGATTAAAATGTGGGTCCAGGAGCTAGACTTCGGGTTCTCACCCTCCAACAGTTGAGTACAGTTAGGTGAAATAAGACTAGGTTAGCCAGAGTTGATGGTGAGATAGAATAACAGGGTATGTTAATTCACTCACAACACTGCTGACAGAACGATTACAATTATTATTACTACTACTACTACTACTACTACTACTACTACTACTACTACTACTACTACTACTACTACTACTACTACTACTACTAGTACTACTACTACTACTACTACTACTGCTACTACTACTACTACTACTACTACTACTACTACTACTACTACTACTACTGCTACTACTAATACTACTACTACTACTACTACTACTACTACTACTACTACTACTAATAATAATAATAATAATAATAAAAATTAATGCTAAAATGTTATCTTAGAGTCATTAACACTAAACCTTATCAAAATTACTAGTTAAGTCTATACAAGAGAGAGAGAGAGAGAGAGAGAGAGAGAGAGAGAGAGAGAGAGAGAGAGAGAGAGAGAGAGAAGAGAGAGAGAGAGAGAGAGAGAGAGAGAGAGAGAGAGAGAGAGAGAGAGAGAGAGAGAGAGCAGGGAAAGGGGAATAAAGCAAGAACTGCACTACAGTTGCACAGATGAACGTCATGAAAAAAAAAGTTAGTTCAGGTTAGGCTGGATCAAGTTAGGCAAATTTAAGTTAGTTTGATGCAGGAACTTGGTCCAGGAAATTTAACCTAATCAAACTTAATCACATATCTTTTTTTGCTTGTAAGTTAAGATACACATATTTACACACATGCATATGTATAGCACGTTCTTCATATCATTCCTGCTCTTAGCGTAGATATATATTTATGCTCTTTAAGGCATTGTTCCAGACTTCTTTTCGTTTCTCCCACGTAAACTTCATCACAGCCTCCACACAGGATAGAGTAAATCCAAGTGTTCGAATCTGTGAACATGTTTGTGGCCTTTTTTATAACTAGTTCATTGATGTTAGGCAAATGGACACAGATACAGCTAATGTGACATTTTATTGCGGCAACGTTTCGCTCTCCAGAAGCTTTACCAAGCCGTTATAAAGCTCCTGGAGAGCGAAACGTTGTCACAATAAAACGTCACATTTGCTGCATCTGTGTCCATTTACCTAACATTTTTGTCTGTAATTCTCCCATTATAACTAATTCAGGCTTTATAGAAATAATAATAATAATAATAATTATTATTATTATATATTATATTATTATTATTATTATTATTATTATTATTATTATTATTATTATTATTATTATTATTATTATTATTATTATTGTCTCAAGAACTAGTGGCCACATAAGTCGTGAAAATTAATAACGCTAAAAAAAAAAAAATGCTTTCACTATTTCTCAAATTCCTGTTTGCATTTTTATTCTATTTAAAATTCTCTAAAATCCTCTAAAAAAATTTTGATTTTGTGTTTGAGGAAGATCAGTTTGATAAAGTATCTAGTTAGTTGGCAAACTGGCGTAGCTAGCCAAGACACCAGACAAGATTAGTGGTTCCGTCTTCACACTGAAGGGAAATATAGGTCTTAGTGGTCCAAGTCGGACCGAAACGTCGTCATAAGAATTAGACACATGTGCAATATTTGGGTATCTTGTAGACGTTTCGCCATCCAGTGGTTTTATCAATACAATACAAGGACATGATGTGAAGACTGTAGAACTATGTACGAAAGATGAGGTAATCAGTCCCTCAGCCTTGGTGTTGGTGAAGATCACGGTAGTACTGGAGAATCTGAATCAGATTACGTTTTGTAATCCACTATAGGAGAAAAACAACAAGCAATACGGAAACTGAAATATCAGTGACGTTCACGCCTCCATCATTCTCATTTCTCCTTTCCACTGATCTAAGTTATGGAGATGAACACTAACCCAGGCTGAGGGACTGACCACCTCGAATATTCCTCTTCACTACATCTGACTCCTCGAGAATTCTAGTCACCTCTATATTTCGACTGAAGAAACCTGTTCCGCTGGCGAAACGTTTAGGTAATAACGATACCTACCAGAGAGACGTAATCACAGCTGTAAGAGAAAGATCACCGGCCACTTGATATAAGTAAATCACAGTGTTATGCCAGACCTTATTATCACCAGATGTACCGCGTAGGATAAAAGATGTGTAATATGTTTATGTATAGCGTTTGAGAAACACCGCCTGGTGTACATAATTTCAAACAGGACAGAACAAAATCCGGAAGACTTCAGAACAAAATCCGGAAGACTTCAGAACAAAATCCGGGAGACTTCAGTATCACCAGTCCAATGACAAAAGGTAACAGTACAAGGTAAATGCCGTAAAGGTGAAAATCCCATCAACAAGAAGTGACGTTGTCCTCACAAGCTACAACAAGAGTGGAGGACAGTGTTGTTACTGGATGATCACAACAAGAGTGGTGGACGGTCTTGTCCCTGGATGACCACAACAAGAATGGTGGACGGTCTTGTCCCTGGATGACCACAACAAGAGTGGAGGACAGTGTTGTTACTGGATGATCACAACAAGAGTGGAGGACAGTGTTGTTACTGGATGACCACAACAAGAGTGGTGGACGGTCTTGTCCCTGGATGACCACAACAAGAGTGGAGGACAGTGTTGTTACTGGATGACCACAACAAGAGTGGAGGACAGTGTTGTTACTGGATGACCACAACAAGAGTGGAAGACAGTGCTGCTACTGGATGACCACAACAAGAGTGGTGGACGGTCTTGTCCCTGGATGACCACAACAAGAGTGGAGGACAGTGCTGCTACTGGATGACCACAACAAGAGTGGTGGACGGTCTTGCTGGGATCAAGACACAGACACATGGGACACTTCTCACCAGAGTCACGGATACATCAAGACACATAACTTCAACAGAACATTAGAAGAGAAAGAGCGAGGAAAACACAGCGCAGAGGAGAATCAGATTCCATGTAAAAGTTTCAGCTTAAATTCCCTGAAGAAGACCATCACAAACACCATCACAAACACCATCACAAACACCATCACAAACACCATCACAAACACCATCACAAACACCATCACAAACACCATCACAAACACCATCACAAACACCATTACAAACACCATCACAAACACCATCACAAACACCATCACAAACACCATCACAAACACCATCACAAACACCATCACAAACACTACCTTCACAAACATTACAGTCACAAACACCATTAGAAATACGACAAACACTATCACATACACACACACACACACACACACACACACACACACACACACACACACACACACACACACACACACACACACACACACACACACACACACACACACACACACTGAAGACACAGATGAATCACAGGGATGTAAGGGAGTATTTCTTTAGTTACAGAGTTGTCAGGAAGTGGTATTGTCTGGGAAGTGATGTAGTGAAGGCAGGATCCATACATAGCTTTACGAAGAGGTATGATAAAGCTCATGGAGCAGGAAGTCACCTAGTAGCGACCAGTGAAGAGGCGGAGCCAGGAGCTGTGACTCGGCCCCTGCTACCACAAGTAAGGGTGAGTATACACACACACACTCACACACACACACACACACACACACACACACACACACACACACACACACACACACACACACACACACACACACACACACACACACACACACACACACACAGCCTTAGAGTTGTCAGAAAGTGGAACAATCTGGAAAGTGATGTAGTGGAGGCAGGATTCATACATAGCTTTAAGATGAGGCACGATAAATCTTTTGGAGCAGGGGGGAGAGTGGGCCTAGTAGCGACCAGCAAGAGGCCGGGCCAGGAGCTGTGACTCGACCCCTGAAACCACAAATAGATGAATGTTAGAGAGTAGTTACCGTCTTAAGGATCTTAAGACAGGGGAGAAACAGGAAGCTGTATACCACAGGGTGGTATCCTTCACCTGTACACTAAACTGTAGACTACAGGGTGGTATCCTTCACCTGTACACTATGCTGTAGACTACAGGGTGGTATCCTTCACCTGTACACTAAACTGTAGACTACAGGGTGGTATCCTTCACCTGTACACTAAACTGTAGACTACAGGGTGGTATCCTTCACCTGTACACTAAGCTGTAGACTACAACAAGAGTGGTGGACAGTGTTGCTACTGGATGACCACAACAAGAGTGGTGGACGGTCTTGTCCCTGGATGACCACAACAAGAGTGGTGGACAGTGCTGTTACTGGATGACCACAACAAGAGTGGTGGACGGTCTTGCTGGGATCAAGACACAGACACATGGGACACTTCTCACCAGAGTCACGGATACATCAAGACACATAACTTCAACAGAACATTAGAAGAGAAAGAGCGAGGAAAACACAGCGCAGAGGAGAATCAGATTCCATGTAAAAGTTTCAGCTTAAATTCCCTGAAGAAGACCATCACAAACACCATCACAAACACCATCACAAACACCATCACAAACACCATCACAAACACCATCACAAACACCATCACAAACACCATCACAAACACTACCTTCACAAACACCATCACAAACATCATTACAAACACCATCACAAACACCATTACAAACACCATCACAAACACCATCACAAACACCATCACAAACACTACCTTCACAAACACCATCACAAACACCATCACAAACACCATCACAAACACCATCACAAACACCATCACAAACACCATCACAAACATTACAGTCACAAACACCACGACAAACGCCATCACAAACACCATTAGAAATACGACAAACACCATCACAAACATTACAGTCACAAACACCACGACAAACGCCATCACAAACACCATTAGAAATACGACAAACACCATCACAAACACTGCAAACACCGTGAAAAACATCAGACACTACTACAAACACCATCACAAGCACCAAACACAGCGAACAGTATCACAGATACCAAACACCACCACAATTACAAACACCACCACCAACACCAAACATTACAAACACCATCACAAACACCAAACATCAGAATGTGGGCGTCAAGTCCACACTGACAGACCTTTAACAGCAGAAGTGAAGCACAAAGATCATCCTCACACGAAATAATTACAAATTAACAACACTGCAACATTGCCACCAGGAGGAACTGTAGCAACTGCAACATTGCCACCAGGAGGAACTGTACCAACTGCAACATTGCCACCAGGAGGAACCGTAGCAACTGCAACATTGCCACCAGAAGGAACTCTAGCAACTACAACATTGCCACCAGGAGGAACTCTAGCAACTACAACATTGCCACCAGGAGGAGCTCTAGCAACTGCAACATTGCCACCAGAAGGAACTCTAGCAACTACAACATTGCCACCAGGAGGAACCGTAGCAACTGCAACATTGCCACCAGGAGGAACTGTACCAACTGCAACATTGCCACCAGGAGGAACTGTAGCAACTGCAACATTGCCACCAGGAGGAACTCTAGCAGCTACAACATTGCCACCAGGAGGAACTGTACCAACCGCAACATTGCCACCAGGAGGAACTGTACCAACCGCAACATTGCCACCAGGAGGAACTGTACCAACTGCAACATTGCCACCAGGAGGAACTCTAGCTACTGCAACATTGCCACCAGGAGGAACCGTAGCAACTGCAACATTGCCACCAGAAGGAACTGTAGCAACTACAACATTGCCACCAGGAGGAACTCTAGCAACTGCAACATTGCCACCAGGAGGAACCGTAGCAACTGCAACATTGCCACCAGGAGGAACTCTAGCAACTGCAACATTGCCACCAGGAGGAACCGTAGCAACTGCAACATTGCCACCAGAAGGAACTCTAGCAACTGCAACATTGCCACCAGAAGGAACTCTAGCAACTACAACATTGCCACCAGGATGAACTGCAGCAACAACACCAGCAACAGGAGGAAATATTGTAGCAGCAACAGGAGGAACTGTAGCAGTACTAGCAACTACAACAACAACTACAGCAGCAAAGACAACAGAAGCACCAGCAGAAATAGCACTACCAAAAACAACAGCATCAGCAGCACCAACAGCAGAGACAGCAACAAACAGCAACAACATCAACGTAACAGTTTTTTTCATGTTCTTCGCTGTATACCTCTGCTGTAACCTGTTCAATTATGTATGAATTATTAAAGTAGTCGCAGTTCCCTCTGGCCTTCGTAACTGACCAGAATGGTTTGTACCTGAGCACTGTCAGCTTCCCGACCCGTTGATCCTAGCTCACTGAGATTCTCTCTCTCTCTCTCTCTCTCTCTCTCTCTCTCTCTCTCCTCCTCTCTCTCTCTCTCTCTCTCTCTCTCTCTCTCTCTCTCTCTCTCTCTCTCTCTCTCTCCTCTCTCCTCTCTCTCTCTCTCTCCTCTCTCTCTCTCTCTCTCTCTCTCTCTCTCGCTTTGTGCTTAATTATCCACTTATTGAGGAATATAGAGATAAACAGTATAATAACCCAGGTGGTAAGTCGAGGTATCTTATTAATGAAAATAAGATACCAGATATATTAAGGCAGATTCTTAAATTTGCTTGCAACACGTAAGTGAATTGTAGATATAAATCCAGATGGAGGGCCTAGTTCCTAGGCCTATTGTATATCCATATGCTCTTGTGCTGCCGTCCACGGGATGGATATGGGGTGCACAATAAACTAGCCACTTCGGTGGCAAAATCTAAACTCTTTCTTTTTCTCGCTCTCTCCCTCTCTGTGTCTGTCTGTCTGTCTGTCTGTCTGTCTGTCTGTCCGTCTGTCTGTCTGTCTGTCTGTCTGTCTGTCTGCATGTTTGTCTCTGTCTCTCTGTCTCTCTCTGTGTCTGTCTCTGTCTCTCTTTCTATGATTCAGAGAAAAACATCAGCTGTCATCCCCCAAGATAACTGAAACACAAAAATCCAAAACATAGGAGAAAGAAACTGATAACGACGTTTCACTCCGACTTGAACCATTAATTAGTCACACTGATGTGCGAAAACCCCAACATCTCGATCGTATTTTTCTGACATGTTGTTCCTGAATAAACTCTATTCATAAAGCTTCCTCAGCTCTACTGCGTAAAAACACCGAATTTCACAAACATGTGATTGTACTTGACACAGTAATGCTTGTGAATTACTGGAGGATCGATCCTCCGGCCTCCCAGACAAGAGCAGCAACAAATATGGGGTATAAAACTATACTTGATAACGAAAGAAGGTCAAGGAAATTTGCCAGGCTGCTGGAAGGCCATTTTGATGTGGTGAAGGTGACACATAACGTAATGACACATACCATAATACACACGAAGTTGAATTAGAAGATTTATGTATATTATATAGTTATATTATATATAGGAGGCCTGGTCACAGATCGGGCAGAGGGGGCGTTGACCCCCGGAACTCTCTCCAGGTAAACTCCAGGTAATACCGACAAGTTGATAAATAAAACTCTGTGTAACACACTGGAATTTTTGTTATTGTCGGAATATTTGGTGTGTTGGACAGGTATCTTTAGTCTAGGAAACACTGCAGACGATGTTTCACTCTCTGCAGTCTTCAGTGTGATAATTATTATAATTTGATTGTAGATGGCTGCCGAGCAGGCGAAACATTTCGCCTGCTCGGCAGGTGTTGCTCATGTGTCTAACTCCTCAAAGTGGACGTTAATGTAGCATTTCCAAAGAAGCAGCTTTGTCGGGGAACACCTGCAAGAGGAACACTTGTAAGGGGAACACCTGCAAGAGGAACACTTGTAAGGGGAACACCTGTAAGGGGAACACTTGCAAGGGGAACACCTGTAAGGGGAACACCTGTAAGGGGAACACTTGCAAAGGGAAGAGGACACTGTAAGGGGAACACTTGCAAGGGGAACACTTGTAAGGGGAACACCTGTAAGGGGAACACTTGCAAGGGGAACACCTGTAAGGGGAACACTTGCAAGGGGAACACCTGTAAGGGGAACACCTGCAAGGGGAACACTTGCAAGGGGAACACTTGTAAGGGGAACACTTGCAAGGGGAACACTTGTAAGGGGAACACCTGTAAGGGGAACACTTGCAAGGGGAACACCTGTAAGGGGAACACTTGCAAGGGAACACTGTAAGGGGAACACCTGTAAGGGGAACACTTGCAAGGGGAACACTTGTAAGGGGAACACTTGCAAGGGGAACACTTGTAAGGGGAACACCTGTAAGGGGAACACTTGCAAGGGGAACACCTGCAAGAGGAACACTTGTAAGGGGAACACCTGTAAGGGGAACACTTGCAAGGGGAACACTTGTAAGGGGAACACCTGTAAGGGGAACACTTGCAAGGGGAACACCTGTAAGGGGAACACTGTAAGGGGAACACTTGCAAGGGGAACACTTGTAAGGGGAACACTTGCAAGGGGAACACTTGTAAGGGGAACACCTGTAAGGGGAACACTTGCAAGGGAACACTTGTCAAGGGGAACACTTGTACAAGGGGAACACTGCAAGGGGAACACTTGTAAGGGGAACACTTGTAAGGGGAACACCTGTAAGAGGAACACTTGTAAGGGGAACACCTATAAGGGGAGCACCTGCAAGGGGAACACCTGCAAGGGGAACACCTGCAAGGGGAACACCTGGAAGTGGAAATGTACAACAATTGACAGTAATGCTGTAAGTCAGTGAAGGATGAACTGACAGTGATGCTGTAAGTCAGTGAGGATGATCTGACAGTAATGCTGTAAGTCAGTGAAGATGACACTGACAGTAATGCTGAAGTCAGTGAAGGATGAACCTGACAGGTAATGCATGGTAAGTCAGTGAAGATGAACTGACAGTGTGCTGTAAGTCAGTGAAGGATGAACTGACAGTAATGCTGTAAAGTCAGTGAAGGTATGAACTGCAGTAAATGCTGCAAGTCAGTGAAGATGAAAACTGACAGTAATGCTGTAAGTCAGTGAAGGATGAACTGACAGTAATGCTGTAAGTCAGTGAAGGATGAACTGACAGTGATGCTGTAAGTCAGTGAAGGATGAACTGACAGTAATGCTGTAAGTCAGTGAAGGATGAACTGACAGTAATGCTGTAAGTCAGTGAAGGATGAACTGACAGTAATGCTGTAAGTCAGTAAAGGATGAGCTGACAGAGTCTCACAAAATATTCAACACTGCCTCACTAGGAACTCATCTATGGACTTGAGGTGTAAGTCAGTGCACTGTGTCGAGTACTGAAGTTGCTCAAGGAGTACACTAACTCAGAGAGTGTGGTGTTAAATCATCGAAGTGAACACAAACAATAATCAGGAGTACTCAAAGTTCAAGTTTAGGTACCTCACCATTTCTGTAGTATGGAAGATAAACACAATGCAGTATAATGTGATCCTTCATATGACAAGTTCATCAGACCACACAGTGGCTTTTATCAGTAAGTCGACTACACGAATCTATCGTGGGTGACTTGAAAAATGCCATGTGTGGGTGAAACGTATGTAATAAAGGATAACATTATACATGCATTTGTTTAATTTCCATTGTGTCGGTATCTTACCATTTATTTCATTTCTGAGGATAGTGAATTAAGTTATATTACTATAACACGCTCCGAGTTTATCAGTGCTATGTAAAGAAGTGCACAAAAAATTGGATTGATCGTAAATAACCCTCAGTGAACCATCTAAAAAAATGGTACCGAAAGATTCAGTAATGTATCTTGTTCTCAGAAACATTTCCTGACGAACAAGATACAGTTATGATATACATATTCCTTCAGGATATATTTTTTCTAATAAAAAAGCACAGACAATGATAATTACATAAAACCTGGAAGCATGCTAAAAAAATGGTACCGAGAAGATATCAGTACATGTATCTTGTTCGTCAGGAAACGAATGTTTCCTGACGAACAAGATACATGTACTGATATCGAGATTCCTTTCAGGATACATATTTTTTCTAACTAACAAAACACCATGAGCTAAATGAGTAAATTAGAGTGAGAATGCGTGGGGTGTGAGAGAGCAACTTGCTCTTGCTGGTACAGAGACTAAGGGGAAAAAAAAGTTGACAGAGCAGGTTTGAGGAAGGTGGATAGAGTAATAGTGGTTTGAAGGGAGGGTGGGATGGATAGGGAGGATGGAGAGATAGCTCACTGGAAGGGAGGATAGGGCAAGGGCAGGCTAGGAGGTAGGTAATGAAAGTTGTTTGGGATAGGAGGGTTAGTGTGGATAGGTGGGTGGGTGGGTGAGTGTGGGTAGGTGGGTGGGTGTGGATAGGTGGGTGGGTGAGTGAATGTGGATAGGTGAGTGAGTGTGGATAGGTGGATGGGTGGGTGTGGATAGAAGGGAAGAGCTAAACTCAAAGGGGTTATACAAATCCTGGAGAATGAGGGGCAAACAGGTTTGATCCGAGGAAAGGGAGGGTAGATTCAGTTCCTTGGACGACGAGCGCTTCAGCAGCATCAAGGTACCAGTGCCCCGTGGTGGGTCAGTGTACTGGCACACCCCCACCAGTGCCCCGTGGTGGGTCAGTGTACTGGCACACCCCCACCAGTGCCCCGTGGTGGGTCAGTGTACTGGCACACCCCCACCAGTGCCCCGTGGTGGGTCAGTGTACTGGCACACCCCCAACCATGCCCCGTGGTGGGTCAGTGTACTGGCACACCCCCACCAGTGCCCCGTGGTGGGTCAGTGTACTGGCACACCCCCACCAGTGCCCCGTGGTGGGTCAGTGTACTGGCACACCCCCACCAGTGCCCCGTGGTGGGTGAGTGTACTGGCACACCCCACCAGTGCCCCGTGGGGTGAGTGTACTGGCACACCCCCACCAGTGCCCGTGGTGGGTCAGTGTACTGGCACACCCCCACCAGTGCCCGTGGTGGGTCAGTGTACTGGCACACCCCCCCCAGTGCCCCGTGGTGGGTCAGTGTACTGGCACCCCCCCCACCAGTGCCCCGTGGTGGGTGAGTGTACTGGCACACCCCCACCAGTGCCCCGTGGTGGGTGAGTGTACTGGCACACCCCCACCAGTGCCCCGTGGTGGGTCAGTGTACTGGCACACCCCCACCAGTGCCCCGTGGTGGGTCAGTGTACTGGCACACCCCCACCAGTGCCCGTGGGGGGTCGTGTACTGGCACACCCCACCAGTGCCCCTGGTGGGTCAGTGTACTGGCACACCCCCACCAGTGTCCCGTGGTGGGTCAGTGTACTGGCACACCCCCACCAGTGCCCCGTGGTGGGTCAGTGTACTGGCACACCCCCACCAGTGCCCCGTGGTGGGTCAGTGTACTGACAGACCCCCACCAGTGCCCCGTGGTGGGCGAGTGTACTGGCAGACCCCCACCAGTGCCCCGTGGTGGGTCAGTGTACTGGCAGACCCCCACCAGTACCCTGTGGTGGGTCAGTGTGTACTGGCAGACCGCCGCTAGTGCCCTATGGTGGGTCAGTGTACTGGCAGACACCTATCAGTGCCCCGTGGTGGGTCAGTGTGTACTGGGAGATCCCCACTAGTGCCCCGTGGTGGGTCAGTGTGTACTGGGAGACCCCCACTAGTGCCCTGTGGTGGGTCAGTGTACTGGCAGACCCCCACCAGTACCCCGTAGTGGGTCAGTGTACTGGCAGACCCTCACCAGTACCCCGTGGTGGGTCAGTGTACTGGCAGACCCCCACCAATACCCCGTGGTGGGTCAGTGTACTGGCAGACCCTCACCAGTACCCCGTGGTGGGTCAGTGTACTGGCAGACCCTCACCAGTGCCCCGTGGTGGGTCAGTGTACTGGCAGACCCTCACCAGTGCTCCGTGGTGGATCAGTGTACTGACAGACCCTCACCAATACTCAGTGGTGGGTCAGTGTGTACTGGCAGACCCGTACACATGCCCCGTGGTGGGTCAGTGTGTACTGGCAGACCCCCACCAGTGCCCGGTGGTGGGTCAGTGTGTACTGGCAGACCCCCACCAATGCCTCGTGGTAGGTCAGTGTGTACTGGCAGACCCCACCAGTGCCCAGTGGTGGGTCAGTGTGTACTGGTAGACCCCCACCTGTGTCCCGTGGTGGGTCAGTGTGTACTGGCAGACCCCCACCAGTGCCCTGCACCACTGACACGCACAACGGTGATGGGCACCGGTGCACATTAGCCTCCATTAACTGGTCAAAATCAGTGGCGCGATCACACTGAGGTCAGGTGCACTTAGAACTTCACTTACTGGAGGTTCCTGGGGTAGGGAGCTAAGGTGTGTGTGGGATGTGTGGGGATTTCACACCCTCCGCTGGGATGTGTTTGGCTGGAGATGGTAGAGTGCGTGGTTGCGTTTCCAGGCTTGTGTGTGTGTGTTTGTGTGTGTGTGTGTGTGTGGAGGTGTGTTGATGGCCGCCTCCCACATCTGTAAAGCTGGGCTTGGCTCCTCCAGTGTGCTTCTTGGTGTTACGAAGGAAGAACGCAGTGCGGGTTCCTTCCTGGGTGCGTGTGTGTGTGTGCTGTGGCTGGAGTGTGAGAAGTGTTGCGTGCAGAGCAGTGTTGGTGGAGGCTGCAGCCGGGGCCAGGCAGGTCACACAACCAGTCTACACTTGTAAACATGCGCGTGTTGTGGAGGCCAAAAAAAAAGGGAATTTGCTAAGACCTTGATCCCTTCTACAGGACCTCTGAGGGAGTCTGTGGCCAGACTCAGAGGAGAACTGAACAAGAGGACTTACGGAGAAGTTGACGAGGTGAAGGCCTCTTGTTGCCACGAGGATTTACTTGAGTGAGAAGCTTGAGGTAGCAGTGGAGGTGGTGTCCCCTGCAGTGCCTCTGTGGGACGCACAATGAGGCTGGGAGCTCCCTGGCCTCCTGTGGGAGTCCAGAAGCCTGGCCGGAGTGGACGCTGAGGACGCGAAGGCGCGGCATGTGAGGCAGTGACTACCATGAGGTGGTGGGAGGCTGGAGCCGTGGGTCTGGCCCTGCTGCAAGTGTTGGCCTTGCTTCTCCTGCTCCTGCAACCTGCACAAGCAACCTGGTGGTGAGTACTGCACATAACCCCCACCCCACTCTCTCACTTCCTCTCCCCCAAGCTCTGCATGATGCTCTTACTCTCCTGCTCTTGGTGGAACTGGCTGCTGCTGGTGATACAGCTCTGGTGATAGTGGGCAGAACGGGTGGGTGAGCCTGCTGCAGCAACTATCACCAGTGGTGGTGGTGAAGGTTGCAATTACCAGCACCGTCCAGAGTTAGCGGGTGTGTGGCGCTGCTGGTGGTGTAACCAGGGTCTCTCTGGACACCTCCAGCACCGGCAGTCACCAGAGCAGCACTGTGGGAGTGAGATGTTGTCACAGCCTCTGTAGCTAGCATTTACCTTGTAGCTCTGTCCAATATGGTATTCAACAAGTGTTCTAGTGATAGCGCCGGTATAAACAAACAAAAAATTCACGGGACGTCAGGACGGGAGCAAAAATCCTGCTCAAACTCCTGAGTGTTCTGACGTGTTGATGTGATGAATATTGTCTTTTGATAACTGATGCGTTGATAGTGACGATAGAGGACATGTAAATATCAAAACAGGTCTTGCTTCCATTGTGGCTGCAAGAGAAGGTGGGGAGGAAAGCAGGAAAAAGAGAATACGAAAGGAGGAAAAATGGAGAATAGAAAAGAAGGAAAAATAGAGGGACTAGGAGAGAACAAAGGTGATGGTGGGCGAGCGAACAGACTGGCAGCTCTGTCATTAGCGGGACGGAAACAGAAAACAAAACAAAAAAAAATGGGCGGTTGAAAAAACAAGTTTTGGAATGCTAATAAGTAGTAATGAGGAGGGTGGTGGAGGATGTGGAATGTGTGTAGTGAAGTTCCCGGTGTGTGTGTGGAACCCTGCCAACCACAAATATTGATGGGAGAACTTACAGACTTTCGTTTCTGATGTGTGATGGCACGCAAGTATTTTTTTTTATTGAGTTAACTTTGTAGTTCCAGTACTGCTAGACCGAACAAGTTAGGATTGAATGTGGTTATTGTGATGGTTCCTTTCGTGGTTGTTGTTGTGGCTGCAGGTGAGTGTTGTAGTGACTCTTGGTATGGTTGTGGTTGCAGATGAGTGTTGTAGTGACTCTTGGTATGGTTGTGGCTGCAGGTGAGTGTTGTAGTGACTCTTGGTATGGTTGTGGTTGCAGGTGAGTGTTGTAGTGACTCTTGGTATGGTTGTGGTTGCAGATGAGTGTTGTAGTGACTTGGTATGGTTGCGGTTGCAGGTGAGTGTTGTAGTGACTTGGTATGGTTGTGGTTGCAGGTGAGTGTTGTAGTGACTCTTGGTATGGTTGTGGTTGCAGATCAGTGTTGTAGTGACTCTTGGTATGGTTGTGGTTGCAGATGAGTGTTGTAGTGACTCTTGGTATGGTTGTGGTTGCAGGTGAGTGTTGTAGTGACTCTTGGTATGGTTGTGGTTGCAGGTGAGTGTTGTAGTGACTTGGTATGGTTGTGGTTGCAGGTGAGTGTTGTAGTGACTCTTGGTATGGTTGTGGTTGCAGGTGAGTGTTGTAGTGACTCTTGGTATGGTTGTGGTTGCAGATGAGTGTTGTAGTGACTCTTGGTATGGTTGTGGTTGCAGGTGAGTGTTGTAGTGACTCTTGGTATGGTTGTGGTTGCAGGTGAGTGTTGTAGTGACTTGGTATGGTTGTGGTTGCAGGTGAGTGTTGTAGTGACTCTTGTATGGTTGTGGTTGCAGGTGAGTGTTGTAGTGACTTGGTATGGTTGTGGTTGCAGGTGAGTGTTGTAGTGACTCTTGGTATGGTTGTGGTTGCAGGTGAGTGTTGTAGTGACTTGGTATGGTTGTGGTTGCAGGTGAGTGTTGTAGTGACTCTTGGTATGGTTGTGGTTGCAGGTGAGTGCTGTAGTGACTCTTGGTATAATTGTGGTTGCAGGTGAGTGTTGTAGTGACTCTTGGTATGGTTGTGACTGCAGGTGAGTGTTGTAGTGATTCTTGGTATGGTTGTGGTTGCAGTCGAGTGTTGTAGTGACTCTTGGTATGGTTGTGGTTGCAGGTGAGTGTTGTAGTGACTCTTGGTATGGTTGTGGTTGCAGGTGAGTGTTTGTAGTGACTCTTGGTATGGTTGTGGTTGCAGGTGAGTGCTGTAGTGACTCTTGGTATGGTTGTGGTTGCAGGTGAGTGTTGTAGTGACTCTTGGTATGGTTGTGGTTGCAGGTGAGTGTTGTAGTGACTCTTGGTATGGTTGTGGTTGCAGGTGAGTGCTGTAGTGACTCTTGGTATGGTTGTGGTTGCAGGTGAGTGTTGTAGTGACTTGGTATGGTTGTGGTTGCAGGTGAGTGCTGTAGTGACTCTTGGTATGGTTGTGGTTGCAGGTGAGTGCTGTAGTGACTCTTGGTATGGTTGTGGTTGCAGGTGAGTGCTGTAGTGACTTGATGTGGTTGTAGAGACTTCTTGCTACGACTGTGGTGGTCAGAACATTAAATATTTTAAGTGTTCCTGCCGCTGTGCTGATACAAGACTGCATGAACACATGCACAGTACACATGTTCACTGCAGGACCTACATGTGACCGGTGTCTTGTGTTGCATGGTTGCAACCTGAAACTTTGCCTGCTGGCGGCCTGTTTGTGTCGCAATCAGTTGATGGAGGGTGGAGCTTCCATCACTACTTCCACTAAGCCCACTCTGGTTTAATTGTTCACAGTGAAATGTGGTCACTGGTTCCTATTTTACCAGTTTAATGCTGCAGGCAGCCGCAGTCATGCACAGCCATCATACCCTGTTGATCCAGCTCTTCCTACAGAAGGCTGCCTGTTTTCTCTTGGTGTAAGCTAAGATAAAATAAGATCTGTTTCTGATTTTTAACCCGGGGGAGTGTTAGTCACCCTGGATAGCCCCAGAAAGTCAGTGTGTCATCGAGGACTGTCTTATTTCCATTGTGGTCCTTCAGTCTTGCCCCCCCCTAGGATGCGATCCACACCAGTCGACTAACACCCATGTACCTACTTACTTGCTAGGTGAGCAGGGACACCACGTGCAAAGAAACACACCAAGTGTTTCTACCCGGCCCGGGATCCACCACGAGAGCGTTGCGTACCAGGCCACGGGGCACCGTATTTTTCTGGTTGTTATGACTTCTAAGATTATTTAGGACGTGTACCAATCACGTATAACATGTAAATAATCTTTAGGGACACTGTGGATGTTGTAGATAAAACCCGTGGTGCCTCTCCGTGGAAATTATGTAATGATCCAGTTATATTTCTTACATATACTAGCAGAAGAGTGAAAGTTCGTAAATACTTGAGTATGACACAGTGCTCTTTGAGTTTATTCAACAATCTTACTGTATCTCTGACTCTAGCAAGTTGTTATTGTACTGTATACTTGAGTATTTTCATGTGTTTAGTATCAATTAGGACTCTGCTAGTAACGTTATCAGTATCTTTATAACTTAGATGTGTTAATGATTCTGTATGGCCTAGGAGCTTTCTTTGTATATTTCCCATCTTGATTTTTCTCCCCTGCCTTTCTGCTAGCACAGAAATATATTAAACAGGAGAAAGCAAGTGATCTGACTCTAACTGACTTGACTCTAGCTGACCTGACTCTAGTTGACCTGACTCTAGTTGACATGACTCTAGCTGACCTGGCTCTAGCTCTGAAACTTAAAGTAACCCAACCTGCCATCTTCTTGACCATTTACGAATTTACTTCGTTATGTTCAGTGAATGACTGGTTATCTGACAGTTTTCTAAGTCTTGTACCTCCTTCCTTCGTTCTGTGTGAAAGTCTTCCTATTTATCATATCCTGTCTTTGTTGTTGAGTCCTTCCTTCTTTCCCTATCAGAGCAATTTTGTCTTCTTTCTAAATTTTGTATTTGTACACCTCCAGCATAACTGCTGTTGTAAGTACAAACACTGAAGACGGTCCTATAAGTCCTATAAGAAAGTTTGTTCATATCTATAGTTTGTGAGCAACTTTCGCGGCGACTTTCATACTTATTTTGGTATCATCTGACGAAGGTAACACAGTGATGGGCAGAGTTTTATCTATCATAGTTGAAGACGAGACAATGTCTGGCTAACTACTGTGTCTAGTGGTACTCCATATTTTTTGATGGCACAATTCTATCACAAATTTTAATATATATTCCCCGACTTTTCTTGTAATACATTGTGATCTTCAGTAGGTCATCACTCCATTGGTCATATTTGCCAAATGTGTTTGAAAAATCTGTGTAAATGATGTATATAGTTTCGATATTCTACTAGTGCGTCTTGATGCTGTCGTGGTCGACTGTGTTGCAACACGTTAGTTAGAAGTACCTTGATGTCCTATTAGTGGCACTTGTGTCCTTTTACCTAACATTATTGACAATTCTACCAAAATTACTATTTTTTTCCAATAGGCCGGATATTCCATGACCGAAACTATTTTAACCTGGGCTGTGTAATTAATATCTTTCCATAATACTCCTGGTTTGTCTTCTTAATATTGTCATCCTTCTCGGTGTGATCTCCAGTATAAACTTTGTAAGCTTCCGTCTGCGACTTTTCCAGACACTGGTATGCGATATGTCTAATGATTGCTTCCCACAGAGGTCAAGGCAGTTCCTCTGTTGGTAGAAGTTTGCAAAGAGCGAAACGTTGTCACGATACGTGCGATAGAAACAAAAATGTGTATTTGTGAAACGTTAGAACGTGTGAACTGCAACAAGCTAGCAGGGAGAGGCGTCACCTGGCTATCAGCTGCAACAAGCTAGCAGGGAGAGGCGTCACCTGGCTATCAGCTGCAACAAGCTAGCAGGGAGAGGCGTCACCTGGCTATCAGCTGCAACAAGCTAGCAGGGAGAGGCTTCACCTGGCTATCAGCTGCAACAAGCTAGCAGGGAGAGGCTTCACCTGGCTATCAGCTGCAACAAGCTAGCAGGGAGAAGCTTCACCTGGCTATCAGCTGCAAGAAGCTAGCAGTGAGAGGCTTCACCTGGCTATCAGCTGCAACAAGCTAGCAGGGAGAAGCTTCACCTGGCTATCAGCTGCAAGAAGCTAGCAGTGAGAGGCTTCACCTGGCTATCAGCTGCAACAAGCTAGCAGGGAGAGGCTTCACCTGGCTATCAGCTGCAACAAGCTAGCAGTGAGAGGCTTCACCTGGCTATCAGCTGCAAGAAGCTAGCAGGGAGAGGCTTCACCTGGCTATCAGCTGCAAGAAGCTAGCAGGGTGAGGCTTCACCTGGCTATCAGCTGCAACAAGCTAGCAGTGAGAGGCTTCACCTGGCTATCAGCTGCAACAAGCTAGCAGTGAGAGGCTTTACCTGGCTATCAGCTGCAACAAGCTAGCAGGGAGAAGCTTCACCTGGCTATCAGCTGCAAGAAGCTAGCAGGGAGAGGCTTCACCTGGCTATCAGCTGCAAGAAGCTAGCAGGGAGAGGCTTCACCTGGCTATCAGCTGCAACAAGCTAGCAGTGAAAGGCTTCACCTGGCTATCAGCTACAACAAGCTAGCAGTGAGAGGCTTCACCTGACTATCAGCTGCAACAAGCTAGCAGTGAGAGGCTTCACCTGGCTATCAGCTGCAACAAGCTAGCAGTGAGAGGCTTCACCTGGCTATCAGCTGCAACAAGCTAGCAGGGAGAGGCTTCACCTGGCTATCAGCTGCAACAAGCTAGCAGGGAGAGGCTTCACCTGGCTATCAGCTGCAACAAGCTAGCAGGGAGAGGCTTCACCTGGCTATCAGCTGCAACAAGCTAGCAGTGAGAGGCTTCACCTGGCTATCAGCTGCAACAAGCTAGCAGGGAGAGGCTTCACCTGGCTATCAGCTGCAACAAGCTAGCAGGGAGAGGCTAAACCTGGCTATCAGCTGCAACAAGCTAGCAGTGAGAGGCTAAACCTGGCTATCAGCTGCAACAAGCTAGCAGGGAGAGGCTTCACCTGGCTATCAGCTGCAACAAGCTAGCAGTGAGAGGCTTCACCTGGCTATCAGCTGCAACGAGCTAGCAGGGAGAGGCTTCACCTGGCAATCAGCTGCAACA
>NC_069476.1:10410164-10415164 GCF_026875155.1 Cherax quadricarinatus
ATTACGTACCCTTACCCATTGCTGCCCTTGATTTAAGGTTTTTCTTACCATAACCCCCCCAAGTCCTTTTCGAAATCTGTTTTGGTTAAGTTCTACATTATTTAATTTAAAAGTGCTAGGGTTATGGACATTTCCCCGAGTTTTCAGAACCTTGCATTTATCTACATTGAACTGAAACTGCCATTTTTCTGACCAAGAGAAAGGGTTTTGCCCTTAAATCCCCCTAAATTTTTCCCTTTAACATCACTTTTAAAATAAAAAAAATTAATTTCCTACCATTTTCGTGTCATCGGCAAATTTTGCTCAATCCTATAAATTCCTTCACAAGATCTTTGAAATAAAATTATAAAAAACCAACGGGGCCCAAAAAACTGATCCCGTGGAACGCCACTTGTTACGGACCCCCACTGGGATTTAACCCCATTTAGGGACACCTTTGTTTCCCTTTTATTGAGCCAAGGTTTCAAATCCACGAGAGCCCCCTTTCCCCCCAATCCCCAAGAGCTGCAATTTTTCTTAAACATTTTTTGGTGGGGAACTCTTTTAAAATCCTTTACTAAAATCTAAGTAAATAAAATAAAATTTCCCTTTAAATCGTGGTAAACAGCCTCAAAAGCTTTCCTGAAGAAATTTTTAATAAAAGTTGGGACGGGCCCGGGCCTCTTGTGAATCCAGCGAGTACCCTTTAAAATAAATTGCTTATTCGGGGTTTCTTATAATCTCAGCTATAATTGACTCTAGAAAATTTGCCAAAAATTTGAGGTCAGGTTTAAATTGGGGGGAAATTTTGAGGGTAACGACTTGCCCCCTTTTTAAAAATGGGGAATTTACATTAGCCATCTTCCACAAAATTCAACACTCCCAACCTTTTTTAAGAGAAAATTTAAAAATATTAGTTAAGGGTTTTCACAGACTTCCATTTTGCATTCCTTAAAAAAACCCTTAAAAAAACCTAAACGGGCCCCGGGTTTGACTTTTTTGCTTCATCGGTCAAACTGCTTCACAACCTTTTTCATTTATTGACTGTGATTTTACAAAAATTTAATTTTCCTTCTGATCCACTAAAAAAATTTAAAATTCCCGGGAATATTTTTTATGTCTTCCTGTTAAAAACCGAGAGAAAATAATTTTTTAAAAAATCGAGCCTTTTTCCATTCTTTTTTGTCAGTAAACCCCCCAATAGTTATTTTTAAGGGGCCCTTATCTTATCTCTGCCCTTTTGTTTATAAACCGGGAAAAAATTTTTTGGGGGGGGGTTATTTTTGGGAACCCCAAAAAATTTTAATTTCAAAGCCCCTTTTTAAAGTTTTTCTTATCCCCTTTTTAATGCCCCTTTTAAATGTCAAATACTGTTTTCCTAAGATGACCCCGCCTCTTTTGATACCCTATAAATTCCCTTTCTTATGCCCTAAAATTTTTTTTCGGGCCTATTTTTCACCCTTTTTGGGGGGTTCTTTTCTATTTGATCAAAATTTCCTTAAAGGGATAAACGTTTTTTTAGCACATGAATTGTGTTCAAAAACTGTCAAAAGGATAGCTCTCTTCGTTACCCCAGTCAACAGATGAAAAGTTTCACTAACCCCATCGTAATCTGCAAAGGGCGAAAATCTGGGACTGTTACTGGTTATCCCTCCCTATCATATTTTTCCTTTCAATTCTAAATGTAATTGATTTTTTGGTCGCTAGCCCCATTTTCCCCGGGAAAATTCTAAATTTTTTAACAAGGGGTTCATTTTTGCCAAACAAAAATCAAGCAAATTTTTTTCCCCTTTTAGGTTTTTGTCACAAACTCTTCAAAAAAAAATCCGAACTACTTTTAAAAATCGTATGATTCTAAATTCCCATCAAGAAAAAAACCCAAACAATATGACAAAAATTTTAAAAAATCCTAAAAATTACTACTTTAAACGTGCCTTTTTGGGCCCTAACCAAATTTTCCCCCCAAAAGTTCTCCCTTTGGGCCCCCCTTCCCAAATTTTGGGGGGGGTTTTTATCAACAAAACCAAAAATTAAATTTTTTATGCCCCTCTGAAAAAATTTTATCCAAACGACTCTGTTTTGTGTTTCTTTAGACTTAAAAAACCCTTTTTATGCAACAGTTCAAGCGATCTCGGACATACAATGCCCCCCCCCCCCCTTCCCGATACTTCTATCTACTTTGGGAAAAATTTAAAAAAAACCCCGAATGTGACCTTCTGCAGGCAAGTCCCCCGGGGCCTTTTTTTTTTTTGAGTTTAAACCACGTCCCAGTAATGGCAAATACATCTATGTTTTTCCCGCACTAGCAACTAGTCCCAAATCGTCCATCTTATTCCCCAGGGACTGCGACCCTTTTTGTAATATATACTTAAGGGCCCCCCCACCTCTTTACCCTTTCCGCTCCTTTCTGTTTTCCACAAAACTTTTTACGTCCCCCTTTTCAAATTTGTGCCAACGGCTTTCCAATATCCACCTCATTTTGCCCTATTACTAGTTTCCCCCTAGTACCATGTTACTACCCGCGACTTCACATTTTTTCCCCCCCAAAACCCCTACCACTAACTATCCCAGTTTTTAAAAACCTAACAGGGTCCCTCCAAATTTCGTTGGCCAGGGGTCCCACCCCACACCTAATAAGGAAAACCCCCTCCCTGGCATACATGTCATTTCTGCCATAGAAAAAAGGGCCCAGTTGTCAAGAAAGTTACCGCATTTTCCTTTCAGTACTTGTCCAGCCACAAATTTACACCAATTTCTCTGGGCCCAAACCCTTCAATTTTCCCAAAACCCCCCTCCTTGGGAAAAAAGCCACATTGGGCAGGTTTTTCCCCCCCCTCCCTAATTATCTCTAAATTTCTGACCATAACCCGGGTAATCAGGTCCCCACTCCTCCCTGGGGCCCAAAAATCGTTTTTTCCGTCCAGAACTTTAAACAGTAATAGGATTGTTTTTCCCCTTACCTCTCATGATGTCATCCAGACGGTAAAAAATTTTCCTTCATCCCCCCCCCAGGAAAACACACTCTCTGGGCCCCTACTCCTATCCCTTTAAACAGAAAGGGCCCCCTTTCCCTGTACCTAAACTGGCTATTTCCCCCAAAAACAACCAAAGTTTTTACCTTTCCCTTGGGGTCCCTTCCCTATGATGCTCCGAGGGAGTCGACTCACATTCGCCAGGTTTGCATTTCAAACCCCTTGTAGAAATTTGGCAAACGTTCTCGATGGGCCCTTTGTTGGGGGTTTTTAGGGGTGCTTACTCACGTCTGCCAAACTTCTTTTTGGGGCTCGTTGTGCATTCCCCCCGAACCCCTCACATTTTCAGGTAGCACCGAAAATGGTTTTGGGAAATTTTTCCCCGGTAGTCTTCTGGGTTTATCGTTTTTTCCGCTCCCAAACCCTTTTCTTTATCCCTTTAGCTTGTTCCAAATTTTTCCCCCCACTACCAAACCCCCCCTCTTTAAACCCGGGGGGGCTCACAACAAAGGGGGATTACTACGAATCCCTTTTTCTCCTCCGTTAATCGCCCATCTCCTTTTTTGCAAATTGAGTTCTTTTTCTCAGCTGCTGGTAAAGCTGCTCAGAGAGGCACCTGGTTTAATTCCAGAGAGCACACAAAAAAGGTCTTCACAGACAAGTCCCCGTCACCACGAGCTAAGTACACGTCACCACTCAACTAAGTCACTCACCACTGCTAAGTACAAAGTTTTCCCCCACTCAACAATTCACGTCACCACTGGAAGTAAGGGCCCTTCCCAAAAATAAGGCCAAGCGAAAAATTCCCCAATATTTAAAATCCCAAAAAAAATTGGGAGTGTTTTTAAAAAAAAGATTTGTAGATGAATGGTTCAGAGAAAAAACATGTTGAAAAACCTCATTCTCCTCCTGTTTTCTTCCAAATTTCTTTCCCACGATGGGCTGATGAAGCCACCGTTGGCGAAACGTTTCCTCAATAAAGAAACCCAAGAGTTTTTCACATGTGGGCTAATTCATCTACAACTCTTTTTTTTAAAAAAAAAAACCATTTCTTACTTATGCCTTCTAAATCAAAAATTTATCCAACTTATATCCCCTTTTTCGGTTTTTAAACCGGTTCGAAAACCCTCATACTTATTTAAAATCTCCCTTTTTTTATGCCGTCAAACCCCTTTTAAAAACTTTTAATATATCTCCCCCTCGTTTTAAAAGCCTCTTTAGAGAGTGGGGGATTTTAAGGGGTTTTAAGTCTAACTTCATTTCGGGGGGTTCCTTAAAAACAGTAAATCAATTTTTGTCATTCTTCTCTGTTGTTTTTCTAAAGAGTCCCATACCATTTTGTAAAATAAGGAGACCAAAAGAAGGGACAAAATCTAAATGAGGCCCTTTACTATGATTTTTAAAAGCTTAAAAAAAACTTTTGGACTTGAACAAATTTTTTAAAAAGGTATAAAATACCGACAGGGTTTTTTAGGTAAGACACATATGCAAAAGTTAGGGATTTTATTTTTTAAACGTTTCGCCTACACAGTAGGGTTCTCTTCGAACAGAAAAGTTTATAGAAGCAAAGATACTTGAAGAAAGATGTAATTTAGTCCAAACACCCTTAAAATTTTTGGGGGTGGCATCCCCCCCAGTCCTGGGGAAAAAGCATTTTCCTTTTTCATTTTATGGAACAATTTTCTTCTTTCCCGACTGAGGGGCTGACCACCTCAAAACTTTAAGGGTGATGGACTGATTACCTCGTCTTCAAGTAACTTCTGCTTCTATCAACTTTTCTGTACTCGACGAAGAAGCCAAAAGTTTTTGGGGAAACGTTCAAAATAAAATACCAAAAGTTTTCATATGTGGCTTTCCTAAAAACTTTTGGACTTCTGTTTTCTTATACTCTTGAATAAATCCAAAGTAAATCGTTTTCCTTTTTGCGGGACACTAAGGCACTGCCTTGGGTTTTTAATTTAAAACTGCTTACCATTACCCAAGTCTTTTCACATTCTGTTGATTTAAAACTCAAACCCCCTAGATTATAGCTTCGAGGGTTATTTTTTA
>NC_069476.1:10420164-10422664 GCF_026875155.1 Cherax quadricarinatus
TGCTGCATTCCCCGACAACATATATGCTGCCTTTCCCCGGACAACATATATGCTGCCTTCCCCGACAACATATATGCTGCATTCCCCCGACAACATATATGCTGCCTTTCCCCGACAACAGATATGATGCCTTTCCCAAACAACATATATGCTGCCTTCCCCCGACAACATATATGCTGCCTTCCCCAGACAACATATATGCTGCCTTTCCCCGACAACATATATGCTGCCTTTCCCCGACAACAGAATATGATGCTTTCCCCCAAAACCACAACATATATGCTGCCTTCCCCCGACAACATATATGCTACCTTCCCCAGACAACATATATGCTGCCTTCCCCAGGCAACATTTATGCTGCCTTCCCCCGACAACATATATGCTGCCTTCCCCGACAACATATATGCTGCCTTTCCCCGACAACATATATGCTGCCTTTCCCCGACAACATATATGCTGCCTTTCCCCGACAACATATATGCTGCCTTTCCCCGACAACATATATACTCCCTTTTCCCCGACAACATATATGCTGCCTTCCCCGAAACATATATGCTGCCTTCCCAGACAACATATATGCTGCCTTTCCCCGACAACATATGTGCTGCCTTCCCCCGACAACACATATGCTGCCTTCCTCCGACAACACATATGCTGCCTTCCCCAGACAACATATATGCTGCCTTCCCCCGACAACATATATGCTGCCTTCCCCGACAACATATATGCTGCCTTCCCCGACAACATATATGCTGCCTTCCCCAGACAACATAAATGCTGCCTTCTCCCAACAACATATATGCTGCCTTCCCCCGACAACATATATACTGCCTTCCCCAGACAACATATATGCTGCCTTCCCCCGACAACATATATGCTGCCTTCCCCCGATAACATACATACTGCTTTTTCCCGACAACATATATGCTGCCTTCCCCCGACAACATATATACTGCCTTCCACGGGCAACATATATACTGCCTTCCCCAGACAACATATATACTGCCTTCCCCCGACAACATATATGCTGCCTTCCCCCGACAACATATATGCTGCCTTCCACCGACAACATTTATACTGCCTTACCCAGACAACATATATACTGCCTTCCCCAGACAACATATATACTGCCTTCCCCCGACAACATATATGCTGCCTTCCCCCGACAACATATATACTGCCTTCCCCAGACAACATATATACTGCCTTCCCCAGACAACATATATGCTGCCTTCCCCAGACAACATATATACTGCCTTCCCCAGACAACATATATGCTGCCTTCCCCAGACAACATATATGCTGCCTTCCCCAGACAACATATATACTGCCTTCCCCCGACAACATACATACTGCCTTCCCCAGACAACATATATACTGCCTTCCCCAGACAACATACATACTGCCTTCCCCGACAACAATATATGCCTTCCCCCAGACAACATATATGCTGCCTTCCCCAGACAACATATATGCTGCCTTCCCCCGACAACATATATACTGCTTTTCCCCGACAACATATATGCTGCCTACCCCCGACAGCATATATACTGCCTTCCTCAGACAACATATATACTGCCTTCCTCAGACAACATATATGCTGCCTTCCCCGAACAACATATATGCTGCCTTCCCCAGACAACATATATGCTGCCTTCCCCAGACAACATATATCTGCCTTCCCCGACAACATTATATACTGCCTTCCCCAGACAACATATATACTGCCTTCCCCAGACAACATATATGCTGCCTTCCCCAGACAACATATATCTGCCTTCCCCAGACAACATATATACTGCCTTCCCCAGACAACATATATACTGCCTTCCCCAGACAACATATATACTGCCTTCCCCAGACAACATATATACTGCCTTCCCCAGACAACATATATGCTGCCTTCCCCAGACAACATATATGCTGCCTTTCCAGACAACATATATGCTGCCTTCCCCAGACAACATATATGCTGCCTTCCCCAGACAACATATATGCTGCCTTCCCCAGACAACATATATGCTGCCTTCCCCAGACAACATATATACTGCCTTCCCCAGACAACATATATACTGCCTTCCCCAGACAACATATATGCTGCCTTCCCCAGACAACATATATGCTGCCTTCCCCAGACAACATATATGCTGCCTTCCCCAGACAACATATATGCTGCCTTCCCCAGACAACATATATGCTGCCTTCCCCAGACAACATATATGCTGCCTTCCCCAGACAACATATATGCTGCCTTCCCCAGACAACATATATCTGCCTTCCCCAGACAACATATATGCTGCCTTCCCCAGACAACATATATCTGCCTTCCCCAGACAACATATATGCTGCCTTCCCCAGACAACATATATGCTGCCTTCCCCAGACAACATATATGCTGCCTTCCCCAGACAACATATATGCTGCCTTCCCCAGACAACATATATGCTGCCTTCCCCAGACAACATATATGCTGCCTTCCCCAGACAACATATATGCTGCC
>NC_069476.1:10427664-10465164 GCF_026875155.1 Cherax quadricarinatus
AACAACAGTGGGTTCCCAGGTGCACAGGAAACGTAGGTTTCCCCAGGTGCTGCAGTGAACAACTAGGTCTACCATGGTGTACAGTAAACAAAGGGTTTTGGGTTTTGGGGCTACATGAACACAGAAGTCTCCCATGGTGCTACAGTAAACACGTAGGTTACCATGGGCTACAGTGAACAGCGGGGAGGTCTACCTGGTGCTCATGAAACAGCGTGGGTTTCCCAGGGTCTACAGTGAACACAGAGGTCCCATTGGGTCACAGGAACAGCAGGGGTCCCCATGGGCACATGAACAGCAGTAGTCTCCCCTGGTGCTACAGTGAACAGCAGTTGGTCTCCATGGGCAAGTAAACGAGTGGGTCTACCATGGTGCTACGTGAACAGCATAGGTCTACCATGGTGCTACAGTAAAACAGCAGAGGTTACCATGGGCTACAGTAAACAGCTTATCTCCCAGGGTGTACAGTGAAACATGGGTTCCCATGGTGCTACAGTGAACAGCGGGTTACCATGCTGCTACGGGGAAACGCGGGTTACTATGGGGGTTTACAAAAACAGCAGAGGTCTACCATGGTGCTACATGACAGCAGTGGTTACCCATGGTGTACAGTGAACAGCATGGGTTACCATGGTGTACAGGAACACAGTAGGTTCCCAGGGCAAAGTGAACCGTAGGTCTCCCTGGTGCTACGGGAAAACGCATTGGGTTACTTGGTGCTACGGTAAAACAGCAGTGGTCTCCATGGTTCAGTGAACACAGAGGTCTCCCATGGTTACAGTGAACAGCAGTGGGTCCCCATGGTCTACAGTAAACAGCAGTTGGTCTCCCATGGGCTCAGTGAACAGCTTGGTCTCCATGGTGTACGTGAACAGCGTAGGTTCCAGGGTGTACGGGAAAAACAGCAGTGGGTCACATGGGCTACAGTGAACAGCAGTGGGTCCCATGGTGCTACAGTGAACAGATAGGTCTCCCAGGTGCTAAAGTAAACACAGTGGTCTACCGGGTGCTACGGAACAGCGTTGGTTCCCAGGTGCTCAGTGAACAGCAGGGGTCTAATGGGGCTACAGTGAACGCGTAGGTCTACCATGGTGCTACGGAAACGTGGTCTCCATGGGTTACAGTGAAGGCGTTGGTTACCATGGTGCTACAGGAACGCAGTAGGTTTCCCATGGTGTAAGTGAAGAGCAGTGGTTCCATGGCGTACAGTGGCACAGTAGGTTCCCATGGTGGTACAGTGAACAGCAGTGGGTTCCTGGTGTACAGTAAACGCAGTGGGTCTACCAGGTGTACAGTGAACAGCGTTGGTTCCCATGGGGGTAAGTGAACAGCAGTTGGTCTCCAGGGTGTCAGTGAACAGCATAGGTCTACCATGGTGGCAGTGAACACAGTTGGTTCCATGGTGCTACAATTTGAAACCAGTTGGTTACCGGGTGGTACAGTGAACAGCAGAAGCTACCAGGGTGCACAGTGAACAGCAGTAGGTCTACCAGGGTGCTACAGTGAACGATTGGTCACCAGGGCTACAGTGAACAGCAGGGGTTTAAACCATGGTGCTACAGTGAAAGCAGTGGGGTTTCCCCATTTGCACAGTGAACAGCGTGGGTCCACCTGGTGACAGTGAAAGCAGTGGTTTCCCAGGTGCTACGGAACAGCATTTGGGTCTACCATGGTGTACAGGGGAACAGCAGTAGTTTTCCCATGGTGCTACAGTGAACCATAGGTCTCCCCTGGGCACAGTGAACGCAGAGGTCCCCTTTGGCTACATTTGAACAGCGTGGGTCTACCAGGGTGCACATGAACAGCAGTATCTACCATGGTGTACAGTAACGCAGGGTTACCTTTGGCTAAGGAACAGCAGTTGGTCTACTTGGTGCTACAGTGAACAGCATGGTCTACCATGGTGCTAAAGTAAAGCAGTAGGTCTACAAGGGTTTGAAGTGCGCGTAGTTCCCATGGTGTACGTGAACAGCAGTAGGTCCCAGGTGCTACATGAACAGCAGTAGGTCACCTGGTGCAAAGTAAACAGCAGTTGGTTACTATGGTCTACGGTGAACAGCAGTAGGCTACAGGGTTTGCTACATTAAAGCAGTAGGTCTACCTGGGCTACAGTGAACAGCATAGGTCAACCAGGGTGCTACAGGAACGCTTAGGTCTACCATGGTGGACAGTGAATACAGAGGTCCCCAGGGTGCTAAGTGAACCAGTAGGTCTACCATGGCGTACAGGAACAGCATAGTCTACCATGGTGTACAGTGAACGCGAGTTACCAGGTTTACATTGAATATCAGTAGGTTTACCATGGGCTACAGTGAACAGCAGTAGGCCCCATTTGCTACAGTGAACAGCAGAGGTCTACCATGGGCTACGGAACGCATAGGCACCTGGGCTCGTGAACGCGTACCTACCTTTGGTTACGGGAACAGCGGGGGCCCCCAGGTCTAAGTGAACAGCAGTAGGCCTCCCATGGTGCTAAGGAACAGCAGTAGGCCAATGGAAACGTTGTTAAAGCGAATCAAAAAGGTGGTTCTTTACGGGGTTTAAACCTGGACGCAGGTTCTGGGGGTTCTTACGGGTGAACCTGGACGCAGGTTCTGGCGGTTCTTACGTGGGAACTGGACGCATTCTGGGGGGTTCTTTACGTACTAAACCCTAAAACGCAGGTTCTGGCGGTTCATTACGTGGTGAACCTGAACGCAGGTTTGGCTCTCTCTTTACGGTGATCCCGTAAGAAAGTTGTTTGTGGGGTGATTCCCCCAGAAATAACAGTCATATATTTTGCTTCTGTCTATAATCCTGACTTTACAGACAATAACAGTCATATTTTTGCGTTCTGTTTTAAATCCGACTTTACAGACAAAAAACAATCTAATTTGGTTTTGTCTATATCCGACCTTTTAAGAAAAAACAATCAATTTTGCGTTCTGTCTATAATCTGACTCTTACAGACAAAAAAAATCATATTTTTGCTTTTCTGTCTATAATCACTTTACGACAAAACAATCTTTTATTTGCTTTTCTGTCTAAAATTGACTCTTACAGACAATAACAATCTATTTTTGCGAAGAACAATAAAAATTTTGCGATTCTTACTGGAACATTGTTTGGATTTTAGTTGACGTATTGTCAATGTCGACGGCAAAGGTTTTTCCCTGGAGTTTACTGGAGAGAGTTCGGGGGTCAACGCCCCCGCTGGCCCGGGTTGTACAAAAGAAATTTTTTCTTTGGAATATGTAAATTTTGTCCACTTTTTGGGGAGTGACACAAGAAAATTTTACACGTAATGAAATATTCTTTTAATGAGAGTCGACACATTTTCTTTGGGTTTCCCCTAATTTTCACTGAGAGGTGTATATCTTCAGTGTTTTATACAGAGGGTGTATACTCTCGTTATAAACCAGGAGGGGTAACCTCGGTATACACACAGAGAGGTGTATACTCTCTTGTATTTACACAGAGGGTGTATATCTCTCAGTTTTTATACAAAGAGTGTATATCTTCAGGGGTATATTACAGGAGGTGTAATCCTCGGTATAAAACAGAGAGGGGGAATCTCCAGTTTAAATCACAGAGAGGTGTATATCTCTCATGTATATATACAAAAGGGGTGTAAATTCTCAGTGATATACACAGAAGGTGTAACTCTCATTGTTATAACAGAGGGTGTATATCTCTCAGTGATATCACAGAGGGTGTATACTCTCAGTGTATATGCACATAGAGGTGTTATTTTCCGTGAAATGCACATAGGGGTGTATATCCTCAGTGTATATTTACTTTAACCCAATTTTATGCATTAAACTAAGAAAAAGTTTACGTCGAAAACAAGAAGTTATGAAAAATTTAAAAGTAACTGGCCAGACAGCGCTGTGTGAATGATGGTGGAAGTGTTTAAGTTTTTTTTTTTTCGATCATTTTCCTCGGGGGGAGCAGCCGGTGTGTCAAAAAAAAATTTTTGGGGATTTTTTAAATTAAAAATATACAAGTTCATTATATCAAAAGTTCGAATGAAATTAATGTATTCTTAAACTCTTTTTTTTTTTCCCCTCATTTAAATTTTAATTTGCTTACACAAGTCAACTTTTATTGTTGTTTCTTTTAAATAGCGCTAATGGGGGTTTGAAACCTATCGACACAGAGGGTATTGATCTGCATGCCACTTTATTTCCTTATAATAATATATATATTATATATATAATATATATATAAAATATTTATATTATATAAATAATATATAAATTTTATATATATATATAATATATTATATTTATATATATATAATATTTATATATATAATAAAGATTTTATTCATACCCAAAAACATGTTTTGACAATAAAAAAAGCCCGGAACAATTTTGTACCCACAACACCGGGCTGGAAATTTTTACCCACAACACCTGGCTGGGAACAATTCAGTACCCCAACACCGGGCTGGGAAAAATTCAGTACCCCCCAAAACCCCTGGGTGGAAAACTCAAATACCCCCAACACCGTGGGGTGGGAAAAACTCAGTACCCCAACACCGTGGGTGGGAAAAACTCAGTACCCCCAAAAACCTTGGCTGGAAAATGTACCACAACCCTTGGCTGGAAAAATTCATACCCCAATATCTGGCTGGGAAAAATTATCCCACAAACCGTGGTGGAACAACTCAGTACCCAAAACACCGTGGGGGAAAAATTCAGTCCCACAAAAACCGTGGGTGGGCAACTCGTACCCACAACACCTTGGGGTGGAAAATCAGTACCCCAACACCTTGGCTGGAACAAATTTGTACCCCAAAAATCTTGGGTGGAACTTCAGTACCCAACACCGTGGCTGGAACTTCAGACCCACAACACCTGGCTGGGAAAATTCGTACCCCCAAAAACCCTGGCTGAACAAAATCATTTCCCCCAACACCCTGGCTGGAACAACTCGTACCCCCCAAAACCGTGGCTGGAAAACCAAAAAAACCCACAAACGTGGGGAACAATTCTACCCCCAACACCGTGGTGGAAAAACTCAACCACAAACCGTGGGTGGAACAACTCAGTACCCACAAACCGGGCGGAACAATTCGTACCCCCCAACACCGTGGCTGGAACAATTTAGTACCCACAATATCTTGGCGGAAAATTTAGTACCCACAACACCGTGGGGAACAATTCAGTACCCCAACACCATGGCGAACAAATTTGACCCCCAAAAACCGTGGCTGGAACAATTCGTACCCCCAAAAACCCGGGGTGGGAAAATTCAGTACCCACAACACCGTGGGTGGGAAAAATTCAGTACCCCCAACACCCTGGAGGGGAAAACTGGTACCCCCCCACCGGGAGGAACAATCAGTACCCACAACACCGTGGATGGAACAACTCAGTACCCACAACACCGTGGATGGAACAACTCAGTACCCACAACACCGTGGATGGAACAACTCAGTACCCTAAACACCGTGGATGGAACAACTCAACCCCCACCCGTGGCGGAACAATTCAGTACTCACAACACCATGGCTGGAACAATTCAGTACCCACAACACCGTGGCTGGAACAATTCAATACACAACACCGTGGCAAGAACACTTCACAAATAACCCACACTTCGAGACAAAAACCTTGACAATACTTGGATTCTTCCCCGGGCTTATTAGCCAGGGTTGTGTGTGTTTTTGGTCCCTGTGATCAATTCACCAAGCTTAATTTCGTTTTACCCCTTTGGAAGCCTCTGAAAAAACCACATAGATTTGGTTTCCCTTTAAAACCATTTGAGATTTTTGGGGGCGAACAGAGATGTTTATGCTTTTTTTGGGGCCCTTTTTTCATCTGGGCCCCCCTCCCCCCTCCCCCCACCCCGTCTTCCCCCCTACACTAGCGGGACCTCACAAGGGTCAGGCTAGTCCTTTTATCCTCATATGGTGTGTGGGAATTAACGATTACTAAACATTCCACCCCTGCCATCCTTATGCCCCCCCTCCCTCTCTCCTTTTCTCTCTTCTCCTCTCTCTCTCTTCTCTCTCTTCTCTCTCTCTCCCTTCTCTCTCTCTCTCTACACACCACACAAGTTTTTCAGGGTTACGTTATTTCAAAAGCTGTTCCTGGCAGTTATCTGGAGTTTTTTCGTTATGAGACAGCAGAAGGAAGTAGGATGAAGGTGGAGCCCCCCCTCTTTTGGGCCCCCGATCATTTGGTCAATGACTTCATTTCATCCCATGTCATTGTGCGTGTGAACATGTTCCAGATTCGAGTCAGTCTGATGTCATTTATTCCTAGGTAAGTGATGTTTGGGGGAAAGGGGTGTTGTTTTTGTCCCTCTTGTTGTTTAGAAGCTGTTTCTCTTCTCTTTGTCCCCCGGAGTGGAGACAAATTTTGGTGCCATAAAAACACTGGTCTTGACATAAAAGAAACCACCTACCTCTCCAAGTTTAAGGTTCTATGAAGACAGATTGTCCCCGGCTGGTCCAAAGAGAGGGGCATCTTGCTTGTTTCTTTTTCGTTTAAGATAAGGGGGGGGCGGGGGAAAGGAAAGGGCAGGAATCCAAAAAAAGGAAGCTACCAAGGTGTGGCGCACTTTTGATAATACGGATCTTGCAGCCTCTACTGCGAGCAGTGACCGCCTGTTTGCAAGATTTACTAAATGGTTTTTCAAGTTTGGACTCAGATTTTTACCCCAAGGAATCGGCCTCATCGCCAGGTTTAACATCTCCCATTTATTTTTTTAACAACCCCCCAGCATTAACATCGGCGCCCAGAGACCTATTTGGTCTTTCAGAAGCAAGTTGACTCCTCGTTTCCCCCCGAAGTTGGGATTTAAGTAAAATTAAAATACATCGTTGTATATGCATAGAATTCTGTGGCGGTGAAATTCATTAAAGTAGAATTCCATAAAATGGCCCAATACACACCCCGTGGGAAAAACTTCTAGATTTTATTTTTATCTGTCCCGTTGAGAATCTTTAGAGATCCCCCTTTAAGGAATCAAGAGGGGCATAGTGCAGACCAGAAAATCACAGTGTTTTAAGTTTTGCCAATGCCACTGCACTACGCAGCTGATTCGATTTTTTCAGGACTGGTGCCTCATGTGGGAAGTTTAAAAGCAACAAGAAAAAGGTACCTTCTGGAACCATAGACGGTCACAAAGAAAGACGAGTAGTATTGAAAAAAAAGCTGTTTTCTGTGTGAGATTTTTGTTCAAAATCTTGCCAGTGTTTGACAGGAGTGACACGGTCTCTTGTTTTTGATTTTTCCCCTCGGTTCTTTTTGGGGGGCACGGGTCTACATTTCCCTCTTAACACAGAGACGATCATTTACACTGTGCTAGGTAGTGATGAAAGATGCTAGTTAGAGGTGATGCTGGCTGGTCTGCACATCTACTCAGCAATCTTGGACTCAACTTATCTGGGCTCACAACCTTTAGTTGATCCACTGAATTTCAAGAAAAGATTCACTTCATTCTGTCACCTCTCTCTCTTCTCTCTCTCTCTCTCTCTCTCTCCCCTCTCCCTCCTCTTCTCTCTCTCTCTCTCTCTCTCTCTCTCCTCTCTCTCTCTCTCTCTCTCTCTCTCTCTCTCTCTCTCTTCTCTCTCTCTCCCTCCTCCCTCTTGGCTCCCAGCATCATTACATCGTGAACGTCACAGTTATATTTATCGCCGTTATTTATTGTATTTGTTGGTTTAATTATTATTGTTCTTGTTGTTCTTTTAACTGTTAATTAAATTTTCTTTGTTGTAGCTGTTAATGTTGTTAACGTTGTTAATATTTTATTGTTAACTTTGCTAATGTTTGTTGTTAACAATGTTATTGCTATTTTGTACTATCACAGATACCATTAAAGCTACAGTGGGGTTGTGGAATTAGAGGCAGACGGGTTTGTTGCGAGGTAGAGGAGGAGCAGGGTACCTCCAACTCCTTGGATCAAGAGCTCTTCACCAGTATCAAGGCGTTGAGGGGTGTTATTGCAAGTCTGCCAGGGACGCATTACCCGTAGACTATCGTCGGGGTCGCCGCCCCCGTGGCCTCGGGTGGGGGGGAGGTATCGTAGAGATAGTTCACTTTACATAAAGTTAGTCAGTTAATCCCAACAAATCAACAACAGATGTACGGATGTTTTTATCCACTGAGAGATATATTTTAACCAGTTAACAGAGTGAACCAAACTAATTTGATCTCAGACTAACCTAATTTAACATGCTATAATTTAACCTGCGCTAGTTTAATCAACTCTAATTTAACCTGACCTAATTTAACCTGACCTAATTTAACCTGACCTAATGTAACCTGGCGTAATTTAACCTGCCCTAATTTAACCTGACGTAATTTAAAATTACCTAATTTAACATGCTCAAATTTAACCTGTTCTAATTTAGCCTGCTCTAATTTAACCTGCTCTAAGTTAACCTGCTCTAATTTAACCTGGCCTAATATAACACTCAGGAGAAAGATATTTGTATACAATGTGTACAAATGTAGTTAATTTAACCTAGCCTAATGTACTGTAGGTAAGCTAACTTAACATAGATTAACCTAGCCTAACATAGCTTAATGTAACCTAACTTAACCTAACCTTACAAGTTATTCTAGGCCAGTCATTCTAGGTTAATTTAACTAAAAATAACACATTTGGGTGTGGTTAACAAGGAGGCAACTTACGTCTGGCAGTGTTACGTTATTATTATTATTATGGGGGAGCTCTAAAACCGTATGGATTATACAGCACCTATAGGGAAGGGGGTGGCAGGTATCCAGGCTCACTTTAGGGAAGTGGAGCCCACATTCAATTCCCTGGATCAAGAGCCCCTCACCGGTATCAAGGAACCTCCCTTGAGGGTTGACCAGTGTTATAGACATCGTCGGCAGGAAATGGAAATTAGAGTAAAAAAACTGACTCCCGCCAAAAATAATGTAACTCTCGCCAAAAATAGTGTAACTCCCGCCAAAAATAATGTAACTCGCCAAAAATAGTGTAACTCCCGCCAAAAATAATGTAACTCGCCAAAAATAGTGTAACTCCCGCCAAAAATAATGTAACTCCCGTCAAAAATAATGTAACTCTCGCCAAAAATAGTGTAACTCTCGCCAAAAATAATGTAACTCCCGTCAAAAATAGTGTAACTCCCGCCAAAAATAATGTAACTCGCCAAAAATAGTGTAACTCCCGCCAAAAATAATGTAACTCTCGCCAAAAATAGTGTAACTCCCGCCAAAAATAGTGTAACTCCCGCCAAAAATAGTGTAACTCTCGCCAAAAATAGTGTAACTCCCGCCAAAAATAGTGTAACTCCCGCCAAAAATAGTGTAACTCCCGCCAAAAATAGTGTAACTCCCGCCAAAAATAGTGTAACTCCCGTCAAAAATAATGTAACTCCCGCCAAAAATAGTGTAACTCCCGCCAAAAATAGTGTAACTCCCGTCAAAAATAATGTAACTCCCGCCAAAAATAGTGTAACTCCCGCCAAAAATAGTGTAACTCCCGTCAAAAATAATGTAACTCCCGCCAAAAATAATGTAACTCCCGCCAAAAATAGTGTAACTCCGTCAAAATAATGTAACTCCCGCCAAAAATAGTGTAACTCCCGCCAAAATAGTGTAACTCCCGTCAAAAATAATGTAACTCCCGCCAAAAATAGTGTAAACTCCCGTCAAAAATAGTGTAACTCCCGTCAAAAATAGTGTAACTCCGTCAAAAATAATGTAACTCCCGCCAAAAATAGTGTAACTCCCGTCAAAAATAGTGTAACTCCCGTCAAAAATAGTGTAACTCCCGTCAAAAATAGTGTAACTCCCGTCAAAAATAATGTAACTCCCGCCAAAAATAGTGTAACTCCCGTCAAAAATAATGTAACTCCCGTCAAAAATAGTGTAACTCCCGTCAAAAATAATGTAACTCCCGCCAAAAATAGTGTAACTCCCGTCAAAAATAGTGTAACTCCCGTCAAAAATAGTGTAACTAACGCCAAAAATAGTGTAACTCACCGAAAATAACGTAACTCCCGCCAAAAATAGTGTAACTCACGCCGAAAATAACGTAATTCCCGCTAAAAATACTGAAACTCCCGCCCAAAATATCGAAACTTCCGCCAAAAAATATGGAATGAGTTTCGGCGGGAGAGGGAAAAGTGTTGCCATATTTTATCTTAATTAACAACTTCCGGCTGTGAAGTCACCCTGGCTGTCTGGCTCATGTTATTGTTGGTAAACATGACGTTCATGTCTGGCTCATGTTATTGTTGGTAAACATGACGTTCATGTCTGGCTCATGTTATTGTTGGTAAACATGACGTTCATGTCTGGCTCATGTTATCGTTGGTAAACATGACGTTCATGTCTGGCTCATGTTATTGTTGATAAACATGACGTTCATGTCTGGCTCATGTTATTGTTGATAAACATGACGTTCATGTCTGGCTCATGTTATTGTTGATAAACATGACGTTCATGTCTGGCTCATGTTATTGTTGGTAAACATGACGTTCATGTCTGGCTCATGTTATTGTTGGTAAACATGACGTTCATGTCTGGCTCATGTTATTGTTGGTAAACATGACGTTCATGTCTGGCTCATGTTATTGTTGGTAAACATGACGTTCATGTCTGGCTCATGTTATCGTTGGTAAACATGACGTTCATGTCTGGCTCATGTTATTGTTGATAAACATGACGTTCATGTCTGGCTCATGTTATTGTTGATAAACATGACGTTCATGTCTGGCTCATGTTATTGTTGATAAACATGACGTTCATGTCTGGCTCATGTTATTGTTGGTAAACATGACGTTCATGTCTGGCTCATGTTATTGTTGGTAAACATGACGTTCATGTCTGGCTCATGTTATTGTTGGTAAACATGACGTTCATGTCTGGCTCATGTTATTGTTGGTAAACATGACGTTCATGACTGATTATAAGTCATGCTGGCTGATTGTCTGCTTTCCTGCCTGCTTGTCTTACTGCTCTCCTGCCTGCTTGTCTTACTGCTTTCCTGCCTGCTTGTCTTACTGCTCTCCTGCCTGCTTGTCTTACTGCTCTCCTGCCTGCTTGTCTTACTGCTCTCCTGCCTGCTTGTCTTACTGCTCTCCTGCCTGATTGTCTTACTGCTCTCCTGCCTGCTTGTCTTACTGCTCTCCTGCCTGCTTGTCTTACTGCTCTCCTGCCTGCTTGTCTTACTGCTCTCCTGCATGCTTGTCTTACTGCTCTCCTGCCTGCTTGTCTTACTGCTCTCCTGCCTGCTTGTCTTACTGCTCTCCTGCCTGCTTGTCTTACTGCTCTCCTGCCTGCTTGTCTTACTGCTCTCCTGCCTGCTTGTCTTACTGCTCTCCTGCCTGCTTGTCTTACTGCTCTCCTGCCTGCTTGTCTTACTGCTCTCCTGCCTGCTTGTTTTACTGCTCTCCTGCCTGCTTGTCTTACTGCTTCCTGCCTGCTTGTCTTACTGCTCTCCTGCCTGCTGGTCTTACTGCTCTCCTGCCTGCTTGTCTTACTGCTCTCCTGCCTGCTTGTCTTACTGCTCTCCTGCCTGCTTGTCTTACTGCTCTCCTGCCTGCTTGTCTTACTGCTCTCCTGCCTGCTTGTCTTACTGCTCTCCTGCCTGCTTGTCTTACTGCTCTCCTGCCTGCTTGTCTTACTGCTCTCCTGCCTGCTTGTCTTACTGCTCTCCTGCCTGCTTGTCTTACTGCTCTCCTGCTGCTTGTCTTACTGCTCTCCTGCCTGCTTGTCTTACTGCTCTCCTGCCTGCTTGTCTTACTGCTCTCCTGCCTGCTTGTCTTACTGCTCTCCTGCCTGCTTGTCTTACTGCTTGCCAGATTCAGAGAATTTATTTCCTTCAACTATAATTCTCTTTACAAAAAAAGAAAATACTCTCGTTCATATTGCTCTGTCTTCCTCCACGCTTCACTCCACCTGTGTAAACAGTTCCTGTCTACAGTGTAAACAGTTCCTGTCTACAGTGTAAACAGTTCCTGTCTACAGTGTAAAAACAGTTCCTGTCTACAGTGTAAACAGTTCCTGTCTACAGTGTAAACAGTTCCTGTCTACAGTGTAAACAGTTCCTGTCTACAGTGTAAACAGTTCCTGTCTACAGTGTAAACAGTTCCTGTCTACAGTGTAAACAGTTCCTGTCTACAGTGTAAACAGTTCCTGTCTACAGTGTAAACAGTTCCTGTCTACAGTGTAAACAGTTCCTGTCTACAGTGTAAACAGTTCCTGTCTACAGTGTAAACAGTTCCTGTCTACAGTGTAAACAGTTCCTGTCTACAGTGTAAAACAGTTCCTGTCTACAGTGTAAACAGTTCCCTGTCTACAGTGTAAACAGTTCCTGTCTACAGTGTAAACAGTTCCTGTCTACAGTGTAAACAGTTCCTGTCTACAGTGTAAACAGTTCCAGTCTACAGTGTAAACAGTTCCTGTCTACAGTGTAAACAGTTCCTGTCTACAGTGTAAACAGTTCCAGTCTACAGCTTTAAACAGTTCCTGTCTACAGTGAAAAACAGTTCCTGTCTACAGTGTAAACAGTTCCTGTTACAGTGTAAACAGTTCCAGTCTACAGCGTAAGCAGTTCCTGTCTACAGTGTAAACAGTTCCTGTCTACAGTGTAAACAGTTCCTGTCTACAGTGTAAACAGTTCCAGTCTACAGCGTAAACAGTTCCTGTCTACAGTGTAAACAGTTCCAGTCTACAGCGTAAACAGTTCCTGTCTACAGTGTAAACAGTTCCTGTCTACAGTGTAAACAGTTCCTGTCTACAGTGTAAACATTTCCCTGTCTACATTTGTAAACAGTTCCAGTCTACAGCGTAAACAGTTCCAGTCTACAGCGTAAACAGTTCCTGTCTACAGTGTAAACAGTTCCTGTCTACAGTGTAAACAGTTCCAGTCTACAGCGTAAACAGTGCCTGTCTACAGTGTAAACAGTTCCAGTCTACAGTGTAAACAGTTCCTGTCTACAGTGTAAACAGTTCCAGTCTACAGCGTAAACAGTTCCTGTCTACAGTGTAAACAGTTCCAGTCTACAGCGTAAACAGTTCCAGTCTACAGCGTAAACAGTTCCAGTCTACAGCGTAAACAGTTCCTGTCTACAGTGTAAACAGTTCCAGTCTACAGCGTAAACAGTTCCTGTCTACAGTGTAAACAGTTCCAGTCTACAGCGTAAACAGTTCCAGTCTACAGCGTAAACAGTTCCTGTCTACAGCGTAAACAGTTCCTGTCTACAGCGTAAACAGTTCCTGTCTACAGTGTAAACAGTTCCTGTCTACAGTGTAAACAGTTCCAGTCTACAGCGTAAACATTTCCCAGTCTACAGCGTAAACAGTTCCTGTCTACAGTGTAAACAGTTCCTGTCTACAGTGTAAACAGTTCCAGTCTACAGCGTAAACAGTTCCTGTCTACAGTGTAAACAGTTCCAGTCTACAGTGTTAAACAGTTCCTGTCTACAGTGTAAACAGTTCCAGTCTACAGCGTAAACAGTTCCTGTCTACAGTGTAAACAGTTCCAGTCTACAGCGTAAACAGTTCCAGTCTACAGCGTAAACAGTTCCAGTCTACAGCGTAAACAGTTCCTGTCTACAGTGTAAACAGTTCCAGTCTACAGCGTAAACAGTTCCTGTCTACAGTGTAAACAGTTCCAGTCTACAGCGTAAACAGTTCCAGTCTACAGCGTAAAACAGTTCCTGTTTTACAGCGTAAACAGTTCCTGTCTACAGCTTTAAACAGTTCCTGTCTACAGTGTAAACAGTTCCTGTCTACAGTGTAAACAGTTCCTGTCTACAGCGTAAACAGTTCCTGTCTACAGCGTAAACAGTTTCCTGTCTACAGTGTAAACAGTTCCTGTCTACAGTGTAAACAGCTGCTGGTGTCTGTGGCCACATCTTCAAGGTTCCAGAGATCTTGTAGTTCCTACTTCCTGAGACAAAAACAATATATATATATATATATATAAGTAATTCCAGTCTCGTCATATATTATGATGAATAAAACATATACAACACCTGGGTAGCTTTATGGTTTAGACATGTACAACACCTGGGTAGCTTTATGGTTTAGACATGTACAACACCTGGGTAGCTTTATGGTTTTAGACATGTACAACACCGGGGGTAGCTTTATGGTTTAGACATGTACAACACCTGGGTAGCTTTATGGTTTAGACATGTAAAAACACCTGGGTAGCTTTATGGTTTAGACATGTACAACACCTGGGTAGCTTTAGGGTTTTTAGACATGTACAACACCTGGGTAGCTTTATGGTTTAGACATGTACAACACCTGGGTAGCTTTATGGTTTAGACATGTACAACACCTGGGTAGCTTTATGGTTTAGACATGTACAACACCTGGGTAGCTTTATGGTTTAGACATGTACAACACCTGGATAGCTTTATGGTGTAGACATGTACAACACCTGGGTAGCTTTATGGTTTAGACATGTACAACACCTGGGTAGCTTTATGGTTTAGACATGTACAACACCTGGGTAGCTTTATGGTTTAGACATGTACAACACCTGGGTAGCTTTATGGTTTAGACATATACAACACCTGGGTAGCTTTATGGTTTAGACATGTACAACACCTGGATAGCTTTATGGTTTAGACATGTACAACACCTGGATAGCTTTATGGTTTAGACATGTACAACACCTGGGTAGCTTTATGGTTTAGACATGTACAACACCTGGGTAGCTTTATGGTTTAGACATGTACAACACTGGGTAGCTTTATGGTTTAGACATGTACAACACCTGGATAGCTTTATGGTTTAGACATGTACAACACCTGGGTAGCTTTATGGTTTAGACATGTACAACACCTGGGTAGCTTTATGGTTTAGACATGTACAACACCTGGATAGCTTTATGGTTTAGACATGTACAACACCTGGGTAGCTTTATGGTTTAGACATGTACAACACCTGGGTAGCTTTATGGTTTAGACATGTACAACACCTGGGTAGCTTTATGGTTTAGACATGTACAACACCTGGATAGCTTTATGGTTTAGACATGTACAACACCTGGGTAGCTTTATGGTTTAGACATGTACAACACCTGGGTAGCTTTATGGTTTAGACATGTACAACACCTGGGTAGCTTTATGGTTTAGACAAGTACAACACCTGGGTAGCTTTATGGTTTAGACATGTACAACACCTGGGTAGCTTTATGGTGTAGACATGTACAACACCTGGATAGCTTTATGGTGTAGACATGTACAACAGCTTTGGTAGCTTTATGGTTGAGACATGTACAACACCTGGGTAGCTTTATGGTTAAGACATGTACAACACCTGGATAGCTTTATGGTGTAGACATGTACAACACCTGGGTAGCTTTATGGTTTAGACATGTACAACACCTGGGTAGCTTTATGGTTAAGACATGTACAACACCTGGATAGCTTTATGGTGTAGACATGTACAACACCTGGGTAGCTTTATGGTTTAGACATGTACAACACCTGGGTAGCTTTATGGTTTAGACATGTACAACACCTGGGTAGCTTTATGGTGTAGACATGTACAACACCTGGGTAGCTTTATGGTTTAGACATGTACAACACCTGGGTAGCTTTATGGTTTAGACATGTACAACACCTGGATAGCTTTATGGTTTAGACATGTACAACACCTGGGTAGCTTTATGGTTTAGACATGTACAACACCTGGATAGCTTTATGGTTTAGACATGTACAACACCTGGGTAGCTTTGCTGATAAAGATATATCAGCAAAAGTTTATTCCAGTACAGTACAAAGAATTCACAAATAACCTGCACTGGAACAGTTTGTGAATTGTTCCAGTCAGGGTATTATAGTTGTTTGTGCTTGATGGTACAAAGAATATTTAGTGAAGACAGTAGAAATGAAGAGTTAATTTACAGGTGTCCAGTTTCTCAACCGTGATAGACATTCAGTCCCTTAATGGTGATACAGAATGTTTGTTAATGGTGATAGAGAACGTTTGTTAATGGTGATACAGGATGTTTGTTAATGGTGATAGAGAACGTTTGTTAATGGTGATACAGAATGTTTGTTAATGGTGATACAGAATGTTTGTTAATGGTGATAGAGAACGTTTGTTAATGGTGATACAGAATGTTTGTTAATGGTGATACAGAATGTTTGTTAATGGTGATAGAGAACGTTTGTTAATGGTGATACAGAATGTTTGTTAATGGTGATAGAGAACGTTTGTTAATGGTGGATACAGAATGTTTGTTAATGGTGATACAGAATGTTTGTTAATGGTGATAGAGAACGTTTGTTAATGGTGATACAGAATGTTTGTTAATGGTGATACAGAATGTTTGTTAATGGTGATAGAGAACGTTTGTTAATGGTGATACAGAATGTTTGTTAATGGTGATACAGGATGTTTGTTAATGGTGATATAGAATGTTTGTTAATGGTGATACAGGATGTTTGTTAATGGTGATACAGAATGTTTGTTAATGGTGATACAGAATGTTTGTTAATGGTGATAGAGAACGTTTGTTAATGGTGATACAGAATGTTTGTTAATGGTGATAGAGAACTTTTTGTTAATGGTGAACAGAATGTTTGTTAATGGTGATAGAGAACGTTTGTTAATGGTGATACAGAATGTTTCTTAATGGTGATACAGAATGTTTGTTAATGGCGATACAGGATGTTTCTTAATGGTGATAGAGAACGTTTGTTAATGGTGATACAGAATGTTTGTTAATGGTGATACAGAATGTTTGCTAATGGTGATACAGAATGTTTGTTAATGGTGATACAGGATTTTTGTTAATGGTGATACAGGATGTTTGTTAATGATGATACAGGATGTTTGTTAATGGTGATATAGAATGTTTGTTAATGGTGATACAGAATGTTTGTTAATGGTGATACAGGATGTTTGTTAATGGTGATACAGGATGTTTGTTAATGGTGATACAGAATGTTTGTTAATGGTGATACAGAATGTTTGTTAATGGTGATACAGGATGTTTCTTAATGGTGATACAGAATGTTTCTTAATGGTGATACAGAATGTTTCTGAATAGTGATAGAGAATGTTTGTTAATGGTGATACAGAATGTTTGTTAATGGTGATACAGAATGTTTGCTAATGGTGATACAGAATGTTTGTTAATGGTGATACAGGATGTTTGTTAATGGTGATACAGAATGTTTGTTAATGGTGATACAGGATGTTTGTTAATGGTGATACAGAATGTTTGTTAATGGTGATACAGAATGTTTGTTAATGGTGATACAGGATGTTTGTTAATGGGTGATACAGAATGTTTGTTAATGGTGATACAGGATGTTTGTTAATGGTGATACAGGATGTTTGTTAATGGTGATACAGAATGTTTGTTAATGGTGATACAGAATGTTTGTTAATGGTGATACAGGATGTTTCTTAATGGTGATACAGAATGTTTCTTAATGGTGATACAGAATGTTTCTGAATAGTGATAGAGAATGTTTGTTAATGGTGATACAGAATGTTTGTTAATGGTGATACAGAATGTTTGCTAATGGTGATACAGGATGCTTGTTAATGGTGATACAGAATGTTTGTTAATGGTGATACAGAATGTTTGTTAATGGTGATACAGAATGTTTGTTAATGGTGATACAGAATGTTTGTTAATGGTGATACAGGATGTTTGTTAATGGTGATACAGGATGTTTGTTAATGGTGATACAGAATGTTTGTTAATGGTGATACAGGATGCTTGTTAATGGTGATACAGAATGTTTGTTAATGGTGATACAGAATGTTTGTTAATGGTGATACAGAATGTTTGTTAATGGTGATACAGGATGTTTGTTAATGGTGATACAGGATGTTTGTTAATGGTGATACAGGATGTTTGTTAATGGTGATACAGGATGTTTGTTAATGGTGATACAGAATGTTTGTTAATGGTGATACAGGATGTTTGTTAATGGTGATACAGGATGTTTGTTAATGGTGATACAGAATGTTTGTTAATGGTGATACAGGATGTTTGTTAATGGTGACAGGGGCTGAGATGACCTACTCTACACCCTCGTCAGGCTGGAGACATCTATTACGTAAACTGAAATCTAAAACAGGTCAGCGCATTCCAGGTGTGGTTTAACAAATGCGTTTCCAGTTAGAATTGATTTTGTTGTTTTGTAACTTTCTAAGCTTCGGAATTTTGCTAACATGTTGGTATTTATTAAATTTCAGTCTTTTCCTTTAATTTACTGGGTTCTGTTTATATTTTGAAAAAAATGGTGAAACCCAAATTGTATTAATTATTTTCCCACCCGCGGGTAAACGGGGTTGAAATTACTCCCTCACCATAAAAATGGTTAAATATGAAAATAATTTTTTAGGGGGAGGGGGACTGGAAAGCCAGGGGGAAGGCCCGTCAAAAAACCGAAAGTTCCTTCGGGGGGCCCATCATCTAAATACGACCCTCGCCCGGGAAACTTTTTATCTATTTCCTGAAAAAATTTTTTTAAAACCAAACCTAACGAAAAGGAAAAACCAAACCCTTTAACCCTTTAAACCAAAACCAAACCCTTTCCCTAACCTAACCAAAAACCCTAACCAAAACCAAACCCTAACCAAACCCCTAACCAAACCCTTTTACCTAACCTAACCAAACCCTAACCAAACCCAAACCCTTACCAAACCTAACCTAACCTAACCTAACCTTACCTAACCAACCAAACCTAACCTAACCAAACCCTTTAACCAAACCAAAAACCAAACCCTTTCCCTAACCTTCCCTAAAAAAACCCAAAACCAACCTAACCTTTCCCTAACCAAAAAAAACCTTTCAAAACCCAACCCTAACCTAACCTAACCTAACCTAACCTAACCAAACCTAACCAAAACCTAACCTAACAAACCAAACCCTTTACCTAACCTAACTTAACCTAACCAAACCCTTAACCTAACCTAACCAAAACCAACCCTTTAAACCCTAACCTAACTTAACCTAACCTAACCAAACTTCCAAACCCTAACCAAACCTAACCAACCTAACTCTTGCTGACCGCCACCTCGTAAAACTGATCCTGAACCAACACACACACACAACCCACACACACCACACACCCCACACACACACACACACAAACACACACACACAACACAACACCACACACACACACACACACACACCCCCCACTTAAAAAAAATATATATATAAATAATTTATATAATAAAAATTTTTTTCTCGTTTCATTTGTTTCCCCCCGCTTCGTCTGTCTTTTCCCTCTTTTCTTTCCTCTCCCCCTTCCTCCCTCGCTTATTCCCTCGTTTCCCAAAACCCCCCTCACTCCCCTCGCTTCACTCCCCCACTCCCTCGCTTCACTCCCCCAAAACCTCCCCGTTTTCATTTCCCTCGTTTTGCTATCCGCTGTCTCTCTTATCTAGCTTACTAAAATTAAATGTCAGCTCCTCACCTGGATGCCCAACTTCTCCGAGAGGGAATTTGGGTGGATCCCCACCCGTTCAGGTGGGGGGGGGGCCTTTAAGCCAAAACCCACCTTTCAGGTGTGATTTAAAACCCAAACCCAAAGCCTTTTCAGGTGTGGCTTAAAACCAGGCCCCACCCTTTTCAGGGGGGCTTAAAAAGCCAGGACCTCCGAAAAATGTGGCTTAAAAGCCGGGGACCAGCCGTTCAGGTGTGGTTTATAAGCCGGGCCCAAAGCCTTTTCAGGGGGTGGTTATAAGCCGGCCCAAGCCGTTCGGTGTGGCTTAAAACCCCAGCCCCACCCTTTTCAGGTGGGGCTTAAAGCCAGGACCACCGTTCAGGGGGTGGCTTAAAAGCCGGGACCACCCTTTTCGGGTTTGTGGGCTTATAAGCCAGGACCAGCCTTTCGGGTGGGCTTATTACCCCGGGGACCAGCCGTTCGGGGTTTTGGCCCTTTAAAGCCAGGACCAGCCTTTTCATTTTGGGTTTTAAAGCCAGGACCGGCCGTTCAGGTGTGGCTTATAAGCCGGCCGCCGTTCGGGTGGGGCTTATAAGCCAGGCCCAGCCGTTCAGGTGGGGTTTTATAAGCCAGGCCAGCCTTTCAGGGGGTGGTTTAAAAGCCAGGCCCCGTTCAGGGGGGGTTTTATAACCCCGGGGACCAGCCGTTCGGTGGGGTTTTTTAAAACCCAGGCCCACCCCTTTTTAAAGGGTGGCTTTTTAAGAAAGGACCAGCCTTCGGTGGCTTTTAAGGCCCCGGCCAGGGTTTAGGTGGGGGCATTTAAGGAAGCCCGGGCCGTTGGGGGTTTGGCTTTTAAGGCCCGGGGAAGGGAGGGGGGGGTTCAGTTGCCTTAAATAAGGGGCCGGGGGCCCAGGTTAAGGTTGGGTGGGACATTTTAACCCAAAAGGCCCACCCTTTCCCCTGGTGGGGCTTTAACCTTCCCCCCGTTAGGGGGGGCCCTTTTAACCGGACATACGGTGTGGGGGCCCGGGGGGCCAACCCGGTTTTTTTGGGGCTTAACCCGGGGGGGACCGGGGTTTTTCAGGTTTTTGGGCCTAAAAGGGGGGCCATTCCGGTTTCGGGGGGTTTTGTTTTAACCAAAAAGGGCCGATGGGGTGGGGGCTTTTTAACAGGAACCCCGTTTCGGGGGTGGCCTTTTTTTAAAGCCTTTCCCCCCCCGTTAAAGGTGTTGGCCCCTTTCAACCCAAAAGGGATAACCCTTTTTCGGTTTGGGGGCTTTTTAACCCCAGGCCAGCCGTTCGGGTTTGGGTTTTTAACCCCGGACCGCCTTTAAGGTGTTTTTTTGCCGGCCAGCCATTCAGGTGTGGTTTATAACCGGGCCGGCCGTTTCGGTGTGGTTTTATAAGCCCAAGTTCGGCCGTTCGGGTTGGTTAAAGCCAAAACCCCCGTTCGGTGGGTTTTTAAGCCCGGCCAAAAAGCCTTTCCCTTTGGGTGGCTTAAAAGCCGGGCCGCCGTTCAGGTGTGGTTTTTAACCGGGGCCCCGCCGTTAAGATGTGGTTTAATAAACCAGGCCAAAAGCCGTTAAAGGTGTGGTTATAAGCCAGGACCCCTTTCCCCAGGTGTGCTTTTTTGCCTTTCCCGGCCGGGTTCGGGGTTTTGGGGCTTAAAAGCCAGGACCGCCTTTCCCGGTGGGGCTTTTTAAGCCTTTTTTTCCACCCCCGTTGGGTGTGGACTTTTAACCCCAAAATGTGTGTCCGCCACATTTGTGTGTGTGCCACATGTGGGGGGGTCCCCACCCCTTATGGGTGTCCCCACATGTGTGTGCCCCAACTTGGGGGGGGGACACTATGGGGGGGTCGGCCCAAAGGGGGGGAATTATTTTTGGGGGGCCCCAAAATTGGGGAGGGGGGGAAAAGGTGGGGAAAACGGGGTAGCCACATGTGTTTGGGGTCCGCCACAATTATCCCAAACCGGGGGGGAAACCCCCCCCCCGGGGGCCTGGAAATTTTCATCCCCTTGGCCCCCCCCCGAAACCCCCCTTGGGTCAAATTAAAGTGGGGGGGCCGGATTAATTACCCCAACCCTTAATGTTGGGTGGCCCCGGGCCAATTTGTAACCAACCTGGGGGGGAAATACCCCAAAAAGGGGGTTGGGGACCACGGGGGGAAATAACCGGGGGGGTTTCCCAGGCCCTTTGTCCCCCTCCCGGGGGGTTCCCGGGGCCCAAGAAATTTCACCTTGGGTGGGGCCCCAAAAAATTCTACCGGGGTGGGTCCCAAAAACCTTGAACCTAAAGGGTGGGTCCCAGACCATGAATAATGGTGGACCCCCAGACCCTGGCAACTCCCCCGGGGGGGGTTCCCAAAAACTGCACTCCCGGGGGGGGCCCAGAACCATGCAACCCCTGGGGTCACCCGGAACCCCTTGACATAAACCTTTGGGGCAAAATGTTTGGCTAGGGGTTATTTTAAAGGGGGTTTTATTTTGGGTTGTTGGGGTGGGGGGGGGTTTTTTGGGGGTTGGGGGGTATTGTTTTTTTTAAAGGTTTCTCCCCTGTATTTTGCTTTCCTGAAACCCAAATTTTTGGAATTAAAAAACAGTATTTGCGAACAGCAAGGCAGAAACAGCAGCAGAGAACAGGGACACCCCGGCCCATTTGCACACCCCTTTTTCAGCGGGAAAAGCGGGTAGTACGGCGCCAGCACCCGGGTTTAGCAGGGGGACAGCGGTATTAGCGCGACACCCCCCATCCGGGTAAGGCACCCGCCCCAAAAGCTTTGGCGGCGGCACCCCACCCTTAGCAGGCGCCCCCCCCGGTGTCCCCCACAACCATACCGGAAAGCCTTTAGTACGTGCGACAGCACCCATTTAGCAGCGGCCACGGTTTTTGCCCGACGCCACCCCAGTAGCACCCGAAAAACCAGCAGGTAGGAACACGCTCGGTAGCAGCGCCAGGGGGGTGGTTTTGGCGACCGCAGCAGGTTCCCGCCACGGGGTTAATGCCCCGGGGCCCCGCATTTTAGCGGGCGACGCTAGTAGCGCGCAGAAGTAGAGCAAGGGTTTATCGCCCGACGGGGCCCCCCAAAGTCCAGCCGCGGTAACCACAAAAACCCGCGTAGCCCCCGGCAGGGGGGTTTAGCACGATAAAACAGAAACCGAGAAAAAGTAGCAAAACTTTTTCAGGACCTTTTAAAAAAAAAACGTAAAAAGGCCGTAGCCCAACGGGAAAAAGGGGAAAATTTGGCAACAACTTAACAAAGACGAAACAACAAACAGTAACAGGCCCATTTTGTGTAGGCCCAAACGGTAACCCAGTGCCGTAGAAAACCAACAAAAAACGTGAACATTTAACAAACAGAAAATAAGTCGGGGTTAAACCCCAACAGTAACGAAACAGAACAACAACAGAAACAGAGCCTTTTTCCAAAAACCAGAAAACGAGACAAAAGCAACAACAGTAACAGAGACAGAAAGGCAAAAACCCAGAAACCCGAAAAACATTGGCAACAACAGTAAAGAGACAAAAACCCCCCCCCCAAAAACCCAAAAAACATACCCAAACAACAGTAAAAACCCATTTGAAAAATTTTAAAATTTTATTTTTCAAAAAACCCAAGTTTTGAACATTATTAAAAATTTTGGGGGGAACGGTTACGAGGGGGAGGGGGAGGGGGGGAAGGAAGGACGAGGAGGGCCGAGGAGGGGGGGGGAAAGGTATGGGGAACGAGGGGGGACGGGAGGGGGGAAAGGAGGAGGGGGGGGGGAAAAGGGATAAGGGGAAAAGGGGACGAGGAAGGGAGGGGGGAGGGGGAGTCCCCCCCCCCGGGGAACGAGGAGGCCGAGGGGGGAGGGGGGGGGAGGAGGAGGAGGGGGGGGAAACCGAGGAGGCTGGAGGGAGAGGGGGGGGTTGGACGAGGATGGACGTGGGGAACGTGGGGGGGGGGGGAGGAAGGGGTAGGGACGGGGGGGGGGAAGGACGGGGGCGGGATTTCCGGGAAACGGGGGGGGGGGGGAAAGAGGGGGGCCCCCGGGGGGGACGGGGGGACAAGGGGGGACCGGGAAACGGGAGGGGGGGGGGGGAAAGGACATTTGGGAGGGGGGAGGAGGAGGGGACGGGGGGGAGGGGCCCCGGGAGGGGGGGGAGGGGGGGGAAGGAGAGGCAAAGGGGGGGGAGGGGGGAACGGGGTACGGGAGGGGAAAGGGTAGTCCCCCGTCCCTATTCCCAATTGGCTATTGGGGGGATTGGTCTAAAAGGGGCCATCTCCAAAAGGAAAAATTACGAATGTTAACAAAAACTAAAAATAACCAAATAATATATATATAATATATTATAATATATATTATATAATATTAAATTATTATTTTTTTTTTTTATATTTTTTTATTAATACCCCGGGGGGGTTTGGGGGGGCCCGGGGGGCCTTTTTATATATACCCCAGGACCCGCCTGTATAATATTAAACCCCCAAAAGGGGGCCCCCCTTAAATATCCCAAAACCCCCAAGCCTTTTTTAAAAAATTTAAATACCCCCCAGGCCCCGGGGCCCTTTAATCTTACCCAAAAAACCCGGCCTTTTTAAAACGGAACCCAGCCTTTTTACCCCGGAACCCCGGGCCTGTTAAACCCACAGGCCCCCCAGGGGGGTTATTAATTTCCCCCAAAAAACAAGGACCCGCCGGGTATTATACCCACGGAACCAGGTTTGGAAATTTTACCCCAAAAAGGACCCGCCTTTATTTAAAAACCGGAACCCAGCCTGTAAATTTTCCCACGAGCTCCCGGGTTGTTAAGTTAACCTTGGGGGGTTGTCTTAAATTGGACAAGGTTTTTCCCAAATTGGAAGCCGGTTCCTTTTTCCACGGCCCAAGCCTGTATTTCCATTGGACCCCCTGTATGTTTTTCCCTTGAAAACCACCCCGGGAAAATTTTTCCCCCCAGGACCCACCCCACCCCCTTTTTATTTTACCCAAAGGCCCCCCAGCCTAGCCTTAGGAAAAAGGGAAAACCCGCCGGACCCGCCTTTTAAATTTAACCCAAGGTAGCCTGCTGAAATCAAAACCCACAAAACCCGGCTGTTTTTCCCCCCTGGAAAAAAAGGGCCCAACGGTTGCTTTTTTGCCCACGGCCCCACCTTTTTTGTTATATCCCCTCAGGGACCCCAACCCCGGGAAATAATACCCCCCCCCCCGGGGCCCCCCCAAACCTGTTTTTAAATACCCCCGGGAAACCCACCCTTTGTAACATATACCCACGGGGAACCCGCCTACCTTTTATTTATCCCCACGGGGACCCAGCCTGTTTATTTTCCCCACGGGAAACCCAGTGTTATATCCCACGGCCCACCCTTTTAATAAAACCCACAGGCCCCAGCCTGTTTTTATACCAAAAGGACCCGCCCTGTAAAAACCCCACGGGACCCAGCCTTTTTACATATACCCACAGGACCCAGCCACCCTGTTTATATACCCAAGGCCCCAGCTGTATATATCCCCACAGGCCCAGCGGGTATATAAAACCCCCCAGGACCCACCCTGTATATATACCCCCCGGGCCCCAGCCTGTATTTTATACCCACGGGAAACCCCAGCCTGAAATTTATACCCACAGAACCCAGCCTGTATATAAACCCCAGGAAACCCAGCATGTATATTACCCACGGGGAAACCCAGCTGTAATAAAAACCCCACGGGAAACCCCAGCCTGTATAAAACCCCAGGCCCCAACTTGTCATTTACCCCACAGGACCCAGCCTTATATATAAACACAGGCCCCAGCCTGTATAAAAACCCACAGAGCCCAGCCTGTATATATACCCATGGGGGCCCATCCGTATTATACCCCAAAAAGGACACAGCCTTTTATAAAATACCCTTGGGAAACCCAGCCTTATATATACCCACAGGACCCACCTGTATTTTAAAACCATGGGCCCCAGCCGTATGTATACCCTTAAGACCCACCTGTACAAAACCCCAACAGGCCCAGCCAACCCTATATATAAACCCACAGGACCCAGCCTACCCTGTTTATGTCCCCACAAAAACCCAGCCGGGTATATAACCCACAGGACCCACCTACCTGTATATATCCCCCACAGGACCCAGCATTTTATTTTTTCCCCACAACCCAGGGGGGAAAAACCCAAACAGGACCCAGCCTGTAATATACCCTCAGGACCCGCCTGTAATTTTCCCCACAGGCCCCAAAACCTGTTTATAATCCCCCCCAAGGACCCACCCTGTACAAATCCCCACGGGAACCCAGCAAACCCCGATTATATCCCAAACAGGGCCCCCAACCTGTTTTTAAATAACCCAAAAGGACCCAGCCTGTATATATGCCACAAGGACCCACCTGTATATTACCCACGGGAACCACCCTTTATATATACCCACGGGACCCAGCCTTTTATATTTTTCCCAAAAGGACCCCCCTCCTGACATAAAACCCCCAGGCCCCGCCTAGCCTGTATATATCCCCAAAGGCCCCACCCTTTTATATTGCCCACAGGACCCACCCTGTTATAAAAACCCACGGGCCCCAAACCTGTATATTTTCCCCACAGGCCCCGCCTGTATAATGCCCACGGGCCCCCAGCCTGTATATATACCCACAGGCCCCAGTCTGTTTAAAATGCCCCCCAGGACCCAGCCTGTATACATACCCACGGGAAAATCCCCTGTATATATCCCCACAAAAAACCCGTCGGGTTTTTTCCCCCGGGCCCCAGCCGGGTATAAAAACCCCCACGGGACCCACCCTGTATATTTTACCCACGGGAACCCAACCGTATATATCCCCCACGGGCCCCAGCCTGGGGAAATCCCCACGGGAAACCCAAACCTGTTATAACCCCCCAGAATCAGTTTGTAAATAAACCCCCCGGACCCACCCGTTTTAATAAAAAAAGGGACCCAGCCTTAAAAAAACCCCCACAGGCCCAGCCTGTAATATACCCACAGGCCCAACCTGTATATTTTAACCCACGGGCCCCCAGCCTGGGGTATATCCCCACAGGCCCCAACCTGTATAATACCCACAGGCCCCCAACCCTTGTATATATCCCAAACAGGACCCAGCCTGTATAAAAACCCCCAAAGGCCCCAACCCCTGTATTATCCCAAACAGGCCCCAGCCTGTGTATAGGGCCCACGGGGACCCAACCTGTTTTTAAAACCCACGGCCCACCCTTTGTAAATCCCCACGGGGACCCAGCCGGGTATATATACCCACGGGCCCCACCCTGTATATATACCCACAGGCCCCAACCTGTTTATTTTCCCACGGGCCCCCAACCCTGAATATTACCCACAGGCCCCCCCTGTATATATACCCACAGGACCCAGCCTGTATTTTACCCACAGGACCCGCCTGTATATCCCCCCCACAGGACCCCGCCTGTATATAAAACCCCAGTACCCACCTGAATATATACCCACAGGACCCGCCTTTTTAAAAATATCCCCAAACGGGGCCCAGCCTGTATTTATACCCACGGACCCCCCTGAAAATATATACCCACGGGAAACCCCAGCCGGGAAAATTTTATACCCACAGGACCCACCTGTATATATACCCACGGGAAACCCACCTTTTTAAAATAACCCACGGGACCCAGCCTTTTATATATACCCCCGGGTCCCACCTTTAATTTTCCCCACAGGGCCCCCAGCTGTATATATCCCCACAGGCCCCAGCCTGTATAAATCCCACGGGCCCCGCCTGTTTTATACCCCCCACGGGCCCCCACCCTGTATATATACCACGGGCCCCAGCTTTTAAATCCCCACGGGAAAACCCCAGCTGAATATATACCCACAGGCCCCGGGCCTTTTATATAAAACCCACAGGACCCACCTTTGTTTAGAAAACCCACGGGGACCCAGCCTTATATTACCCACGGGGCCCCAGCCTTATTTTTCCCACAGGCCCAAAGCGGTAAAATACCCACGGGGCCCCAAAAGCCTGGGTATTATACCCACGGGGAACCCAGCCTGTATATAAAACCCCACAGGCCCCCAGCCTGTTTAAAACCCCACAGGCCCCAAGCCTGTATATATACCCACGGGGGACCCAGCCTTTTAAAAATCCCCCAAAGGACCCAGCCCTGAATATATACCCACAGGCCCCCAAAAATATATACCCACAGGACCCCGCCTGTATAATACCCCCGGGAAACCCAGCTTGTATATTACCCACAGGAACCCAGCCTGTATATTTCCCCACGGGACCCAGCCTGTATATATACCCACAGGACCCACCCGTATATTACCCCCAGGACCCACGCTGTTTTAAAACCCCAGGACCCACCTGTATTTTTAAAACCCCACAGGACCCCCACCCTGAAAATACCCAAAGGACCCAGTTGTTTTTAAAAACCCACAGGCCCCCCAGCCTGTATATATACCCAAAGGGAAACCAGCCTGTTTTTAATCCCCCACAAAACCCCCACCCTGAAATATTTTACCCCAGGACCCGCCTGAATAAATACCCACGGGGCCCCCGGGCCTGTATATATCCCAAAAAGGGGCCCCCCAACTTTTTAATTTTTCCCCCCGGCCCCCAAAGCCTTTTATATATACCCACAGGACCCAGTTTTATATATCCCCCACAGGCCCCACCCTGTATATATCCCCAAAGGACCCCGCCTGATATATAAAAAAGGGTACCCAGCCTTTTATTTTTTACCCCAGGACCAACCTGAAATTTTTTAACCCACGGACCCACCCTGTGTTTTTCCCCCCAAACGGGCCCCAACCTGTATATATACCCACATCCCCGCCTTTTTAAAAATTTTCCCCGGGGACCCGGCCCTGTTATATAACCACGGGACCCACCCTGTATATTACCCACGGGACCCACTTTTTAAAAAATACCCACAGGACCCAACCTGTATAAAATACCCAAAGGACCCACCCTTGTTTTAAAACCCCCCAAAAAGGCCCCCAACCGGGATTATACCCACAGGACCCAATGTATAAAATACCCACAGGCCCCGGGCCTGTATATATCCCCACGGGACCCAAACCCTGTATATATACCCACGGGACCCAGCCTGTGTAATCCCCACAGGCCCAAAAACCTTATTTAACCCACAGGACCCAGCCTGTATATATACCCACGGGACCCACCCCTGTATATATACCCACGGGACCCAGCCTGTATATATCCCCACAGGCCCAAAACCGTAAAAAAAAATATCCCCCACAGGACCCAAACCTGTATATTTTCCCACGGGAACCCACCCTGTAAAAAATCCCCAAACCGGACCCAGCCGTATGTATCCCCAAACGGGCCCCCACCCTGTAAATATACCCACGGGCCCCCAGCCTGTATAAAAATCCCCAAAGGACCCCCCCCGTTTTAAAAACCCACGGGGGCCCAAAGCCTGAAATTATACCCAAAAGGACCCACCCTGTATATTATCCCCCGGGCCCCAGCCTTTTTATATATAAAAAAGGGACCCACCCTTTGTATATATACCCACGGCCCCACCCCTTTGTAATTATCCCCCACAGCCCCACCCTGTATATATACCCACGGGACCCCACCTGAATTTAAACCCACGGGGACCCGGGCTTAAAAATTACCCACAGGACCCCCCAGTTATATACCCCCAGGACCCAGCCTGAATATATCCCCACGGGAAACCCGCTGTATATATACCCTCAGGGCCCCAGCCTTTTATATACCACGGGACCCAGCTTGTAATTTCCCCACAGGCCCCAGCCTTTTTAAAAAAAACCCACAGGCCCCAGCTGTATAAACCCCCACGGACCCACCCTTGTATTTTTAAAACCCCCCAGGACCCGGGCCTTTATATATACCCACAGGCCCCACCTGTAAAAATTCCCAAAAGGACCCAGCCTGTATAATACCCACAGGCCCCCGCCTGTTATTATACCCAAAGGCCACCCTGTATATTTACCCACAGGACCCAGCCTTTTATTTTATACCCCCCAGGCCCCCACCCTTTTTAATATACCACAGGCCCCAGCCTGTATATATACCCACGGGCCCCCGCCTGTATATAAACCACGGGCCCCGCCTGTAAAAATCCCCAAGGCCCCCGCCTGTATAATACCCACAGGACCCACTTGTATTTTTACCCAAAAAGGACCCACCCTTATATATCCCCACGGGGCCCCCACCTGTATTATCCCCAAAGGGACCCAGTGTATATTACCCACAGGCCCCCACCCTTTGTATATTTTACCCACGGGGCCCCAACCCTGAAATATAAAACCCACAGGACCCACCCCTGTATATATCCCCAAACAGCCCCAAGCTTGTAATATCCCCCACAGGCCCCACCTGTATATATACCCCCCCAGGACCCAGCCTGTATATATCCCCACAGAACCGGGCCGTAATTTTACCCACGGGGAACCAGCCTGTTTTTATATCCCCAGGGGCCCCGCCTGTATTTTATACCCAAAAGGCCCCCAGCTTGTATATATACCCCAGGCCCCCCTGAAAATTATACCCACGGGACCCGCCTGTTTATATACCCCGGGAAACCCGCCTTTTTTTAAAACCCACGGGCCCCCAAGCCTGTATTTTAAACCCACGGGGCCCCCCACCTGTATATAACCCACGGGGACCCACCTGTATATTTTACCCAAGGACCCAGCCTGTATATATACCCACAGGACCCAGCCTTATAATACCCACAGGCCCCACCTGAAATATATACCCACAGGACCCAGCCTGTATATATACCCACGGGAAACCCACCCTGTAAATATCCCCAAAAGGACCCACCCTGTAATAAACCCACGGGACCCGTTTTGGTTTTTTAAACCCACGGGGACCCAGCCGGTTATATACCCCAGGCCCCCAGCCTGTATATCCCCCAACAGGCCCCGGCCTGTTTTAAAACCCACGGGAAACCCAGCCTGTTATAATACCCACGGGAAACCCGCCTGAAATTTTATCCCCCACAGGACCCAGCCGGGTATATAAACCCACGGGCCCCCAGCTGTATTTATACCCCACAGGACCAAACCCTGTATTTAACCCCAAGGCCCCCACCTGTTTTTTACCCACGGGACCCAGCCTGTATATATACCCACGGGAAACCCAGCTGTATTATACCCAAGGCCCCAAAGCCTGTATAAAACCCACAGGACCCACCCTTTTATAAAACCCCCCACAGGGACCCACCCTGTATATTCCCCCACAGGCCCCGGGCCTGTTTGTATATAGAAAAACACAAACATTTTACAATTAAAGGTAAAAAAATATTAACCTGACTTGTAAAACCAGACTTTTATTCATCTTGAAAATCTGTTGATAAATCGCCCCGTGGGGGATTTGCAATTTTTGCCGAATTTTCCGTCTCGAAAATTATTTCCCGAAAATTTTTCGTCCGGGGGAAAAATCCCCTTGCTTCGTTCCTCATTTATATTCACAAAAAATTTCTCGGTGATAAAAGAAAAGTTTTTTGGGGAATTTTTTCATCTTTATTTTTTTGAAAATATTTCCTGAACTAAATCCAAACATATTGAAGGGGTTTAATTTTTCAAGGTTTTCATTTGAAATTTATCTCTGGATTGCCCCGAAGAAATTATCTCCCCCATTTAAATTAAAAAAATTTCGTCAGGGAATTTTTCTTGACATTTTCAAGGGAATTGAAAGTTTTTTCCAACCCATGCATAAAAATAAAGAAAAAAAATAATTTACTCTCCACTTAGGAAAAGTTCCAGTTAAATTTACTCGAATTAAGCAGATTTATTTTAATGGGATTTTTTCAATAAAGAGATAGAGAGAGGAGGGTTAAATTTTCAATAAAGAGAGCAAGAGAGGAGATTATTAACAAAAAAGAGAGTAGAGAGCGAAGATTATTAACAATAAAAAGAGTAGAGGGGAGAAATTATTAACAAAAAAAGAGATTTTAAAAGCAGAAGATTTTTTACAATAAAGAGAGTAGAGAGAAAGATTATTAACAATTTAAAAAGAGTAAGAGCAGAAAAATTATTAAAAATAAAAAGAGTAGAGGGCAGAAGATTATTAACAAAAAAGAGATAAAGGGGCAGAAGATTTTTAACAATAAAGAAGGGGTAAGAGCCAGAAGATTTTTTAAAATAAAGAAAGTAAGAGAGAAGATTATTTTAAAAATAAAGAAAAAATAGAGAGCAGAAGATTATTAACAATAAAGAAATTAAGGGAGCAGAAGATTATTAACAAAAAGAAGTAAGACAGAGATTATTAAAAAAAAAAAAGTAGAGGCAAAGATTATTAACAATTTAAAAAAAGTAGAGAGCAGGAAGATTTTTAACAATAAAGAGAGAGAGAGCAGAAAATTATTAACAATAAAGGAAAAAGAGAGCAGAAGATTTAACAAAAAGAGAGGAGAGCAAAGATTTTTAAAAAATAGAGTAGGTCAGAAGGGTTATTTACAATAAAAAGAGTAGAGAGGAGAAGATTATTAACAATTAAAAAGGGTTTAAGGGGCAGAAGATTATTAACAATAAAGGGGAGTAGAGAGCAGAAAAATTAAAAAACAATAAAGAGAGGGAGAGAGCAGGGATTAAATTTAAAAATAAAAGAGTAGAGAGCAGAAGAAATTTTTAACAATAGGTAGAGAGCAGAAGATTTTTTAAAAATAAAGAGAGTAGAGAAACAGGAGAATTTTTTAACAAAAAAGAGAGGAGGGCAGAAGATTTTTTAAAAATAAAGAGAGTAGAGAGCAAAAATTTTTAAAAAATAGAGTAGAAAGCAAAGATTATTAACAATAAAAGAGTAGGGAAAACAGAAGATTAAATTAAAAAAAAGAGAGTAAGAGCGGAGATATTAAAAAAAAAAGAGGGAGAGAGGGAAAGATTTTAACAATAAAGGAGTAGAGAGCAAAGATTATTAAAAAAAAAGAGAGTGGAGCAAAAGATTATTAACAATTTGAGTAGAGAGCAGAAGATTATTAAAAAATAAAAGGTAAGAGCAGTGATTATTAAAAAATAAAAAAGGGGTAGAAGCAAAGATTATTAACAATTTAAAAAAGGTAGAGAGCAGGAGATTATTAACAAAAAAAGAGGTAGAGAGCAGAAGATTTTAAAAAAATTAAAAAAGAGTAGAGGCAAAGATTATTAACAATAAAGAGAGTAAAGCAGGAGGAAATTAAAAAACAATAAAGAGAAATTTGAGAGCAGAAAAATTATTTAAAAAAATAAAGAGAGTAGGAGGGAGAAGGGTTATTAACAATAAAGAAAAGTTGAGAGCAGGGGAAAAAAATTTTTTTTTTAACAATAAAGAAGTAAAAGAGAAAAAATTTTAACAAAAAAAAAGTAGAGAGCAGGAGATTTTTAACAATAAAGAGAGTAGGAGCAGAAGATTTTAACAATAAAGAGAGTAGAGAGCAGGAGATTATTAACAATAAAGAGAGTAGAGAGCAGAAAGGATTAAATTTAAAAATAAAGAAGTAGAGAGCAGGGATTTATTAACAAAAAAGAAGTAGAGGTAGAAAATTTTTTAACAATAAAGAGAGTAGAACAAAAAAATTAAACAATAAAGAGGTAGGGGGAGCAGAAGATTTTTAACAATAAAGAGAGTAGAGAGCAAGGGGAAATTTTTAAAAAATTTAAAAAGAGTAAAAGTAGAAAATTATTAACAATAAAGGGGGGTAGAGAGCAGGGGATTTTTTAAAAAAAAAAGAGTAAAAAATGATGGAAAAAAAAAAGGGTTTAAAAAAAATTTATTAACCCAAAATTCAGGGATCATTTTTATTTAATTTTTATTTCAGGAGTTTTGGGGACCATCTTTTGCCCTGGGGGACCATCCTGTGCCCTGGGTACCATCCTGTGCCCTGGGGGGACCATCCTCAACCCTGGGTACCCCTCCTGGGCCCCGGGTACCTCCTAACCCGGGTACCCCTCCTGTGCCCGGGTACCAAACCCCCAACCCCGGGGGACCATTTTCCTTTTTCCCTGGGTAACCCTCCTCAACCCTGGGGACCTTTCCCGTGCCGGGTACCAAACCTCAACCCTGGGTACCCTCCTGTACCCTGGGTAACCCTCCTCCCAACCCCCGGTAACCCCCTGTGCCCTGGGGACCATCCTCAACCCCGGGTTTCCATCCTGGGCCCCGGGTTACCCTCCCCCAACCCCGGGTAAACACCTGTGCCCTGGGTACCAACCCTCAACCCTGGGGACCCTTTCCCGGGCCCTTTGGGGCCACCCCAACCCCCGGGGACCAAACCTGGGGCCATGGGTACCATCCTCAACCCTGGGTACCATCCTGGGGGCCCGGGTACCCTCCTCCAAAACCCTGGGTACCCTCCTGTGCCCTGGGGACCCTCCTCAACCCTGGAACCCTTGGGCTCTGGGTACCATCGTCCCCCCTGGGTACCATCCGGGCCCTGGGTTCCTCTTGGGAAACCCTTGGGGGATTTTCCTGAACCCCGGTACCATCCCCGGGGCCCGGGGACCTCCCGAAAACCCGGGGTACCATCCCTTTCCCTTGGGGACCATCCTGAACCCTGGGTACCTTTGGACCCTGGGGACCAGATGGGCCCCGGGTACCTTCCTTTTCCCTGGGGGCCATGTTGGGGGGCCCCGGGGGAAACCCTCCTGGACCCTGGGTAAACCCCGGGGGGCCCTGGGTACCTTTCTGGACCCGGGTACCCTGTTGGGGCCCCGGGTACCTGTTGGACCCTGGGGGACCAGCCTGGCTTAAATTTAAAAACTTTTTTTTAGGTCTTTACTAACCTGCCCGTTGTCTTTAACAGGTTTCCCTTTGGCCGGTGGGCGCTGCAACTGCAAAACCTTTTCAAACCCCACTATAAAACTTATCTGTTTTTTTTTCCCTCGTGTACTTTAAATACCTTTAGGATACTTTCCCCTATGAAAAACCAGAGAAGTTTTCCACCACATGCCCCGCCCCGGCCCCCCAAACAAAACTACTGGGCCCAAATGTAAAAGCTGGCTGGCCCCAGCCACTTCCCCTCTGCAGGTAACTTTGGAAAACTCACGATGCCCTAGAAGGGTTAGTGAATAGAGGAAGGGGGAGGCCCAAAGGGAAAATAACAGGGAAAAGAGGAGAAAAAAGTGGGCTGGAAATCAGGTACAGGGGGAGAGAGGCCCTTGGGAAATCAGTGCTGAGGGTACTAATGAGGGAATTTTCTTCTTCTATCTGGATTAAGGACAATTTGTGTGTTATTTAGATGTCTGAGGGAGGATATAAAGCAGATAAGTGGGGTAAAATGAAAATACAATAACCCGACGGGAACAAAAAGTTGTTTTCAGGATAATTTTACCAACTTTAGACAGCATTGAAAAACAACAGCAGGAGACAGTGGGATCCAAAAACTCCCGCTCTCCCGTTTACAAATACGAACCATAATCAACGATTAATTCTCTGTTTAAAAACTGAGGGGTTTGGGCAGTAGATCTGAAGGCCCCTCCCCCCCCACCCTCCACAACACTATTGACTACAGGGGACTTAAATTTCAAGAGGGAAATTTATTGGGGGAAAAAGAAACATCCCCCGTTTATTATTAAAAGCTGAAAATACTGACAAAATGTAAATAAGAAACATGTGCTGTGGGACTTTCCAAAATGTTATCAAGGCTGTCTGTTTTTCCCTTTATAAAAAAACTTTTATTAGACTGAAAAAAAAATTATCGAAAAATTTTTCCCCCCTAAACAAACTCAAGAACAGTAAATGGTCCAAGTGGGGCGAAAAAGTCCCTTGAAGCTCCTCTCTCCTATTTCCGGGGTTTTTTGTCTAAATGAAAAAGTAACGATAAATTAATGAACCATAAAAAGGGGGGAAATTTTGTTATTTGTTTTGGTTTCTGTGGGGAAAGGGAAAAACGTGAGAAATAGACGGGGAATGAAAAAATGAGCCGGGGTGTGTTGTCACTGAAAAATAAAAAACAATGTGGAAGTCTTTTGGGGGCCAAATGAACCCTTTTTTTACCCCGTAAGAAGCGAGCGTAGAGCGTGGAAAAATGACCAAAGTGCTACCTATTTGTTGTTACCTATTTGGGAGTTTCTTTTTTGTAGCTACAAAAGGCAGGCTGGGGCTTGGGAGCCCTCCTGTTTATATTATTTGTCACATCTTCTGTTTAATAATTTCTCGTGGTTCCAGCGCTAACTACCCGTCTTACATTGTACCATTGTTCCGTGTGTAACACCTAACATGAAGTACATTGTTCCGTGTGTAACACCTAACATGAAGTACATTGTTCCGTGTGTAACACCTAACATGAAGTACATTGTTCCGTGTGTAACATCTAACATGAAGTACATTGTTCCGTGTGTAACACCTAACATGAAGTACATTGTTCCGTGTGTAACACCTAACATGAAGTACATTGTTCCGTGTGTAACACCTAACATGAAGTACATTGTTCCGTGTGTAACACCTAACATGAAGTACATTGTTCCGTGTGTAACATCTAACATGAAGTACATTGTTCCGTGTGTAACACCTAACATGAAGTACATTGTTCCGTGTGTAACATCTAACATGAAGTACATTGTTCCGTGTGTAACATCTAACATGAAGTACATTGTTCCGTGTGTAACATCTAACATGAAGTACATTGTTCCGTGTGTAACACCTAACATGAAGTACATTGTTCCGTGTGTAACACCTAACATGAAGTACGTTGTTCCGTGTGTAACACCTAACATGAAGTACATTGTTCCGTGTGTAACATCTAACATGAAGTACATTGTTCCGTGTGTAACACCTAACATGAAGTACGTTGTTCCGTGTGTAACACCTAAATGAAGTACATTGTTCCGTGTGTAACACCTAACATGAAGTACATTGTTCCGTGTGAAAACATCTAACATGAAGTACATTGTTCCGTGTGTAACACCTAACATGAAGTACTTTGGGTTCCGTGTGTAACATCAACATGAAGTACATTGTTCCGTGTGTAACACCTAACATGAAGTACATTGTTCCGTGTGTAACACCTAACATGAAGTACATTGTTCCGTGTGTAACATCTAACATGAAGTACATTGTTCCGTGTGTAACATCTAACATGAAGTACATTGTTCCGTGTGTAACATCTAACATGAAGTACATTGTTCCGTGTGTAACACCTAACATGAAGCACATTGTTCCGTGTGTAACATCTAACATGAAGTACATTGTTCCGTGTGTAACACCTAACATGAAATACATTGTTCCGTGTGTAACACCTAACATGAAGTACATTGTTCCGTGTGTAACATCTAACATGAAGTACATTGTTCCTGTGTAACCCCCTAACATGAAGTACATTGTTCCGTGTGTAACACCTAACATGAAGTACATTGTTCCGTGTGTAACATCTAACATGAAGTACATTGTTCCGTGTGTAAACATCTAACATGAAGTACATTGTTCCGTGTGTAACACTAACATGAAGTACATTGTTCCGTGTGTAACATCTAACATGAAGTACATTGTTCCGTGTGTAACACCTAACCAGAAGTACATTGTTCCGTGTGTAACATCTAACATGAAGTACATTGTTCCGTGTGTAACATCTAACATGAAGTACATTGTTCCGTGTGTAACATCTAACATGAAGTACATTGTTCCGTGTGTAACATCTAACATGAAGTAACATTGTTCCGTGTGTAACATCTAGCATGAAGTACATTGTTCCGTGTGTAACATCTAACATGAAGTACATTGTTCCGTGTGTAACACCTAACATGAAGTACATTGTTCCGTGTGTAACATCTAACATGAAGTACATTGTTCCGTGTGTAACATCTAACATGAAGTACATTGTTCCGTGTGTAACACCTAACATGAAGTACATTGTTCCGTGTGTAACATCTAACATGAAGTACATTGTTCCGTGTGTAACATCTAACATGAAGTACATTGCTCCGTGAAGTACATTGTAAATGGTGGCAGATTCGTGAAGTTTTTCTCTCTTCACGTCCGTTCTATGAGGTAGCTGAAGATTCATGACAGGAGCTAATTTCTATATTGATGACTATTTTCCAGTAGACGACAAAAAGAACGTTGGAAGTTGAATAGTTCAAGTGAAACCCCCCCCCCCCAAAAAAAAAAAAAAAAATTTTTGTTTTTTTCGAAAGTTCTTCAACTTCCAAAAATGTTCTGGTTTCTTCTTTCGACTCTACGTGTTTCTTGAGAGCCGCCCCAGTTGATGTTGTTGCTATATGTTCCCTTGGAC
>NC_069476.1:10470164-10522664 GCF_026875155.1 Cherax quadricarinatus
TCATCCAACTAGGTATATTTCTACACCATAGGAAGGTTAGCACAGGCACCTCTGTGACCACAAATGCAAGTTTTTACAGACGAATCTCCAGCTAGGTGCCTGTGCTAACTTTCCTATGGTGTAGAAATATACCTAGTTGGATGAATCTTATTATGGCTAGCTGGTCTAGTGGCTAACGCGACGGGCTGGAGTTTTGAGACTCTCTGATCGCTGGTTCAATCCCAGCCGGGGTATGGTTTGTTTGCAATCGTGTCATTACGATTTCTTGAGTCATGTTGAGAGAGAGAGAGAGAGAGAGAGAGAGAGAGAGAGAGAGAGAGACATGCTGGTTTACAGTTCTTTCAGGTAGCCGGCTGTCAGACGCCAAGCTGACAATATATCCGAGGATATTCTCTTAATCCATTAAGCAAAGTGACAGGGAGGGAGGGAGACAGGGAGGCAGGGAGGGAGGGAGACAGGGAGGCAGGGAGGCAGGGAGGCAGGGAGGCAGGGAGGCAGGGAGGGTGGGAGGGAGGGAGGCAGGAGGCAGGGAGGTAGGGAGGCAGGGAGGTATGGAGGCAGGGAGGTAGGGAGGCAGGGAGGTATGGAGGCAGGGAGGTAGGGAGGGCAAGAATCTGGTGGGTGAGGGAGCACAAATTGAATTATACGGCCTGCTTATATACAATGTTTCGCCCAGTTAGTGGCTATATACAATGTTTCGTCCAGTTAGTGCTTTTATACAATGTTTCGTCCAGTTAGTGGTTATATACAATGTTTCGTCCAGTTAGTGCTTATATACAATGTTTCGTCCAGTTAGTGCTTATATACAATGTTTCGTCCAGTTAGTGGTTATATACAGTGTTTCGTCCAGTTAGTGGTTATATACAATGTTTCGTCCAGTTAGTGCTTATATACAATGTTTCGTCCAGTTAGTGCTTATATACAATGTTTCGTCCAGTTAGTGCTTATATACAATGTTTCGTCCAGTTAGTGCTTATATACAATGTTTCGTCCAGTTAGTGGTTATATACAATGTTTCGCCCAGTTAGTGGTTATATACGTTTCGTCCAGTTAGTGGTTATATACAATGTTTCGCCCAGTTAGTGGTTATATACAATGTTTCGTCCAGTTAGTGGTTATATACAATGTTTCGTCCAGTTTAGTGCTTATATACAATGTTTCGTCCAGTTAGTGCTTATATACAATGTTTCGTCCAGTTAGTGGTTATATACAATGTTTCGCCCAGTTAGTGGTTATATACAATGTTTCGTCCAGTTAGTGGTTATATACAATGTTTCGTCCAGTTAGTGCTTATATACAATGTTTCGTCCAGTTAGTGCTTATATACAATGTTTCGTCCAGTTAGTGGTTATGTACAATGTTTCGCCCAGTTAGTGGTTATATACAATGTTTCGTCCAGTTAGTGGTTATGTACAATGTTTCGTCCAGTTAGTGGTTATGTACAATGTTTCGCCCAGTTAGTGGTTATATACAATATTCATTTTTTCTTACCTGTCCATTTAATTTTGTTTATCACTACTTGTTTTTTTAGTCACTTTACATTGTATATTCAATTAGTGTATATTCCAATTACTTTTTTGCAAGTACCAAAACTATCTTTTGCTAGCTAGTACCAACTACCTCATTTTTTTTACTTTTATTGTGCAATAAACTGCCCAATTTATCTAATATTACAAATCAGATCTTACTCCTAAACCAATATTATTTCATAGTGACCATCTGTCCATTTAACTTTGTTTACCATTACTTAATTTTAGTCCCTTATATATTTTCTCCTTTATTTTAGCTTTATATAACTACCCTAGCTTATACATTCACAATTGTTAAAATAATCAAGGTGCTATTCTCAGGTGCTAAAGTAGAACAAGTTCACAATTTTGCATTATATTCCAAAGCTCATTTATTTTATAGTACTACCTACTATCATATTCCCAAGCTCCATTATTTGATCATCACTTTATTTGTACTAGTCCCTTTTATATTGTCTCCTTTATTTTAGCTTAAAAAAAAAAAAAAAAAAAAAAAAAAAAAAAAAAACTACCTTAGCTCATTATTTTACATTTGTTAAATAATTCAGGTGCTATTTTTTAGCTTAAGACTATTTACTTTGTTTTATACTTAATTCTAACTATAGATTCACTACAAATCTTATGATTACAAGCATTGATCCTGATACCAACCTCTTATTTAATGACTTAAATGAATCAAACAGTTACTGTAATTACTACACTGCAGAACAATCAAAGGCACTTCTCAGTGCCAACAACAACATAACTATCTTTAACTACAATATCAGATCTTTAAGCAAGCATTACGATGACCTCATAGCATTACTAAATTCCTTACATGCCAATATGTCCATCATTACACTAACTGAAACCTGGCTAAAGCCTGATACTACAGATGTCTATACCATTCCTGGTTACACAGCCATACACAACTGTAGGCCAGACCAACAAGGGGGTGGCACAGCCATATACTACTCAGACCAACTAGAATGTATCACTAATACTTGCACAAGAGATGAACATGGGGAATATATAATAGCCAAATTCAAATCCAAATACCTACGAAAACCTCTCACATTGATAAACATCTACAGAGTTCCACAGTCAAACATTAGCCAATTTAGTCAAAACCTAGGAAGTATGATAACTGATGCACGCATGAACAAAGATCACTTACTACTCTCAGGTGACTTCAATATAAATCTCCTGCAAGACCAGGACCCACACGTTACTGAATTCACAAACACAATGAGTAACTGTATGTTGCTACCAACAGTAACAAAACCTACAAGAGTTACAGAGACTAGTGTTTCCCTACTTGACCACATCTGGACCAACACCATATCCCCTTTAAAATCAGGCATAATTACAGATAATACCACAGACCACTACCCTACTTTCCTCATAACAACTCTTGGTAAATTACCCCAAGACACTACTAAAGTCACCTTCAGACTTCACAATGAGGCAGCCATTAATAACTTCACAACAGCATTAGCAAACATTGATTGGCACACTGAGCTAGAAATCAATACAGATATTGACGAATGTATTAATAATTTTCTAAAAAAGACTCAATACCTCTATAACAAGCACTGCCCTAAAAAAACTAAGCAGATGACAGCTAAGAGACTGAACAGTCCCTGGCTAACACCCAGCATTCTCAAATCCATAAATACAAAACACCAATATGAAAAACAGTACAGAATGGGTCACATAACCAGAGACCAAACAAAACGTTACTCGTCAATCCTAACCAGCCTGATAAGAAGGGCAAAAAAATTGTATTATGAGAACAGATTATCCAACTTACGAGGTGATATAAAAAAGACCTGGAAAACCCTATCAGAAATTCTGGGAACAAAAAGATATCACGAAATAGCGAAATAAAATTAGCAAAATCAGATGAACCCCAACTCCCACCAACAGAAACAGCAAACAGACTCAATGATTTCTTCTCCACTATAGGACAAAACCTTGCCAATAAAATCCCAAGCTCAGATACCCCACCAAATGACTACCTCACCGGCAACTACCCGAACACACTGTTCCTAGCTCCGACTAACCCATACGAAGTCTCCCTTATTATCAACGCACTAAAAAACAAGGCAGGAGATTTAAATACCTTACCACCCTTTATATACAAAAAAGTGTCACAAGTGCTATCACCAATCATTGCAACACTCTTTAACAAATCCATTGAATCCTCCACCTTCCCTACAGTACTCAAAATAGCAAGGTCACCCCGATCCACAAAGGAGGAGACCAAACAGAGTTGAATAACTATAGGCCAATATCCAACTTACACCCTCTCTCAAAAATCTTCGAAAAATTAATTCATAAACGAATCTACTCCTACCTTATCTCCCAAAACATACTCAAACCCCTGCCAATTTGGATTCAGGCCTAATAAAAATACTAATGATGCTATTATACACATGCTAGAACATATATACACTGCAATAGAGAAAAAAGAAGTCCCACTGGGGATCTTCATTGACTTACGTAAAGCTTTTGATACAGTTGACCATGACTTGCTCCACGTAAAAATTATCACACTATGGTATAAGAGGGCACTCCCTCAACTACCTCAAGTCATACCTCAGCAACAGAAGCCAATATGTGTACGCAAATGGGGCAAACTCTTCTGCACAACCAATTACAGTTGGTGTCCCACAGGGAAGTGTCCTTGGCCCTCTTCTCTTTCTCCTATACATAAATGACCTACCAAATGCTTCTCAATTACTCAAACCCACACTATTTGCTGATGACACAACATACGTCTTCTCCCACCCGAGCCCAGTCACGCTAGCCAATACTGTAAATACCGAATTACAGAAAATATCTACCTGGATGAGTACTAACAAACTTACACTAAACATTGACAAAACCTACTTCATTCAGTTTGGTAACAGAGCTACAGATGTCCCTCTTAACATAATGATAAACGGATCACCTATCACAAAGCTAACAGAGGGAAAATTCTTAGGAATCCACCTTGATAATAGACTCAAATTTCATACACATATACAACAAATTTCTAAGAAAATTTCCAAGACTGTAGGCATACTATCGAAGATACGGTACTATGCTCCACAGTCAGCCCTCCTGGCCCTATATCACTCTCTTATTTACCCCTATCTCACCTATGGAATTTGTGCATGGGGCTCAACAACAAGTAACCATCTCAGACCACTAATTACCCAACAAAAGGCTGCAGTTAGAATGATAACAAATTCTCACTACAGGCAGCACACTCCACCAATATTCAATACACTCAACCTACTCACCATACAAAACATCCATACTTATTACTGCACCTATTACATACATAGAACACTCAACTCTGATATTAACCCTCCCCTCAAACATCTCCTTGCCAACCTCAACAGAACACATGACCATAACACAAGGCACAGATCACTCTTTGATATTCCTCATGTCCATCTCACGCTATGCAAAAACTCAATGCACATAAAAGGCCCTAAAATCTGGAATTCATTACCTGTAAATATAAAAGAAACACTACCTGTTTATAAATTCAAGTCTCTTCTCAAAGATCACTTACTCACCCAAAACCAAATAAATACTGAATAACTGAACCTTATAAATTGTATATCTTAAATGTTTCTCACAATTATATCACATAAATGTTAAACCTAAAACCCAATCTAACTTTATTATTTTTTAAATACACTACCTAACAGAATACTCCATTCTACTGAATTTACAACAATGCATGCAACCATATGACCTGTCTTTGTAATACTCACTTGTGCTTTATAGTAATCAGTTTACATTAATGTTTTTCACTGATTTCATCATTGCTTAGTTAATCTTAAGTTAATTTTAAGCCAGCCCGTAATGCTATGCATAGTATAAGTGGCTTTGGCATGCTGCTCTTATCTGTATTTTTTTTTGTACCTCTGTAAGTGTGCTCAAATTATAAATAAATAAATAAATAAATAAATAAATAGTTAGTGGGCGGGAGGTAGAGGAAGTGACACACTTCTATCATGACTGAGGGACCGGACACCTTAAAAATTACCCTCTGGGTATTACCATACCCCCACAACCATGGCATACCCACACCCACTGGGTATTAGGTAGGAAGAGCTATAAGGAAGGGGTATATCTGGGTATGCAGAAAGTGGAGGCTTTCGTACATGTACCCCATAAGTGAGTTCATTTATTCACAAGTACACATACGTACAATTACCATATATAGTGTAAAGTAACCTAAAGTAACGTAAAGTAACCTCAGAAAAGTCAGATGTTTCTCCATCAAGCACAGCTGCTGCAACTGCACACTGATGCCCCAATCTTTTATACCCAGACATTAACGACCCAGTTTTTTCCTTCGGTACTTTGCGGGGCTTAGTTGATGCAGATTTTAAGATTGGCTGTGGAATAGGATTTAGAAATCGCCTAACAGAAGGCGAGTGCAATTGGAGGAACAACCATGCTAGAGAGAGATTCCTCTACCATGAGCCATTAAAGATTGTTATTGTGATGGTTAATGGGGAAGGTGGTATTGTACCAATGTTATTGTGATGGTTGATGAGGAGGATGGTATCGTACCATTGGTATTGTGATGGTTGATGAGGTGGGTGGTATCGTACCATTGTTATTGTGATGGCTGAGGTGGGTGGTATCGTACCATTGTTATTGTGATGGTTGTTGAGGTGGGTGGTACTGTACCATTGTTATTGTGATGGTTGATGAGGTGGGTGGTATCGTACCATTGTTATTGTGATGGTTGATGAGGTGGGTGGTATCGTACCATTGTTATTGTGATGGTTGATGAGGTGGGTGGTATCGTACCATTGTTATTGTGATGGTTGATGAGGTGGGTGGTATCGTACCATTGTTATTGTGATGGTTGTTGAGGTGGGTGGTATCGTACCATTGTTATTGTGATGGTTGTTGAGGTGGGTGGTATCGTACCATTGTTATTGTGATGGTTGTTGAGGTGGGTGGTATCGTACCATTGTTATTGTGATGGTTGTTGAGGTGGGTGGTATCGTACCATTGTTATTGTGATGGTTGATGAGGTGGGTGGTATCGTACCATTGTTATTGTGATGGTTGTTGAGGTGGGTGGTATCGTACCATTGTTATTGTGATGGTTGAGGTGGGTGGTATCGTACCATTGTTATTGTGATGGTTGTTGAGGTGGGTGGTATCGTACCATTGTTATTGTGATGGTTGTTGAGGTGGGTGGTATCGTACCATTGTTATTGTGATGGTTGTTGAGGTGGGTGGTATCGTACCATTGTTATTGTGATGGTTGATGAGGTGGGTGGTATCGTACCATTGTTATTGTGATGGTTGTTGAGGTGGGTGTATCGTACCATTGTTATTGTGATGGTTGTTGAGGTGGGTGGTATCGTACCATTGTTATTGTGATGGTTGATGAGGTGGGTGGTATCGTACCATTGTTATTGTGATGGTTGATGAGAAAGGTGGTACTGTACCATTGTTATTGTGACGGTTGATGAGAAAGGTGGTACTGTACCATTGTTATTGTGACGGTTGATGAGAAAGGTGGTACTGTACCATTGTTATTGTGACGGTTGATGAGAAAGGTGGTACTGTACCATTGTTATTGTGACGGTTGATGAGAAAGGTGGTACTGTACCATTGTTATTGTGACGGTTGATGAGAAAGGTGGTACTGTACCATTAGTACTGCTACCTGACATAGGTACCTCACAGCCTTAAGAGGAAGGACAGAGCAGATAGAACCTGAATTAAGGAGACCAGGATCAAGGGGACGCAGGTGGAAGCTGCAAACACAGATGAACCATTGGGATGTCAGGAAGTATATATTTAGTTTGAGTGTGGTTGGAAAGTGAAATGACCTGGATGAGGCAGTGACGAAGGCAAACTGAGTACACAGCCTCCAGAGCAGGTACGATCCAAAAGACCAGAGATCAGTGATTCCTATCAAAGCAGTCTAGGAGGTGGGGCCAGCAGCTGAGTCTCCATCCCTCAAACACGGTGAGCATACCTGGGTTGGTATAACTGGGTTGGTATAAATGGGCTGGTATAACTGGGCTGGTATAACTGGGCTGGTATAACTGGGCTGGTATAACTGGGCTGGTATAACTGGGCTGGTATAACTGGGCTGGTATAACTGGGCTGGTATAACTGGGCTGGTATAACTGGGCTGGTATAACTGGGTTGGTATAAATGGGCTGGTATAACTGGGCTGGTATAACTGGGCTGGTATAACTGGGCTGGTATAAATGGGCTGGTATAACTGGGCTGGTATAACTGGGCTGGTATACTGGGTTGGCATAACTGGGTTGGCATAACTGTGCGGGTATAACTGGGCGGGCATAGAGGGCGGGTATAACTTGGTATAACTTGGTATAACTTGGTATAACTACATTCAATAAATAAGTCTTTCTCATTTAATGTTTCCATCCGTACATGAGATCGACAAAAGGTACCTATTGACTGCTGTGTGAACAAGGTACCTATTTACTGCTGTGTGAACAGGGTACCTATTGACTGCTGTGTGAACAAGGTACCTATTTACTGCTATGTGAACAAGGTACCTATTGACTACTGTGTGAACAAGGTACCTATTTACTGCTGTGTGAACAGGGTACCTATTGACTGCTGTGTGAACAAGGTACCTATTTACTGCTGTGTGAACAGGGTACTTATTTACTGCTGTGTGAACAAGGTACCTATTTACTGCTATGTGAACAGGGTACCTATTTACTGCTATGTGAACAAAGTACTTATTGACTGCTGTGTGAACAAGGTACCTATTTACTGCTGTGTGAACAGGGTACCTATTTACTGCTGTGTGAACAAGGTACCTATTTACTGCTGTGTGAACAGGGTACCTATTTACTGCTATGTGAACAGGGTACCTATTTACTGCTGTGTGAACAAGGAACCTATTTACTGTTGTGTGAACAGGGTACCTATTTACTGCTATGTGAACAGGGTACCTATTTACTGCTGTGTGAACAAGGTACCTATTTACTGCTGTGTGAACAGGGTACCTATTTACTGCTATGTGAACAGGGTACCTATTTACTGCTGTGTGAACAAGGTACCTATTTACTGCTGTGTGAACAGGGTACCTATTTACTGCTATGTGAACAGGGTACCTATTTACTGCTGTGTGAACAAGGTACCTATTTACTGCTATGTGAACAAGATACCTATTGACTGCTGTGTGAACAAGGTACCTATTTACTGCTATGTGAACAGGGTACCTATTTACTGATATGTGAAAAAGGTACCTATTTACTGCTGTGTGAACAGTTTACCTATTTACTGCTGTGTGAACATTGTACCTATTTACTGCTATGTGAAAAAGGTACCTATTTACTGCTATGTGAACAAGGTAAATATTTACTGCAATATAAATAAGTTTAATACGGCCCGGGAGTCGAACCAAGGTGCACATGAGTGTAAGCACATACACACACAGAAACGTGTGCACATAAAGATGAAGTTGATGTACACAGACCACCGTCTCTCCTGAGTACTCAGTGTACACACACACGAACACGCACACACACACACACACACACACACACACACACACACACACACACACACACACACACACACACACACACACACACACACACACACACACACACACACACACACACACACACACACACACACACACGCACGCACGCAAACAGGTAAATGCACACATGTACACACGCACACGTACTGTGGTGAGCGCTGTACGTAAAGGACACTTGTGCACATACTTGTTTCTAGTGTACACTAGTACCAGTTACTTTCAATAATATTGTTAGACCCACAGCTTAAAATTATTATTATTATTATTATTATTATTATTATTATTATTATTATTATTATTATTATTATTATTATTATATTATTATTTTTAAATTATTATACTATTATTATTATTATTATTATTATTATTATTATATTATTATTATTATTACTATTATTATTATTACTATTATTATTATTATTATTATTATTATTATATTATTATTATTATTATTATTATTATTATTATTATTATTATTATATTATTATTATTATTATTATTATATTACTATTATTATATTATTACTATTATTATTACTATTATTATTATATTATTATTATTAACGGAGGTGTGGGCAGGAACAAGGATAATAAATAAATGCCCAGGTTTTGGGCATGGCACCACGCCAAGGTCATTATTTTTATTATTAATATTATTCCTGTTTAGAGAGAGAGAGAAGGAGAAGAAGAAGAAAGGAAGAGGACAAAGAAGATGAAAAAAGAAAAAGAAGATGACGATGAAGAGAAAAATCAAAGAAATAATAAGAAAAGAAGATGGAAAAAGAAAAAGAAGAAAATAAGAAAAAGAAGAAGAAAAAGGAAAAGAAGAAGAAATTAATAAATAATAATAATAATAATAATAATAAAAATAAATAATAATATAATAATATTAATAATAATAAAAAATAAAAAATAAGAAGAAGGAAAAGAAGAAGATAAGAAGAAGAAGAAGAAGGTAAAGACGCAGTTAAGAGGACTCACCATGGTCCTCCCACAGTGTAGTGCACCACAAGTTAAGAGGACTCACCATGGTCCTCCCACAGTGTAGTACACCACAAGTTAAGAGGACTCACCATGGTCCTCCCACAGTGTAGTACACCACAAGTTAAGAGGACTCACCATGGTCCTCCCACAGTGTAGTACACCACAAGTTAAGAGTACTCACCGTGGTCCTCCCACACTGTAGTACACCACAAGTTAAGAGTATTCACCATGGTTCTCCCACAGTGTAGTGCACCACAAGTTAAGAGGACTCACCATGGTTCTCCCAAGGTGTAGTGCACCACAAGTTAAGAGGACTCACCGTGGTCCTCCCACACTGTAGTACACCACAAGTTAAGAGTATTCACCATGGTTCTCCCACAGTGTAGTCCCACCACAATTTAAGAGGACTCACCATGGTTCTCCCAAAGTGTAGTGCACCACAAGTTAAGAGGACTCACCGTGGTCCTCCCACACTGTAGTACACCACAAGTTAAGAGTATTCACCATGGTTCTCCCACAGTGTAGTGCACCACAAGTTAAGAGGACTCACCATGGTTCTCCCACAGTGTAGTGCACCACAAGTTAAGAGGACTCACCATGGTCCTCCCACACTGTAGTACACCACAAGTTAAGACGACTCACCGTGGTCCTCCCACAGTGTAGTGCACCACAAGTTAAGAGGACTCACCATGGTCCTCCCACAGTGTAGTGCACCACAAGTTAAGAGGACTCACCATGGTCCTCCCACACTGTAGTACACCACAAGTTAAGAGGACTCACCATGGTCCTCCCACACTGTAGTGCACCACAAGTTAAGAGGGCTCACCATGGTCCACCCACACTGTAGTGCACCACAAGTTAAGAGGACTCACCATGGTTCTCCCACACTGTAGTGCACCACAAGTTAAGAGGACTCACCATGGTGCTCCCACAGTGTCATGCACCACAAGTTAAGTGGACTCACCATGGTCCTCCCACACTGTAGTGCACCAAAGTTAAGATGACTCACCATGGTCCTCCCAGTGTCATGCACCACAAGTTAAGAGGACTCACCATGGTTCTCCTACAGTATAGTGCACCACAAGTTAAGAGGACTCACCATGGTCCTCCCACAGTGTAGTACACCACAAGTTAAGAGTATTCACCATGGTTCTCCCACAGTGTAGTGCACCACAAGTTAAGACGACTCACCATGGTCCTCCCACAGTGTAGTGCACCACAAGTTAAGAGTACTCACCATGGTTCTCCCACACTGCAGTGCACCACAAGTTAAGAGGACTCACCATGGTCCTCCCAGTTAAGAGGATTCACCATGGTTCTCCCACACTGTAGTGCACCACAAGTTAAGAGGACTCACCATGGTCCTCCCACACTGTAGTACACCACAAGTTAAGAGGATTCACCATGGTTCTCCCACACTGTAGTGCACCACAAGTTAAGAGGACTCACCATGGTCCTCCCACAGTTTAGTACACCACAAGTTAAGAGGACTCACCATGGTTCTCCCACAGTGTAGTGCACCACAAGTTAAGAGGACTCACCATGGTCCTCCCACAGTGTAGTACACCACAAGTTAAGAGGATTCACCATGGTCCTCCCACACTGTAGTACACCACAAGTTAAGAGGACTCACCATGGTCCTCCCACACTGTAGTAACACCACAAGTTAAGAGGACTCACCATGCTCCTCCCACAGTGTAGTACACCACAAGTTAAGAGGATTCACCATGGTCCTCCCACACTGTAGTACACCACAAGTTAAGAGGACTCACCATGGTCCTCCCACACTGTAGTACACCACAAGTTAAGAGGACTCACCATGCTCCTCCCACAGTGTAGTACACCACAAGTTAAGAGGATTCACCATGGTCCTCCCACAGTGTAGTACACCACAAGTTAAGAGGACTCACCATGGTCCTCCCACAGTGTAGTACACCACAAGTTAAGAGGACTCACCATGATCCTCCCACACTGTAGTGCACCACAAGTTAAGAAGACTCACTATGGTCCTCCCATAGTGTAGTACACCACAAGTTAAGAGGACTCACCATGGCTCTCCCACACTGTAGTGCACCACAAGTTAAGAGGACTCACCATGGTCCTCCCACAGTGTCATGCACCACAAGTTAAGAGGACTCACCATGGTTCTCCCACACTGTAGTGCACCACAAGTTAAGAGGACTCACCATGGTCCTCCCACACTGTAGTGCACCAAAGTTAAGATGACTCACCATGGTCCTCCCAGTGTCATGCACCACAAGTTAAGAGGACTCACCATGGTCCTCCCACAGTGTTGTACACCAGAAGTTAAGAGGACTCACCATGGTCCTCCCACAGTGTCATGCACCACAAGTTAAGAGGACTCACCATGGTTCTCCCACACTGTAGTGCACCACAAGTTAAGAGGACTCACCATGGTCCTCCCACACTGTAGTGCACCAAAGTTAAGATGAATCACCATGGTCCTCCCAATGTCATGCACCACAAGTTAAGAGGACTCACCATGGTCCTCCCACAGTGTAGTACACCAGAAGTTAAGAGGACTCACCATGGTCCTCCCACAGTGTCATGCACCACAAGTTAAGAGGACTCACCATGGTCCTCCCACAGTGTAGTACACCAGAAGTTAAGAGGACTCACCATGGTCCTCCCACTCTGTAGTGCTCCACAAGTTAGGAGAACTCACCATGGTCCTCCCACAGTGTCATACACCACAAGTTAAGAGGACTCGCTATGGTCCTCCCACATTAGTTCACCACAAGTTAAGGGGACTCACCATGGTCCTCCCACAGTACCATACACCACAAGTTAAGAGGACTCACCATGGTCCTCCCACAATGTCGTACACCAAAAGTGAAGAGGACTCACCATGGTCCTCCCACAGTGTCATACACCACAAGTTAAGAGGACTCACTATGGTCCTCCCACAGTGTCGTACACCACAAGTGAAGAGGACTCACCATGGTCCTCACACAGTGTCATACACCACAAGTTAAGAGGACTTACCATGGTCCTCCCACAGTGTCGTACACCACAAGTTAAGAGGACTCACCATGGTCCTCCCACAGTGTCGTACACCACAAGTTAAGAGGACTCACCATGGTCCTCCCACAGTGTCGTACACCACAGGTTAAGAGGAGTTACCATGGTCCTCCCACAGTGTCGTACACCACAAGTTAAGAGGACTCACCATGGTCCTCCCACAGTGTCGTACACCACAAGTTAAGAGGACTCACCATGGTCCTCCCACAGTGTCGTACACCACAAGTTAAGAGGACTCACCATGGTCCTCCCACAGTGTCGTTCACCACAAGTCAAGCAACAGCCCATAACTAAGCGGTAATTTACGACTATTTATAAACGATTACGAGACATTTGCATAGCAAATCATAGGATAAGAGAGATGGCCTTTTTTCCCACAATGTTTTTTAGGTGTAAATACTTTTGGTCTAGCTCAGGAAAGTGAACTATTTTAAATGTCTTCGTCTGATGCAGGAGATTAAATGGCCGTGTTTATAATTCTGCGGGGAGGGGGGGGGAAGGAAAGGCCCTGTTTATTGGCTAACATACTGTTCGCCCCCCTCCCCCCAAAAAAGGCGAAAGAAATGAGTATATACAAAAATGGCTTCAGGGTTTGTGTGGATTGTGAGGTTCAGTGAGGTTCTAGTTCTAATGGCTCTAGTGCTAATGGTTTTAGTGCTAATGGTTCTAGTGCTAATGGTTCTAGTGCTAATGGTTCTAGTGCTAACGGTTCTGGTTCTAATGGTTTTAGTGGTAATGGTTCTGGTTCTAATGGTTCTAGTGCTACTGGTTTTTGTGCTATTGGTTCAGGGTCTAATGGTTCTATTTCTAATGGTTCTAGTTCTAATGGTTCCCTGGTATGGTTCTGGCCAGGACCTTTTATGCGAGGTGACCTGGCTAAAATAAATGGCTACCCGGCGATGAATCGAACCTCAGTCTTAACCTGGTGGTCTAGTGGTGGTCCAGTGATGGTCCACTTGAGATTAAGACTGGTCCTGTGGTGGTCCATTGGTGGTCCAGTGATGGTCCAGTGATGGTTCAGTGATAGTCCGGTGGTGGTTCAGGGATGATCCACTTGCGGTTAAGACTGGTCCAGTGGTGGTGTGGTGATGGTCCAGTGATGGTCCACTAGAGGTTAAGACTGGTCCAGTGATGGTCCACTAGAGGTTAAGACTGGTCCAGTGATGGTCCACTAGAGGTTAAGACTGGTCCAGTGATGGTCCACTAGAGGTTAAGACTGGTCCAGTGATGGTCCACTAGAGGTTAAGACTGGTCCAGTGTTGGTCCACCTGGTACAGCATCACCAGCGACAGGCAGCAAGGGGAGAGGTGGGTCAGAATATTATCTTCTTGCAGCTGTGTGTTGTCTGGCCTCCCAGACTCCTTCATAACTTTAATTATTGCTCACGTGATGAGTTTCTTGAGGAAATGTGAGCTTACTGGTTGATTAAATGGCGCCATTGCTCCAGCATCCACGGTGAGAGTATCATGGGAGGACCACCATGGTGGGACCATCATGGTAGGACCAGTGTGTGCCTCCCACTGCTAGTTTTCGCCATAATATTAATTCTCGTATAATTAATTCACGTCAATCTCCTGGTGAATCCATCATGCTAGTATCTTATTGCTTATTTCGAGGTATAACATCATTCCTTATCTAGACATTCACCTGTAATAAATAAGTAATAATCTCACCTGATTGCAGGTTACCTGTGAATTTTGCTCCTTGAGACGCCTTCTCCACCAATCATCTCTGAATACGTGTGATTTTACACGTTAAAAACACGATCAAATCACTCAATGTTTATATTTTGCAAATTTATTGATGGTTTTAAAGATTCAGGTGTCTTGGGTAAGGAACAAGTGTGTTATTAAGGGCGTAAATTATCTTCCAGGGTATAGGAGTGTCGTCCATCAGCACTGGGTTCAGTCACTTGTAAAAGAAACTCGTCGTTATAACATTTATTTGCTATTAAAATTCCCCTCAAGGGCATTTAATCTCCTAACTGGTCTCAGTACTGATCCTTGGGGGACCCCCGCTGGTCAGTCTTACCCAGGGTGATACTCCTGCCAGGTATTTGGTAAATGCCTCATCTCTGATGTCTTGTCATAGCTCTCCTGTACTACTATGAAGAGGACTTCACCTGCTTCTCTCAGCATCCTTGTTGATATACCAACAGGCTGTGTAATACTCAGTAACCAGCTAACACTCTATAGTAACAACCTAACACTTTATAGTAAACACACACACACACACAGGATCCATACATAGCTTTAGGAAGAGATACGACAATGAAGCTCATAGAGAAGGGAGAGAGTGGGCCTAGTAGCTACCAACAAGGAGGCGGGGACAGGAGCAATGACTCGACTCCTGCAACTACAAATGAGTACAAATAGGTAAAGTACACACACACACACACACACACACACACACACACACACACACACACACACACACACACACACTCACACTCACTTTTATTCCTTCCTTAAACTATCTTAATGACATAATAACATATATTAAGCATAGCGTGTAATGTAAGAAGCTGTATAATAAGACGGGTCACAGGGATAGAGGATGACGGTAAGAAGTTGATTGATGACTAGCCTTGAGACTCAGCAGGTACACTCAACTTTCTATCCACTACTGGATAGCCAGCAACCCTGCAATCTTGCACACTGAGATGACTAAGATCTCACTAAACAATATTATGAAGATATGTGTATAAAAAGTCTTTATTTATTGACATTTGAGAGTAGAGGTGCACTGTCATGTGCACTCGTATGTGGTACTAGTGTGGGGTGCAACAACATGCTGTACTAGTGTAGAGTGCACCATACAGTACTAGTGTGGGGTGCACCACCATGCTGTACTAGTGTAGAGTGCACCATACAGTACTAGTGCGGGGTGCACCACCATGCTGTACTAGTGTAGAGTGCACCATACAGTACTAGTGTGGGGTGCACCACCATGCTGTACTAGTGTAGAGTGCACCATACAGTACTAGTGCGGGGTGCACCACCATGCTGTACTAGTGTAGAGTGCACCATACAGTACTAGTGTGGGGTGCACCACCATGCTGTACTAGTGTAGAGTGCACCATACAGTAATAGTGTGGGGTGCACCACCATGCAGTACTAGTATCGAGTGCACCATGCATTACTAGCGTAGAGTGCACCATGCAGTAATTAGCGTAGAGTGCACCATGCAGTACTAGTGTAGCATGCACCATATAGTACTAGACTACTAATATATATACAAATATATATATAATATATATTATATAAAATAAAATATATATATATATATAATATATATATAATATATATATTATATATATATATATATATATAATATATATAATATATATATATATTTTTATATATTTTAAAATATATATATAAAGTCGTTTGATTGTCTGTTAACTTAAACAAATTCGTGTTAAGATAAAATAATTGAGGAGGAGATATAAATGTTATATCTGGTTTAGCATGCTCGAGGCTGGCACTTTATGACCAGTTTTTATGTATCTCATATAATAAGCCTCACATTTGCATAATAAGATATATAATACAGATTGTAGGTAATTGTAATTTGCATAAATTTGCTTGTGCAGTATATAAATATATACATCATGTATAAATAATAAGAATAATGACGAGATGTTATCCTGTCTCAGGTCAAGGTCCCTCAGAATTACAATGAATCCCACAATTAGGTTCTAGATTGCTTTAATAATAAATATAAAAATTTCCTACTTTGTAAGAGGTAAGCCAGGACCTCAGTCTTCATGCCTGGGGGACGTATGTGGCAAGCAGTAAGCCAGGACCTCAATCTTCATGCCTGGGGGACGTATGTGGCAAGCAGTAAGCCAGGACCTCAGTCTTTATGCCTGGGGGACGTATGTCGCAAGTAGTAAGCCAGGACCTCAGTCTTTATGCCTAGGGGACGTATGTGGCAAGCAGTAAGCCAGGACCTCAGTCTTTATGCCTGGGGGACGTATGTGGCAAGCAGTAAGCCAGGACCTCAGTCTTCATGCCTGGGGGACGTATGTGGCAAGCAGTAAGCCAGGACCTCAGTCTTTATGCCTGGGGGACGTATGTCGCAAGCAGTAAGCCAGGACCTCAGTCTTTATGCCTAGGGGACGTATGTGGCAAGCAGTAAGCCAGGACCTCAGTCTTTATGCCTGGGGGACGTATGTTTGGGAAGCAGTAAGCCAGGGCCTCAGTCTTCATGCCTGGGGACGTATTTTGGCAAAACAGTAAACCAGGACCTCAGTCCCTTTATGCCTGGGGGACGATGTGGCAAGCAGTAAGCCAGGACCTCAGTCTTTATGCCTGGGGGACGTATGTGGCAAGCAGTAAGCCAGGACCTCAGTCTTTATGCCTGGGGGACGTATGTGGCAAGCAGTAAGCCAGGACCTCAGTCTTTATGCCTGGGGGACGTATGTGGCAAGCAGTAAGCCAGGACCTCAGTCAGTGAGAGTCACTGTGGGGAGACTTCAGCACTTGCTTCAGTGGTTTGGTTGGTTGGTTAATAGGATTTAAGGCCTGTCTACCACACGAAAGATACGCACCTCTCAGTATGTATACACTGAGAAATACAAACCACTCAGTGTGCATACACTGAGAGATACACACCTATCAGAGTGTATATACCGAGAGATCCAAACCTCTCAGTGTATATAGCCTTGATACTTTATTTACTGGCATCAGTGTTATAAACACCACTGACATGTAATGCGGTGAGCAACGCCATTTCTATAAATTCCCGCACTGCGTGATACTGGTAGTGGGGGTCACCAGAGACATAATTCCCGCACTGCGTGATACTGGTAGTGGGGGTCACCAGAGACATAATTCCCGCACTGCGTGATACTGGTAGTGGGGGTCACCAGAGACATAATTCCCGCACTGCGTGATACTGGTAGTGGGGGTCACCAGAGACATAATTCCCGCACTGCGTGATACTGGTAGTGGGGGGTCACCAGAGATATAATTCCCGCACTGCGTGATACTGGTAGTGGGGGTCACCAGAGACATAATTCCCGCACTGCGTGATACTGGTAGTGGGGGTCACCAGAGACATAATTCCCGCACTGCGTGATACTGGTAGTGGGGGTCACCAGAGACATATACACCGAGAGGTGTCCAGTGTATATTTACTTTAATCCCTAGTTCAGGGATTAAATTATTCTTGACAGGTGGTGAACAGATAGCTTCGCCTAGTTGCTGAAACAGCATTTGTGTTTCCTGACCAGTTTAGTATCGCCTAGTCGTACTAGCTCCTTCACCACATTCAATAAACAGAATCACTAGCTAGTAGTGTACTAGCCACCTCACACACAGTATATAAATCAAAAGAAGATTCACATATCTGAAAGATGCAGCGACGAACGAAATTCTCCAAACTGTGTTCTTCACCGCTGATAACATTTCACCTCAAGTATTACAGATACAAAAATGTAGCGCCTTTTTCTTTTTCTTCCTCCTCATCCTCCTTCCCCTATTCCTCCTCCTCTTCCTCCCCTTCTTTCTCCTCCTTCTCATTTGCAGCTTAGATCATTTTTTTTCGTTATCTTTCAAGAATTTACAGCTTGTCATGGAAAAGCGTCAAGTGTTACCACCCCAGGCAGAGGACTTTCAGGGACGACACTGTTGCCAGAGTAAGAGGAAGAAGAAGGAAGAGGAGGAGGAGGAGGAGGAGATAGAAAGTGACGTGGAAGAAAACTAGACAAAAAAATAGGTAAAAAGAACTCAAGTTTTGCTAAGAATGAGAATGTGAATACAACAAAGAGCGAGAAGAAGAGGATAAAGGGAACAAGAATAAGTAGAATAAGAATAACAAGGTAAACAAACCAGAAGCAAAATAATAAAATGATAAAAAGAGATTAAAAGAGAGTGGAAATAGAAGGCACAGAAGCAATAAAAAGATAAAAAAAATCGAAACATAACAAAATGTTGATTTTAGAGAAGAATAAGCAGAGAGAATGTGATAAAGACTGGAGAAGATGGTGAACTGGAGTAAATAAAGAAGTATAAGCAGAGAGAATGTGATAAAGACTGGAGAAGATGGTGAACTGGAGTAAATAAAGAAGTATAAGCAGAGAGAATGTGATAAAGACTGGAGAAGATGGTGGAACTGGAGTAAATAAAAGAAGTATAAGCAGAGAGAATGTGATAAAGACTGGAGAAGATGGTGAACTGGAGTAAATAAAGAAGTGTAAGCAGAGAGAATGTGATAAAGACTGGAGAAGATGGTGAACTGGAGTAAATAAAGAAGTATAAGCAGAGAGAATGTGATAAAGACTGGAGAAGATGGTGAACTGGAGTAAATAAAGAAGTATAAGCAGAGAGAATGTGATAAAGACTGGAGAAAGATGGTGAACTGGAGTAAATAAAGAAGTATAAGCAGAGAGAATGTGATAAAGACTGGAGAAGATGTGAACTGGAGTAAATAAAGAAAAGTATAAGCAGAGAGAATGTGATAAAGACTGGAGAGATGGTGAACTGGAGTAAATAAAGAAGAATAAGCAGAGAGAATGTGATAAAGACTGGAGAAGATGGTGGAACTGGAGTAAATAAAGAAGTATAAGCAGAGAGAATGTGATAAAGACTGGAGAAGATGGTGAACTGGAGTAAATAAAGAAGAATAAGCAGAGAGAATGTGATAAAGACTGGAGAAGATGGTGAACTGGAGTAAATAAAGAAGTATAAGCAGAGAGAATGTGATAAAGACTGGAGAAGATGGTGAACTGGAGTAAATAAAGAAGTATAAGCAGAGAGAATGTGATAAAGACTGGAGAAGATGGTGAACTGGAGTAAATAAAGAAGTATAAGCAGAGAGAATGTGATAAAGACTGGAGAAGATGGTGAACTGGAGTAAATAAAGAAGAATAAGCAGAGAGAATGTGATAAAGACTGGGAGAAGATGGTGAACTGGAGTAAATAAAGAAGTATAAGCAGAGAGAATGTGATAAAGACTGGAGAAGATGGTGAACTGGAGTAAATAAAGAAGAATAAGCAGAGAGAATGTGATAAAGACTGGAGAAGATGGTGAACTGGAGTAAATAAAGAAGTATAAGCAGAGAGAATGTGATAAAGACTGGAGAAGATGGTGAACTGGAGTAAATAAAGAAGTATAAGCAGAGAGAATGTGATAAAGACTGGAGGAAGATGGTGAACTGGAGTAAATAAGAAGAATAAGCAGAGAGAATGTGATAAAGACCGGAGAAGATGGTGAACTGGAGTAAATAAAGAAGTATAAGCAGAGAGAATGTGATAAAGACTGGAGAAGATGGTGAACTGGAGTAAATAAAGAAGTATAAGCAGAGAGAATGTGATAAAGACTGGAGAAGATGGTGAACTGGAGTAAATAAAGAAGTATAAGCAGAGAGAATGTGATAAAGACTGGAGAAGATGGTGAACTGGAGTAAATAAAGAAGAATAAGCAGAGAGAATGTGATAAAAGACTGGAGAAGATGGTGAACTGGAATAAATAAAGAAGAATAAGCAGAGAGAATGTGATAAAGACTGGAGAAGATGGTGAACTGGAGTAAATAAAGAAGTATAAGCAGAGAGAATGTGATAAAGACTGGAGAAGATGGTGAACTGGAGTAAATAAAGAAGTATAAGCAGAGAGAATGTGATAAAGACTGGAGAAGATGGTGAACTGGAGTAAATAAAGAAGAATAAGCAGAGAGAATGTGATAAAGACTGGAGAAGATGGTGAACTGGAGTAAATAAAGAAGTATAAGCAGAGAGAATGTGATAAAGACTGGAGAAGATGGTGAACTGGAGTAAATAAAGAAGAATAAGCAGAGAGAATGTGATAAAGACTGGAGAAGATGGTGAACTGGAGTAAATAAAGAAGTATAAGCAGAGAGAATGTGATAAGACTGGAGAAGATGGTGAACTGGAGTAAATAAAGAAGAATAAGCAGAGAGAATGTGATAAAAGACTGGAGAAGATGGTGAACTGGAGTAAATAAAGAAGTATAAGCAGAGAGAATGTGATAAAGACTGGAGAAGATGGTGAACTGGAGTAAATAAAGAAGTACAAGCAGAGAGAATGTGATAAAGACTGGAGAAGATGGTGAACTGGAGTAAATAAAGAAGAATAAGCAGAGAGAATGTGATAAAGACTGGAGAAGATGGTGAACTGGAGTAAATAAAGAAGTATAAGCAGAGAGAATGTGATAAAGACTGGAGAAGATGGTGAACTGGAGTAAATAAAGAAGAATAAGCAGAGAGAATGTGATAAAGACTGGAGAAGATGGTGAACTGGAGTAAACGAAAGTTTCTGCGTCTCTTTCAGTCCCAATAAAAAATGAGTAAAGAGTAAAGAAGAGATAATGAAAAGATGGCTCCCACATGGCTCCCACATGGCTCCCACATGGCTCCCACATGGCTCTCACATGGCTCCCACATGGCTCTCACATGGCTCTCACATGGCTCTCACATGACTCTCACATGGCTCTCACATGGCTCTCACATGGCTCCCACATGGCTCCCACATGGCTCCCACATGGCTCCCACATGGCTCTCACATGGCTCCCACATGGCTCCCACATGGCTCCCACATGGCTCCCACATGGCTCCCACATGGCTCCCACATGGCTCCCACATGGCTCTCACATGGCTCCCACATGGCTCCCACATGGCTCCCACATGGCTCTCACATGGCACCCACATGGCTCCCACATGGCTCCCACATGGCTCCCACATGGCTCCCACATGGCTCCCACATGGCTCCCACATGGCTCCCACATGGCTCCCACATGGCTCTCACATGGCTCCACATGGCTCCCACATGGCTCCCACATGGCTCTCACATGGCACCCACATGGCTCCCACATGGCTCCCACATGGCTCCCACATGGCTCTCACATGGCTCCCACATGGCTCTCACATAGCTCCCACATGGCTCTCACATAGCTCCCACATGGCTCTCACATGGCTCCCACATGGCTCCCACATGGCACCCACATGGCTCCCACATGGCTCCCACATGGCTCCCACATGGCTCTCACATGGCTCCCACATGGCTCTCACATGGCTCCCACATGGCTCCCACATGGCTCCCACATGGCTCCCACATGGCTCCCACATGGCTCTCACATAGCTTCCACATGGCTCCCACATGGCTCCCACATGGCTCCCACATGGCTCCCACATGGCTCCCACATGGCTCCCACATGGCTCCCACATGGCTCTCACATGGCTCCCACATGGCTCTCACATGGCTCCCACATGGCTCCCACATGGCTCCCACATGGCTCCCACATGGCTCCCACATGGCTCTCACATGGCTCCCACATGGCTCCCACATGGCTCCTACATGGCTTCCAAAGTGGTGGCTCCCACATTTCTCCCACATGGCTCCCACATGGCTCCCACATGGCTCCCAAGGAGGTGGCTCCCACATGGCTCCCACATGGTTCCCAAGGAGGTGGCTCCCACATGGCTCCCACATGATTCCCACATGGCTCCCAAGGAGGTGGCTCCCACATGGCTCCCACATGCCTCCCACATGGCTCCCACATGGCTTCCAAAGTGGTGGCTCCCACATGTCTCCCACATGGCTCCCACATGGCTCCCACATGGCTCTCACATGGTTCTTACATGGCTCCCGCATGGCTCCCACATGGCTCCCACATGGCTCCCACATGGCTCCCACATGGCTCCCACATGGTTCCCACATGGCTCCCACATGGCTCCCACATGGCTCCCACATGGCTCCCACATGGCTCCCACATGGCTTCCAAAGTGGTGGCTCCCACATGTCTCCCACATGGCTCCCACATGGCTCCCACATGGCTCTCACATGGTTCTTACATGGCTCCCGCATGGCTCCCACATGGCTCCCACATGGTTCCCACATGGCTCCCACATGGCTCCCACATGGCTCCCACATGGCTCCCACATGGTTCCCACATGGCTCCCACATGGCTCCCACATGGCTCCCACATGGCTCCCACATGGTTCCCAAATGGCTCCCACATGGCTCCCACATGGCTTCCAAGAAGGTGGCTCCCACATGGTTCCCACATGGCTTCCAAGGAGGTGGCTCCCACATGGTTCCCACAAGGCTTCCAAGGAGGTGGCTTCCAAGGAGGTGGCTTCCAAGGAGGTGGCTTCCAAGGAGGTGGCTCCCAAATGGCTTCCAAGGAGGTGGCTCCCAAATGGCTTCCAAGGAGGTGGCTCCCACATGGCTTCCAAGGAGGTGGCTCCCACATGGCTTCCAAGGAGGTGGCTCCCACATGGCTTCCAAGGAGGTGGCTCCCACATGGCTTCCAAGGAGGTGGCTCCCACATGGCTTCCAAGGAAGTAACCTCAGCTTCTTCAATGACCATCTTCAGGACTCACGTTACAAAATTGGGTATCATTTTGCACACAGGGGCCATTCATGCCCATGTGGGTAGCGGGGGTCCTATGGTCCTTTTTGGGTGGATGGAGGAAGAGGGAGTCGGGAAGATAAGGTGATGGTGGTTGTCCCTCTATGATTCTTTTAGTGGGAGGGACTTCAGGGTTGTTTGATACGACGTGGTCTCTAAGACCATCTTAGTGGAGAGATTTATAGATTGAGAAATATGTACAAAGAGAGAGATATATAAGAGACGTATGAGGAGGTTACTCTAATGTCTCTTTAAGAAGGAGAAACACGGAAAATGGAGAGAGGAGGAGAGGGAGAAAGAGATAGATAGATAGATAGATAGATAGATAGATAGAGGGAGAGGAGAGAGAGAGAGAGAGAGAGAGAGGAGAGAGAGAGAGAGAGAGAGAGAGAGAGAGAGAGAGAGAGAGAGAGAGAGAGAGAGAGAGAGAGAGAAGAGAGAGAGAGAGAGAGAGAGAGAGAGAGAGAGAGAGAGAGAGAGAGAGAGAGAGAGAGAGAGAGAGAGAGAGATGACATGACTTGTCCAACCTTATGCTCTCTGAAGAGAAGAATCTTCTCTCATTACCTCCTTCCCTCCCTATTTCACTCTCTCCTTCCCTCTCCACCTCCCTTGTACCTTCCCTCTCTATTTCACTCTCTCCTTCCCTTTCCACCTCCCGTGTACCTTCCCTCTCTATCTCCCCGCCTTTCTTCCATGGTTGATGTGAAAGCCAAGTGTCCTATTCTTAATATTATAATTATTCACACATTTTTATGTGCTTTGAATCTCCTTCAGTCACTCTCAGAAGCTCAGAAAAGTCACTTTCATATGTTCACCAAAGTTACTTTCAGTAGTTCACCAGAGTCACTTTCACCTGCGCCTCTTGAACACCCTCCCCACTCCTTATATATGCTTCTGGCGTCGAATATTCCCACCTCTTAATTTTTTTTATCTTCCTAACAATGATCTAGCCTATGGTTCTTCTAGTTATTCTCCGCTAACCACTTCCTGGAACCATTGCTGACACCTTCTTCGTTGCCTTCTGCAACTATCACAAAGACTTTGGCTTCTTCTCTCTGCAGTCATGTGTCTCTCTCACTTCCTGGAACAGTCACTGAGGCGACTCCTTCTTAGTCACGCAGGGTCTTCTCCATTTTTAACTTCCTGGAACAGTCACTGAGGCGACTTCCTTTTTGTCATGCAGGTTCTTCTTCTTTTCATACATCCTGGAAATGCCACAAAGGCGGCTACTTTCTCTGCCTCCTACATGATCTATCAAGACTTCCTGAACTATCTTCAGAACGACTCTCCTTTGTCTTCTGTAGGTTCTTGCCACTTCACACACCCCACATCTACATATATAATAACCTATTTCGCTTCCTGGAAGGTCTTTCTCTTCTCTTCTTCCAGAAACAACTGCCACTGTCATGATCTTTTAGTCTTCTGAATATTCTCTCTCCTTGCCACTTGCTGAGAGTCACTAACAGCTGCTGCTCCTCCTCCAGGTTCGTGTCACAGCTCAGTGCATCCTACTCGTCTACGAGGATCCACTGTGAGAACATTCCTGGACTGGTGCGTCGCCAGAGGGTGCTGTGTAAGCGTCACCCTGACGCCATGCTGGCGGTGACGGAGGGAGCCATCCAGGGCGTCAGACACTGCCAGAAGCAATTCCAAGACGCCCGCTGGAACTGCTCCACAATCCCTAGAGACGCCTCCGTCTTCGGCAGACACGTCCTGAAAAGTACGTACGTGGCAGGCAGGTGTTAGAAGAACTGAGGTGTTTGTCCCCCTGTATCAGCCTGTCTCTTGCTCCAGTTATTCTCCTTATAATTCTCTCTTTATTTCTCATTGTATCTTCTCCTTACATCTCTCTTTATTTCTCATTGCTACATCTCACCTACTTTCTTGCTTTTATTTTTTTTTCATTAAATTTAGGTACAGCAGCATCCCCTTTCTTCTTCTTCTTCTTCTTCTTCTTCTTCTTCTTCTTCTTCTTCTTCTTCTTCTTCTTCTTCTTCTTCTTCTTCTTCTTCTTCTTCTTCTTCTTCTTCTTATATAATTATAAATGTTTTCTTTAAGAATGTTACTGAAAAATATTTTATTGGACATTTTGATGTTGAAAATTATAAGAGTCCAGCGCGCCTGCGCTCCCTCCCACACTCTCTTCCACCCACCTGCCTCCTGCATTCCTCTATCTCCCACATTCCTCCCTCCCATTCACCTTCCCTCCCTCATACTTTTCATTCCATCCTCTTACCTCCCTTCTTTTAGTATAACCCCTCCTTCTCCCACATATCCCCTCCCTCTCTCCCTCCTTCCCTCCTTCCCTCCCTCCTTCCCTCCCGCTTTTCCCTTGCGACGAGACCCCTCAGGTGACCTGGAGGTTGCGTCTCATACTAGGTGACCTTTTGGTGGTGTTGACAAGGTGGTGGTGTTGACAAGGTGGTGGTGTTGACCAGGTGGTGGTGGTGTCACAAGGTGGCGGCGTTGACCAGGTGGTGAAAATGACCAGGTGGTGTTGGTGACCAAGTGGTGTTGTTGACCAGGTGATGTTGTTGATCAGGTGGTGTTGTTGACAAGGTGGTGTTGCTGACCAGGTGGTGGTGTTGACCAGGTGGTGTGATGTTGACTAGGTGGTGTTGATGACCAGGTGGTGGTGTTGACCAGGTGGTGTGGTGTTGACCAGGTGGTGTGGTGTTGACCAGGTGGTGTGGTGTTGACCAGGTGGTAATGCTGTTCCAGCAGGTACGAGGGAGGCGGCCTTCGTGTACGCTATCAACAGTGCTGGTGTTGTCCAAGCCATCACCCGAGCTTGTTCCAGAGGCGCCATTACTAACTGCGCTTGTGACCTTAACAAACAGGTAAGTCCATGACCTTAAGACCTTAATTAGCAAACGCGTACTGACTGTTTTACGGTAGCATAAATTAGGTAATAGGTTGTACTCAGGTTAGGTGGTATTGTTAGGTTACCCATGGTTAGAACAGATATATTTCGGTGGCTTCACGCACGGTCTAAGATATCCCCGTACTGTATAACCCCAGTCACCTCTACCTTAATGCATACGAAAGGTATAGTGTAGAGTGCAGCATAAGTTTGCACTGCAGTTAAATATTAACGTTGTGGATTGAGAGAGAAAGGGAAGAGACACTAACAAGTTATCACATGGAAATTAACATTTAAATTTCTTTAATAAAAATTGACTAATTAGGACATACACAGAACAATACAATTTCAAATTTTTCACCAAGACAAGATTTAAAAGTTTAAAGCCAAACTGAAGAGGCGTTCTGTAGTTATCTCACAAAGATCAATATCCCATAATATATCAACACTAAGTTAGGAGCATCTCAAAAGTTGCATTATCAAGTTACTGGAATGAAAGTTTGAAGCCAATCGGATGAGGCATTCATAAATTATCGTGTCAAAATCAGTATTTCTGTTTCCCAGTTTTTTTTAATAAAAAATGACAATTATGGACCTAGACAGGAAAAAAATCAATCCATTTTTTTCAAAGATGAACCAACGATTAAGGTTCAGTAACTTTTATTTAACCTTGAATATATGACGAATATTTTACATAAGAACGTAAGAACGGAGGAGCACTGCAGCAGGCCTACTGGCCTACGCTAGGAAGGCAGATGTCGCGGGTACATACAATTTACATTATATAGATATAAACTACAGTAACTCAGTAAAGTCGAACACTGACTTCTCTCATCAGTAAAGTCGAACACTGACTTCTCTCATCAGTAAAGTCGAACACTGACTTCTCTCATCAGTAAAGTCGAACACTGACTTCTCTCATCAGTAAAGTCGAACACTGACTTCTCTCATCAGTAAAGTCGAACACTGACTTCTCTCATCAGTAAAGTCGAACACTGACTTCTCTCATCAGGAGAGACATTCTCCAGGTCTTTAATGAAACAATTTGGTCAATATAATAAAGATTAAGTTACCTTAGAGAGAAAAAAACACATAATAACTGTCATTGAAATTATTATTAAAAGTTAAGAAGTGATTTATGAAGTTGTAGACAGAGTTACTTAGGAAAATAGTGGCGCATATTTTTGTATAATATTGATAAATATGTAGACTTAGAGGCTATACTAGATGTGTAGTCTCTAAGACTGTATATTACAGCATCACTACAATGGTGTATCTCCACTCTTAGATTGCTACACAAAGTATATTTGTCACTGTTGCAGGGCAGCCAGAGGGACCGTGCGGGTCAGTTCAGCTGGGGCGGGTGTTCCGATAACATCCGCTACGGCACCGCCTTCTCCAGGAAGTTTATCGACGCCAGGGACCGACGCCAGAGAGACGCCAGAGCACTTATGAATCTCCACAACAACCGTGCAGGCCGCAAGGTCAGGGAGGAGGGGAAGGGGGGAGGTGCCTAGTAGCAGGAGAAAGGGGGCTAAGGGTCGGGGAGAGAAAATGGAGTAAGTAGTAAGGAAAGGGGTAGGAATAATAGTGAAAGAAGAGCTATGAGTAATGAGAGAAGGTAAGTAAATTTAGTGGTAAGGGAAGTTTAATTAGGTGTGGGGATGAGGGTAGAGGGGTAATTAGGTAGTGAAGGAGGGGAGACAAAGGGGCGAGAGGTTGAGGGGAGAGGGATCTGAAGGTAGGGGTGACGAAGACCTTAAAGGTCAGAGAAAGTGGAATAAGAGAAGGAGCGTGTACATGAATGACAAGATTGAAGGGTGAGCCATCTTTCTAGAGAGAGCAAGATATTGTTGGTAATACTTAGATGGTGTCACAGATATTGTTGGTAATACTTAGATGGTGTCACAGATATTGTTGGTAATACTTAGACGGTGTCACAGATATTGTTGGTAATACTTATATGGTGTCACAGATATTGTTGGTAATACTTAGACGGTGTCACAGATATTGTTGGTAATACTTATATGGTGTCACAGATATTGTTGGTAATACTTAGATGGTGCCACAGATATTGTTGGTAATACTTAGATGGTGCCACAGATATTGGTAATACTTAGATGGTGTCACAGATATTGTTGGTAATACTTAGATAGTGTCATAGATATTATTGGAAATACTTAAATACTTGTAGTGTCGTAGATAAGAAAAAGGTTTGGTTTACGAAAATTAGACACAATTTAAAGTGCTGATGGTGTCTTCTTGCAGGCTGTAAGGAAGAAGATGCGTCTTGAGTGCAAGTGCCACGGCGTTTCCGGCTCCTGTACCGTCAGGACCTGCTGGCAGACCATGGCCCCCTTCGGAGCCACGGCTCGCTGGCTCAAAAGCCGCTATGACGGAGCCACGGAGGTCAGCGTCCTGCCTAATGGTGCTGGTCTTGTTCCCCGTCACGGAGACCACAAGAAACCCAGGAAGAAGGACTTAGTCTACCTTGAGCCTTCACCTGACTACTGTGACGCAGATGTCTCCTCAGGTAGGCGAGAGAGAGAGAGAGAGAGAGAGAGAGAGAGAGAGATAGATAGATAGATAGATAGATAGAGAGAGAGAGAGAGAGAGAGGAGAGAGAGAGAGAGAGAGAGAGAGAGAGAGAGAGAGAGAGAGAGAGAGAGAGAGAGAGTATTAACGTGGGCTAAATTGCTACTAACTTGTTGAAAATGGTATAAAATACCTACAAGTTGAAGATTAAGATATGTACATGTGCAACACTTGGGTATCTTTATTGATGAAACGCTTCGCCTACACAGAAGGCTTCTTCAGTAAAATACAAAGGGAGCAGTAGAATTGAAAGCTGAACTCTTCTCCAGGCTGAGGGACTGACTTCCTTAAATATTTTTTCTCCAAGGATGATGGACTGATTACATCATCTTTATTTCATTTCCTATTGCTCCCTTTGTATTTGACTGAAGAAGTCTATTGTGTAGGCGAAACGTTGCATCAGTAAAGATACCCAAATGTTGCACATGCGTCTTAATCTACTACTAACTTGTACATCACTAGTTTTCCTTGTCTTTCCCCAGGGTTCACGGGCACTGGAGGTCGACAGTGTAACCGCACTTCCAAGGGTACTGACGGCTGCGACTTACTGTGCTGTGGTCGAGGTTACGACACCCGCAGGCGGCTCATCAGCACTAAGTGTGAGTGCAAGTTCCAGTGGTGCTGCTCCGTCGACTGTAAAACCTGTGAGTCGTGGCAAGACCTTCACTTCTGCAAGGCGTGGCAGGAACCCTCACCTCGTGTCTGACCTGCCTATCACCTACTCTTCCGTGTTTGACCTGCATATGGCCCGTTGTTACCAAGTTTTCCTAATAAACAGGATTCGTCAGCCTGTACAGCCAGCACAGGGGCCGTCACATAGTATTTGACCTACACATTTCTTGAGCACTAGAGATCTTATTACCTATTACTTCTTGGGAGTCTATTTTCTCAGACTATAACATGAAACCTGTGTAAGACTGGCTCTCGTCGACATGTTAGTCATCCCAAGGCTGACCTGCTCGTTCTCATGGCTCTGGCACTCTCTTCCTAATTTACCATTTAGAGATGCATTCTGATTAATAATAAGACAACAAGTGTCTCATTCTTCAACTTGTCGGTTTTTCTAAACCATTACAACTCACGTATTTGGATCTGCAAGCCAACATGTTCTCAAGATTCGTGCGTGTCCCTGAGGCAATTTGCAAAATGGATCAGAGGTGAGTGGAAAATGACATGAACGCATTCACTCAGGACACTTTTACTGAGCCTCTATCACTTCATATACATGTCCCAAGGTCCCAAGACTTAAATGATTTACATAAACATGTGTCTTCTCACTACATGGGCCAGGGAACGGATGGGGTTTAAACCAATGGCAAGAGAGTGCTGAACTTCACAGGCCAGTGTGTTAACAACTTTGAATATACAAGGACAAATAGTCTTGGATCATGTACTTCAACTCTAAGAGCAGTATTCTGATGCCGTGGATGTGTAATACCAGACACAAGAATATTTCTTATACCAAAATATAAGTAACCGGGAAAAATGATGAATTAATAATTCAACGTACAACAAACACACGCATTTGAAGTGAGGTTGATAAATTAGACCCATGTACAACACTTGAGTGTTTTTATTGTGGAAACGTTTCGCCACACAGTGGCTTCATCAGTTCAATATAAAGAAGAATGGTGAAGGACAGAAGGAGTTTGAGGCAATCAGTCCCTCGGCCTGGAGTCGATGTGTTCAGTCCATCAGTCCATTGATGGACTGAACACATCGACTCCAGGCCGAGGGACTGATTACCTCATTCTCCTCCTCTCCTTACGCCTTCCTCTTTGTATTGGACTGATGAAGCCACTGTGTGGCGAAACGTTTCCTGAATAAAGATTCCCATATGCTGCATAAGTGTCTCAATCTTCAACTTGTCGGTTTTTCAAACCATTCATCACACACAGGCTGAAGCACAAGTTTGATTCTTTTTTTTAATTAATGCGGATAACAGCCCTGGAAAATCAAATATAATCATCTTGTAAGTTTTAAACAGGGATGTAATTCCCCATTAATCTATAATCTCATGGGACGAAGACAAATTATTAAGTAGTGTCTCGTTACACTTACGTTGTACACTAAATTAGTCCTTATATGTCTCGTGTTGTGTGTCTCCATCTCTGCCCAACCACAAGAGGGATAGACTCGCACAAGCTCTCATCCATCTTCAACTATTTGGTTCCTTCCTGTGGTTCTTCCAGTCGGCCTCAGCGGCAGCACTTGACAAGTTTGGTCAGATCCAACTACCATGATAATCGTATTTCCAAACTGGAAACGGAAGCTCGGCGACTTTTCAATTAACCATAGACCATTATCAGATCCCTTGCGTTTTGATTGTGTTTCAACTTAGAGTGAAAAGTCGTCGAGTTTCGTGAATTATTTCAGTTACAACATTGTGACTCTCATGCTTCAGTGACCTGTGCTTCCGTAAGTGATGCATCTCATACATATTAACTTTGCTTTCGAAATTAGTAAACCAGTCATACACACACAAACACACACACACACACACACAACACACACACACACACACACACACACACACACACACACACACACACACATATATATATATATATATATATATATATATATATATATATATATATATATATATATATTTTATATATATATATATATATATATATGCAAAACAACCACTCTGAAAGAATAGAGAAATTCCAAGCGCTTTCGTGACTACTCACATTATCAAGGAACTATGAAAGTAAAGCATCCAAGGAAGCTATATAAGGGGTCTGGCCAACACCTCATTATCAGATCCCACAACGGTTAAACACGTGACGCGCGCCGGCCCAACTGGACAGGTCCTTTACACAACCCACCAACAAACTATTCTACCCAAGAAAATTTAAAAATTATTATTTGTCCAGTGTATTATTAAATTCTTCCCAAATTCTATTAATTATAAATGGATCTAATTTATATAAACCAAAGGAAATATTCATATTATTGTCAAAACTGCTTTTTATGAAACAAGATTCAATTATATTCCTGTCGACCATGGACTTGCTTGATACTACTTTCTCAACTTTTTGAAAATCAATTGGATGGTTAAAATCTCTTACATGAATAAATAGAGCATTGGAATCTTGTCCAGTTCTAATGCTATATTTATGTTGTTTTAATCTTAGTTCGAGATTTTTACCAGTTTGACCGTAATAAACTTTATCGCAAATTTTACAAGGAATCTTATAGACACATCCATCAGCATTTTGGGGGGAATTCTTTATCAAAAGTTTTTTTACTGTATCAAGATTTTTGAATACAACTTTAATATTAAAAGTCTTAAGAAGAGAAGGCATATTAACCAAGTTTTCATGGTAAGGGAGAACCAACATATTTTTAGTTGAATAAGGCTGGTTGTTCCTTTTTGGATTGTAAAAAGTATTTCTAGCAACTTTAAAAGATTTACCAATTACATTTCTTGGGTACAAATACACTGGACAAATAATAATTTTTAAATTTTCTTGGGTAGAATAGTTTGTTGGTGAGTTGTGCAAAGGACCTGTCCAGTTGGGCCGGCGCGCGTCAGGTGTTTAACCGTTGTGGGATCTGATAGTGAGGTGCCGGCCAGACCCCTTATATAGCTTCCTTGGATGCTTTACTTTCATAGTTCCTTGATAATGTGAGTAGTCACGAAAGCGCTTGGAATTTCTCTATTCTTTCAGAGTGGTTGTTTTGCATATTCTAAAATCACCTGTTTACTGTGATCTTATTGCATATATAGAATATATATATAATATATATATATTAATATATAATATAAATAATATAATATTTTATATATATGTTTAAATATATATATTTATAATTATATAATATATATAGAATATAATATTTATATATATAATATATATATATATCAATATATATATTAAAATATATATTTTTATATATTAGATATATATATATATATATAATATATACAATATATATATATATATATATATATATATATATATATATATATATATATATATATATATTATATATCATTGCTGCAGCAACTTTTATGATGACAGGAACCCATCTCCCAATGGACATATTATCTCCCATTACTAGCATCATCTCCCAGTACTAGCATCATCTCCCAGTACTAACATCATCTCCCAGTACTAACATCATCTCCCAGTACTAGCATCATCTCCCAGTACTAACATCATCTCCCAGTACTAGCATCATCTCCCAGTACTAACATCACATCCCAGTACTAACATCATCTCTCAGTGCTAGCATCATTTCTTAGTACTAGCATCATCTCCCAGTACTAACATCATCTCTCAGTGCTAGCATCATTTCTTAGTACTAGCATCATCTCCCAGTACTAACATCACATCCCAGTACTAACATCATCTCTCAGTGCTAGCATCATTTCTAGTTACTAGCTATCATCTCCCAGTACTAACATCACATCCCAGTACTAACATCATCTCTCAGTGCTAGCATCATTTCTTAGTACTAGCATCATCTCCCAGTACTAACATCATCTCCCAAAACTAGCATTATCTCCCAGTACTAGCATCATCTCTTAGTACTAGCATCATCTCCAAGTACTAACATCATCTCCCAGAACTAACATCATCTCCCAGTACTAACATCATCTCCCAGTACTAACATCATCTTTCAGTACTAACATTATCTCCCAGTACCTACATCATCTCCCAGTACTAACATCATCTCTCAGTACTAACATCATCTCCCAGTACTAACATCATCTCCCAGTACTAGCATCATCTCGCAGTACTAACATCATCTCCCAGTACTAGCATCATCTCCCAGTACAAACATCATCTCCCAGTACTAACATCACATCCCAGTACTAACATCATCTCTCAGTACTAGCATCATTTCTTAGTACTAGCATCATCTCCCAGTACTAGCATCATCTCCCAAAACTAGCATTATCTCCCAGTACTAGCATCATCTCTTAGTACTAGCATCATCTCCCAGTACTAACATCATCTCCCAGAACTAACATCATCTCCCAGTACTAGCATCATCTCTTAGTACTAGCATTATCTCCCAGTACTAACATCTTCTCCCAGAACTAGCATCATCTCTAGTAAGGCTGATACGACGCTCGTCTGAATTAAGTCAAAATATTCTGGCATTACAACTCATTGTTCAGAATGTTGTAATATCCCGGTGTTCAGATTGTACATAATACTCGGTGTTCAGATTATATCTTGTCCGTGATGTTTAGAACACAAGCCTCCTACAATTTCTCGTAGTGTGTTGTGTGTGCTCCTATGTGTCTCTACACTTATCAGTGTGTGTACATTAACTTATCAGTGTGTGTACATTAATCCGAGTGCTTGTTTTCCCCCTGAGTGTACGCCACCTGTGTGTACACGAGCCGTGTGCACACCTACTTGAGGTAGTGTGTACATACCAGCCCTCTATACACTGTGTGACTGTCACACCTCTTCTACCTTAGTCCTTCAACACCTCTCTACAACACTTCTCTCTCTCCCTCCAACACCCCTCTCCAACACTTCTCTCTCTCCAGCACCTCTCTCCAACACTTCTCTCCCTCCAATTCCTCTCTCCAACACTTTTCTTTCTCCAGCACCTCTCTCCAACAGTTCTCTCCCTCCAATTCCTCTCTCCTACACTTCTCTCTCTCTCTCGCACCTCTCTCCAACACTCCTGTCCCTCCAACACTTCTCTCCAACACTTCTCTCTCCCTCCAACACCCTTCTCCAACACTTCTCTCTCACCAACACTTCTCTCCAACACTTCTCTCTTCCTGTAACCCTCTCTGCCCTCACATGTAATCTATTGCTGTAGTCGTCTGTAATTGGTTACAGCAGTCACAGGTAACCTGTTACCGTCATCTGCTGTAACTTAGTAATATATTAAGCTGTAACCTGTTACAGTAGTCTGCTGTAACTTGCTACAGTAGTCTGCTGTAACTTGCTACAGTAGTCTGCTGTAACTTGCTACAGTAGTCTGCTGTAACTTGCTACAGTAGTCTGCTGTAACTTGCTACAGTAGTCTGCTGTAACTTGCTACAGTAGTCTGCTGTAACTTGCTACAGTAGTCTGCTGTAACTTGCTACAGTAGTCTGCTGTAACTTGCTACAGTAGTCTGCTGTAACTTGCTACAGTAGTCTGCTGTAACTTGCTACAGTAGTCTGCTGTAACTTGCTACAGTAGTCTGCTGTAACTTGCTACAGTAGTCTGCTGTAACTTGCTACAGTAGTCTGCTGTAACTTGCTACAGTAGTCTGCTGTAACTTGCTACAGTAGTCTGCTGTAACTTGCTACAGTAGTCTGCTGTAACTTGCTACAGTAGTCTGCTGTAACTTGCTACAGTAGTCTGCTGTAACTTGCTACAGTAGTCTGCTGTAACTTGCTACAGTAGTCTGCTGTAACTTGCTACAGTAGTCTGCTGTAACTTGCTACAGTAGTCTGCTGTAACTTGCTACAGTAGTCTGCTGTAACTTGCTACAGTAGTCTGCTGTAACTTGCTACAGTAGTCTGCTGTAACTTGCTACAGTAGTCTGCTGTAACTTGCTACAGTAGTCTGCTGTAACAGGCGGGTAAAGATCTTTGTAGTATGTGAAGATAAATATTTTTTGGTCGATATAATTTAACTATTTTGTGTCCATGTCTAAAAGCATCTATGTCTAAGAGTATCTATGTCTAAAAGTATCTATGTCTAAAAGTATCTATGTCTAAAAGTATCTATGTCTAAAAGTATATCTCTCTTGCCGTCTTCTAATTCTATTTTCAAGCAAACTGCAAGTTTGTGGTGGATATTTTTCTTACAGAATATAGCAAGGAATATCTGCCTCTGAAACTACAATATTGAACCTTGTCAATATTGAATTTGAGAACCTGTGAGCCTAGTCAATGTATGTATGTATGTATGTATGTATGTATGTATGTATGTATGTATGTATGTATGTATGTATGTATGTATGTATGTATGTATATATAGCTTAGCATCCTCCCAGTTGTATATTATTTAATATTTTTATCAGAGATAATACAAAGCTTCATTGATTCAACTTTAAACATTATTATTATTTTTATTTATTATTATTATTTTTATTATTATAAATTGGTTTTTATGACAACTGTCCATAATGAGCCTTATATAATTTATATATATATATAATATATATATAAATAATATATATATATATTTTATATTTATATATTTTATTTTATTATAAATATATATATATTATAAATAATATTATATAAAATATATATAAAATATATATTATATATATAATAATATATATATATATTATATTTTTATATATATATTATATATATATATATATATCATATATATATATTATATATATATATATATATAAATTTTTGGGTTTACCTATGTATAAATTTATCTTTGTGTTATAATAAAAATAAATATAAAAAAAGATATATTTTGTTTTTATATATTTACGTGTGTATCTCATTATTTGTGTGTGTCAGTTCCACCATCTATATCTCTCTCTCCGCTCACTCTTACTTCTTTATCTTTCTCTACGTCAAGAAGGTCCCATCAAGAAGCGAGGTTTATATATGTTTATATATGAGGTTCATATATGTTTATATATGCTCGAAAATAGGTGTTGTGATAGTCGTAGTGTTACTATTGTGTCAGTGACTATCGTGTGGTGATAGTAGCAGTGGTGATTATTGTGTCATAGCTAACGACTATTGTGTCGTGATAGTCACAGTATTGATACAGTGACTATTGCGTTTTGATAGTTACGATATAACTATTGTAACACAGCAACAAAACTATTGATGATTCTGATAAAAACTAACTACAGGAAACCCTCGTAGAGTCTGAAACACACTATAAAATACGTGACTGTGTATTTCGATTCCCACCTTGACCATCTTCAGCAGTACAGGAAAGTGACAAAAAACGAAGGTTTAACGAGTGAAAATCATCGCTAAATTAAACTCATAGTCTCCAGCCACTTCAACATACATGTGTCACATAGATCAACCTCTATGTGAAGCCAGACTCACTCCATCATGTGTTACCACACATGTTGAATAACAACTTACAGAAGCCATACATATTGCCTGACAACTTACAGAAACCATACATATTGCCTGACAACTTACAGAAACCATACATATTGCCTGACAACTTATAGAAACCATACATATTGCCTGACAACTTATAGAAACCATACATATTGCCTGACAACTTACAGAAACCATACATATTGCCTGACAACTTATAGAAACCATACATATTGCCTGACAACTTACAGAAACCATACACAGTACTTACTGACTTGAATATATACGTAGAACAAAGAATATTGATTTAATCGGAGAAAATATTTCAGCAATTGAAGTCAGTAAATTAGATTCCAGAAGTAAAAAACTCAGCCACCGACCCATTTAAACTCACTTTTTACTGCCTCCAAAAAAAAATTAAAAATTAAAATACTGCCATAAAAAATAAATGTCTTGATGGTCTTAACATTACTGATGAATGAGTCAGTAAAGTCTTTTACAAATATATTTAATTAACTAATAGAGATTTACCAACATTATAAAATTTTACTAATGGATTTAAGTTTAACAATATATATATATATATATATATATATATATATATATATATATATATATATATATATATATATATAATATATATATATATATATATAATATATATATATATATTATATATAATATATATATATATATATATATATATATATATATATATATATATATATATGTATGTATGTATGTATGTATTTATGTATGTATACCTCCTTGCCTTCCCAGGTTCAAGATAACAACAGACAGTCAAAGATAACTTTCCCCATTGTACGTTCCAGGGCACGTACCCGAGGCAAGTACCCCAGGGCACGTACTTCTAAATCTTAGCTGAGTTTGTCACAATTACTTGTGTGGGCACATCTGGGCACACCATCCTGGGGTATAACTCACAAGGTAACTATTACAAACCTGCACGATCCTTCACACCCACGTACAGTGGGTACGGGGCGCAGGCGATACTAAAGGCCAGTGGGTACATACCTGGCTTAGATACCCGAGGTCAGGGGAGTTCCACAAACCCTTAAGGGAGGTACAATTAGGGTTTAGAGGTGATGGGGGGTGTAAGTGGATGGAGAGCCCCCTCCCCCATCCCTGGCCAGGTCCACAAACACCCCCTTTCTTGTGTTGTAAATTACTGAGTCTAAATGACGAGGTAAAGTAGTGTACAGTACTGTAGTAGTGTACAGTACTGTAGTAGTGTACAGGTACTGTAGTAGTGTACAGTACTGTAGTAGTGTACAGTACTGTAGTAGTGTACAGTACTGTAGTAGTGTACAGTACTGTAGTAGTGTACAGTACTGTAGTAGTGTACAGTACTGTAGTAGTGTACAGTACTGTAGTAGTGTACAGTACTGTAGTAGTGTACAGTACTGTAGTAGTGTACAGTACTGTAGTAGTGTACAGTACTGTAGTAGTGTACAGTACTGTAGTAGTGTACAGTACTGTAGTAGTGTACAGTACTGTAGTAGTGCTCAGCTAATGTAGCTGGTTGGTTGATTAATGGGGTTACAAGACTATCTACCACACGAGGGTCAATAAGGCTGCATGTCACCTGTGCACCACCAGTCAAGAATACTTTAATACCTAAATAAGGGATTACAATAAATCTCAGTGTATATACACTGAGGGACATGCACCCCTCAGTGTATATACACTGAGGGACATGCACTTCTCAGTGTATGTACATTGAGGGACATACACCTCTCAGTGTATTTGCACTGAGAGACACACCAGAGCAGAGTTTAAGTACTACAATACAGTCTAGGTAGAGTACAGACGTAGGTGAACAGAGTACAGATTGCAAAGTCACACGACACAGCTGCACTTTAATACACGTGTCTTAACTAGTGTTAAACAAGGTCAGACTACACATGTTATTCAACTCTCTCTTCGTCTCAATTTCCCAATCTCGCTGGAGCATCTTAACCACAATTCTCACTTTTGCTCGATATAATTTGAAATTGGTTGCTTAATGGCGCTTAAAGCCTACCTACTACACCAGGCTCATTACGGCTGCATGGTAACCCGCTCACCACCAGACAAGAATATTTTAATCCCTAAAATAGGGATTACACTCTCAGCATATATGCTCTGAGAGAGGTATATCAATCAAGGTATATATCTTATACCCAGCATTTTCCCAGCATGGGTTCTGAAAACTTGTGGTGTTGTGATTATATGTAAATACAGGTGAAACATTTTTAAAGAAATATAATTTTTTACGTTAAAATTAAGATATTTTTGTTATTAAATCGTTAATTTCGAGTGAAGGTGATTAATCTTATTGATTTAAATAAAATCATTGGTGTTGGGATCACAACCCGACGCACCTGGGTTAAATTCCGGGTGGGGTTAGATGTATGTTTAGATTTTCTAACAGGAGGTTCACCTATCCACGGTGTTTATATCTTGAACCAGGAACAAGATATCTCGAACCAGCCACAAGGTATCTTGAACCAGCCACAAGATATCTTGAACCAGCCACAGGATATCTTGAACCAGCCACAGGATATCTTGAACCAGCCACAGGATATCTTGAACCTGCCACAAGATATCTTGAACCAGCCACAGGATATCTTGAACTAGCCACAGGATATCTTGAACTAGCCACAGGATATCTTGAACCAGCCACAGGATATCTTGAACCTGCTACAAGATATCTTGAATCAGCCACAAAAATGGTCGTAGATGCGATATTACACACACACACACACACAGAGTGAAGAGGCGGGGCCAGGAGCTCGGACTCGACCCCCGCAACCTCAACTAGGTGAGTACACACACACACACACACACACACACACACACACACACACTAGTAATAACAGGTGTCGTGGTCTGAGAGAATCACATAATATCACATGTACACCTGAGTGAGTGACTATCACAGTCATCTGAACCTTCACTTGCGGTCGCAACACAAACGTTAGAAACCAGACGTAATGTTTCTAAATAGACGACCTCCAGGATGCTGAGCACATCTCTGCCTCTGGTGATCTTAAGAGTGATGCTGCCTCTCTCTCTTATTCCACCTTTATAACTCTTGGATCACCTGGTGTAGGGCACACAAGGAGCTGTAGTAAGCGCTCACTGGCGGTATTATTGAATAAGATGCCTCGATACTGACGCTAAAACGATGTAATTGATGGTTAGGGGAAGCTGGTTGACTGAAGACTGGGATGAGATGAGTGGATGGAGGGGAAGCTGGTTGACTGAAGACTGGGATGAGATGAGTGGATGGAGGGGAAGCTGGTTGACTGAAGACTGGGATGAGATGAGTGGATGGAGGGGAAGCTGGTTGACTGAAGACTGGGATGAGATGAGTGGATGGAGGGGGTAGCTGGTTGACTGAAGACTGGGATGAGATGAGTGGATGGAGGGGATAGCTGGTTGACTGAAGACTGGGATGAGATGAGTGGATGGAGGGGTAGCTGGTTGACTGAAGACTGGGATGAGATGAGTGGATGGAGGTATGAACTTTACCACACCTTGGGTTGAATAATGGAAGGAGGAGCCTCCACCACTCCTTGAGTAGAATGAAGATGTGGAAGAGGTGATTTGAGATGATCAGTCCCTCAGTCTTGATAGGAGGGGTTCAGTCCCTCAGTCTTGGTGTTCAGTCCCTCAGTCTTGATAGGTGGGGCTCAGTCCATCAGTCTTGAAAGGAGGTGTTCAGTCCCAAAGTCTTGATAGGTGGTGTTCAGTCCCTCAGTCTTGATAGGAGTTGTTCAGTCCCTCATTCTTGATAGGTGGTGTTCAGTCCCTCAGTCTTGATAGGTGGTGTTCAGTCCCTCAGTCTTGATAGGAGGTGTTCAGTCCCTCAGTCTTGATAGGTGGTGTTCAGTCCTGCAGTCTTGATAGGTGGTGTTCAGTCCCTCAGTCTTGATAGGAGGTGTTCAGTCCCTCAGTCTTGATAGGAGGTGTTCAGTCCCTCAGTCTTGATAGGAGGTGTTCAGTCCCTCAGTCTTGATAGGAGGTGTTCAGTCCCTCAGACTTGATAGGTGGTGTTCAGTCCCTCAGTCTTGATAGGAGGTGTTCAGTCCCTCAGTCTTGATAGGAGGTGTTCAGTCCCTCAGTCTTGATAGGAGGTGTTCAGTCCCTCAGTCTTGATAGGAGGTGTTCAGTCCCTCAGACTTGATAGGTGGTGTGCAGTCCCTCAGTCTTGATAGGAGGTGTTTAGTCCCTCAGTCTTGATAGGAGGTGTTCAGTCCCTCAGTCTTAATAGGTGGTGCTCAGTCCCTCAGTCTTGATAGGTGGTGTTCAGTCCCTCAGTCTCGATAGGTGGTGTTCAGTCCCTCAGTCTTGATAGATAGTGTTCAGTCCCTCAGTCTTGATAGGAGGTGTTCAGTCCCTCAGTCTTGATAGGTGGTGTTCAATCCCTCAGTCTTGATAGGAGGTGTTCAGTCCCTCAATCTTGATAGGAGGTGTTCAGTCCCTCAGTCTTGATAGGAGGTGTTCAGTCCCTCAATCTTGATAGGTGGTGTTCAGTCGCTCAGTCTTGATAGGTGGTGTTCAGTCCCTCAGTCTTGATAGGAGGTGTTCAGTCCCTCAGTCTTGATAGGTGGTGTTCAGTCCCTCAGTCTTGATAGGTGGTGTTCAATCCCTCAGTCTTGACAGGAGGTGTTTAGTCCCTCAATCTTGATAGGAGGTGTTCAGTCCTTCAGCCTTGATAGGAGGTGTTCAGTCCCTCAGTCTTGATAGGAGGTGTTCAGTCCCTCAGTCTTGATAGATGGTGTTCAGTCCCTCAGTCTTGATATGTGGTGTTCAGTCCCTCAGTCTTGATAGGAGGTGTTCAATCCCTCAGTCTTGATAGGAGGTGTTCAGTCCCTCAGTCTTGATAGGTGGTGTTCAGTCCCTCAGTCTTGATAGGAGGTGTTCAGTCCCTCAGTCTTTTATAGGTGGTGTTCAGTCCCTCAGTCTTGATAGGAGGTGTTCAGTCCCTCAGTCTTGATAGGAGATGTTCAGTCCCTCAGTCTTGATAGGTGGTGTTCAGTCCCTCAGTCTTGATATTTGGCGTTCAGTCCCTCAGTCTTGATAGGTGGTGTTCAATCCCTCAGTCTTGATAGGAGGTGTTCAGTCCCTCAGTCTTGATAGGAGGTGTTCAGTCCCTCAATCTTGATAGGAGATGTTCAGTCCCTCAGCCTTGATAGGAGGTGTTCAGTCCCTCAGTCTTAATAGGAGGTGTTCAGTCCCTCAGTCTTGATAGGAGGTGTTCAGTCCCTCAGTCTTGATAGGTGGTGTTCAGTCCCTCAGTCTTGATATTTGGCGTTCAGTCCCTCAGTCTTGATAGGTGGTGTTCAATCCCTCAGTCTTGATAGGAGGTGTTCAGTCCCTCAGTCTTGATAGGAGGTGTTTAGTCCCTCAATCTTGATAGGAGATGTTCAGTCCCTCAGCCTTGATAGGAGGTGTTCAGTCCCTCAGTCTTGATAGGTGGTGTTCAGTCCCTCAGTCTTGATAGGTGGTGTTCAGTCCCTCAGTCTTGATAGGTGGTGTTCAGTACCTCAGTCTTGATATGTGGGGTTCAGTCCCTCAGTCTTGATAGGTGGTGTTCAGTCCCTCAGCCTTGATAGGTGGTGTTCAGTCCCTGAGTCTTGATAGGTGGTGTTCAGTCCCTCAGTCTTGATAGGAGGTGTTCAGTCCCTCAGTCTTGATAGGTGGTGTTCAGTCCCTCAGTCTTGATAGGTGGTGTTTAGGCCCTCAGTCTTGATAGGAGGTGATCAGTCCCTCAGTCTTGATAGTTGGTGTTCAGTCCCTTAGTCTTGATAGGTGGTGTTCAGTCCCTCAGTCTTGATAGGAGGTGTTCAGTCCCTCAGTCTTGATAGGTGGTGTTCAGTCCCTCAGTCTTGATAGGAGGTGTTCAGTCCCTCAGTCTTGATAGGAGGTGTTCAGTCCCTCAGTCTTGATAGGTGGTGTTCAGTCACTCAGTCTTGATAGGTGGCGTTCAGTCCCTCAGTCTTGATAGGTGGTGTTCAGTACCTCAGTCTTGATATGTGGTGTTCAGTCCCTCAGTCTTGATAGGTGGTGTTCAGTCCCTCAGCCTTGATAGGTGGTGTTCAGTCCCTGAGTCTTGATAGGTGGTGTTCAGTCCCTCAGTCTTGATAGGAGGTGTTCAGTCCCTCAGTCTTGATAGGTGGTGTTCAGTCCCTCAGTCTTGATAGGTGGTGTTTAGGCCCTCAGTCTTGATAGGAGGTGATCAGTCCCTCAGTCTTGATAGTTGGTGTTCAGTCCCTCAGTCTTGATAGGTGGTGTTCAGTCCCTCAGTCTTGATAGGAGGTGTTCAGTCCCTCAGTCTTGATAGGTGGTGTTCAGTCCCTCAGTCTTGATAGGAGGTGTTCAGTCCCTCAGTCTTGATAGGAGGTGTTCAGTCCCTCAGTCTTGATAGGTGGTGTTCAGTCACTCAGTCTTGATAGGTGGTGTTCAGTCCCTCAGTCTTGATAGGTGGTGTTCATTCCCTCAGTCTTGATAGGTGGCGTTCAGTCCCTCAGTCTTGATAGGTGGTGTTCAGTCCCTCAGTCTTGATAGGTGGTGTTCAGTCCCTCAGTCTTGATAGGAGGTGTTCAGTCCCTCAGTCTTGATAGGTGGTGTTCAATCCCTCAGTCTTGATAGGAGGTGTTCAGTCCCTCAGTCTTGATTGGAGGTGTTCAATCCCTCAGTCTTGATAGGAGGTGTTCAATCCCTCAGTCTTGATAGGAGGTGTTCAGTCCCTCAGTCTTGATTGGAGGTGTTCAATCCCTCAGTCTTGATAGGAGGTGTTCAATCCCTCAGTCTTGATAGGAGGTGTTCAGTCCCTCAGTCTTGATTGGAGGTGTTCAGTCCCTCAGTCTTGATAGGTGGTGTTTAGGCCCTCAGTCTTGATAGGAGGTGATCAGTCCCTCAGTCTTGATAGTTGGTGTTCAGTCCCTCAGTCTTGATAGGTGGTGTTCAGTCCCTCAGTCTTGATAGGAGGTGTTCAGTCCCTCAGTCTTGATAGGTGGTGTTCAGTCCCTCAGTCTTGATAGGAGGTGTTCAGTCCCTCAGTCTTGATAGGAGGTGTTCAGTCCCTCAGTCTTGATAGGTGGTGTTCAGTCACTCAGTCTTGATAGGTGGTGTTCAGTCCCTCAGTCTTGATAGGTGGTGTTCATTCCCTCAGTCTTGATAGGTGGCGTTCAGTCCCTCAGTCTTGATAGGTGGTGTTCAGTCCCTCAGTCTTGATAGGTGGTGTTCAGTCCCTCAGTCTTGATAGGAGGTGTTCAGTCCCTCAGTCTTGATAGGTGGTGTTCAATCCCTCAGTCTTGATAGGAGGTGTTCAGTCCCTCAGTCTTGATTGGAGGTGTTCAATCCCTCAGTCTTGATAGGAGGTGTTCAATCCCTCAGTCTTGATAGGAGGTGTTCAGTCCCTCAGTCTTGATTGGAGGTGTTCAATCCCTCAGTCTTGATAGGAGGTGTTCAATCCCTCAGTCTTGATAGGAGGTGTTCAGTCCCTCAGTCTTGATTGGAGGTGTTCAATCCCTCAGTCTTGATAGGAGGTGTTCAGTCCCTCAGTCTTGATTGGAGGTGTTCAATCCCTCAGTCTTGATAGGAGGTGTTCAATCCCTCAGTCTTGATAGGAGGTGTTCAGTCCCTCAGTCTTGATTGGAGGTGTTCAATCCCTCAGTCTTGATAGGAGGTGTTCAATCCCTCAGTCTTGATAGGAGGTGTTCAATCCCTCAGTCTTGATAGGAGGTGTTCAGTCCCTCAGTCTTGATTGGAGGTGTTTCAATCCCTCAGTCTTGATAGGAGGTGTTCAGTCCCTCAGTCTTGATTGGAGGTGTTCAATCCCTCAGTCTTGATAGGAGGTGTTCAATCCCTCAGTCTTGATAGGAGGTGTTCAGTCCCTCAGTCTGATTGGAGGTGTTCAATCCCTCAGTCTTGATAGGAGGTGTTCAATCCCTCAGTCTTGATAGGGGGTTTGTTCAATCCTCAGTCTTGATAGGAGGTGTTCAATCCCTCAGTCTTGATAGGAGGTGTTCAATCCCTCAGTCTTGATAGGAGGTGTTCAGTCCCTCAGTCTTGATTGGAGGTGTTCAATCCCTCAGTCTTGATAGGAGGTGTTCAGTCCCTCAGTCTTGATTGGAGGTGTTCAATCCCTCAGTCTTGATAGGAGGTGTTCAGTCCCTCAGTCTTGATTGGAGGTGTTCAATCCCTCAGTCTTGATAGGAGGGGTTCAATCCATATAGAAAGGAAAGAGAACCTCGACACTAAAGCACTCATTCGTTACTAGAAAACACCTGCAAACAAACACGTGAATGTAACACCTCACTAACAAAACACCTGCATACAAACACGTGAATGTAACACCTCACTAACATAAAACACCTGCAGACAAACACGTGAATGTAACACCTCACTAACATAAAACACCTGCAGACAAACACGTGAATGTAACACCTCACTAACATAAAACACCTGCAGACAAACACGTGAATGTAACACCTCACTAACATAAAACACCTGCAGATCAATAACTCTGAAAAAATAGCCACTTACGTTACCATTGATTCCTCGTAAGGACTGGAACCAACCACATACTGAAACAAGATAAAGAAATTTATTTTTTATTATATCTGAACGTAAGAGCTGTTTTAGAGTGGAGAAGATTGTTCAGTAGTGTTGTAGTGTGTTGAGATTTATAACGAAGACACACACACACACACACACACACACACACACACACACACACACACACACACACACACACACACACACACACACACACACACACACACACACACACACACACACACACACAAACACACACATCTTAATAAGGAATCGTTCAAGACACTGTACACTGTGTACGTCAGGCCCATACTGGAGTATGCAGCACCAGTTTGGAACCCACACCTGGTCAAGCACGTCAAGAAGTTAGAGAAAGTACAAAGGTTCGCAACAAGGCTAGTACCGGAGCTCAGGGGAATGTCCTACGATGAAAGGTTGAGGGAAATTGGACTGACGACACTGGAGGACAGAAGGGTCAGGGGAGACATGATAATGACATGCAAGATACTGCGGGGAATAGACAAGGTGGACATAGACAGGATGTTTCAGAGATGGGACACAGAAACAAGAGGTCACAATTGGAAGCTGAAGACTCAGACGAGTCACAGGGATGTTAGGAAGTATTTCTTCAGTCATAGAGTCGTCAGGAAGTGGAATAGCCTAGCAAGTGACGTAGTGGAGGCAGGAACCATACATAACTTTAAGACGAGGTATGACAAAGCTCAGGAAGCAGAGAGAGAGAGGACCTAGTAGCGATCAGTGAAGAGGCAGGGCCAGGAGCTGTGAATCAACCCCTGCAACCACAAATAGGTGAGTACAACTAGGCGAGTACACACACATTATTCAACACCTACCATATTAAGATAATAATACAGGAGCCAAGATATAACTTGCCTCACAACATACACACGTCACTACTCTTAAATCTTAACAAATCATCTCCGGGGACAGTTAAGGTGTGGTGGCGGCGGTCGAGACACTTCACTTCACAAGATGAATTTCAATTCTTCACACGAGGGACACTGACCGGATCAACAACTAAAACGCTCGCATTTGGTCCATATTTTTGTTCCTGCTCTGTTGATGGATCCCCAGCCAACCCGAAAACTAAGTTCTGCCAACTGTTTTCCAATTTGTGGAGGGATGTTTTACACATATATAGTATGTGTATGTGTGTGTGTGATAAACAGTCTATATCAATATCTAAAGTTGGAAAAACTATCAATATCTGGATAGAATGTCGCGGCTTACCATGGTTAATTATGATGAAAGATTAGGATGGGAGAGGAAGTGCTTGTAGTTATGAGTGTAGACAACTTACAAGTACTTCCCCTCTCTCCAGGACACTTTCCAGACTCACCAACACTTCCCAGACTCACCAACACTTCCCAAACTCACCAACACTTCCCAGACTCACCAAAAACTTCCCAGACTCACCAACACTTCCCAGACTCACCAACACTTCCCAGACTCACCAACACTTCCCAGACTCACCAACACTTCCCAGACTCACCAACACTTCCCAGACTCACCACCACTTACCAGACTCACCACCACTTACCAGACTCACCACCACTTCCCACAGGCCCATTTATTCAGGAATTTCGTTTCCAAGATGACGTGTGAGGTTGTTGATGACCAGGACACATGTGCAACACATATGTATGGTTGTTGATGATCAAGACACGTGTGCCACACTTGTGTATGGCTGTTGACGGTCAAGGATACCCAGGCTGGTTCCCAAGTGTGGGCAGGGATACCCAGGCTGAGTCTTTGGTATGGACAGGGATGCCCAGCCTGATTCTTTGGTATGGGCAGAGATACCCAGGCTAATTCTTTGGTGTGGGCAGGAATACTCAGGCTGATTATTTGGTGTGGGCAGGAATACCCAGGCTGATTATTTTGTATGGGAAAGAATACCCAGGCTGATTCTTTGGTATGGGCAGGGATACCCAGGCTGATTCTTTGGTGTGGGAAGGAATACCCAGACTGATTCTGTGGTGTGGGTAGGGATTCCCAGGTTGATTCTTTGGTGTGAGTAGGGATACCCAGACTGGTTCTCGCATGTTTGCAGGGATAGCCAGGCTGGTTCTCGCTTGTGTGCAAGGACACCCAGGCTGATTATTACAAGTGGTCAGGGATACCCAAACATGACCTGATGTCAGTAATTCTGAGTATCAGGTGTGATCTGGCAAGAAACACCAGGCTGGAGGTATCATGCGTGTCTGGTATCATTGTAATCATGGCTATCAGAGTGCGGTCACTCTCGTGTAACACTTCCTTGGGTCTGTTTGTCTCTGTGTTTATGCTTGCTTGAGGTGTGTTTGTTGGTGTTTTTTATGTTTGTTTGATGTGTGTTTGTTGTGTTTGTTGGCGCGTGGTGGATTGTGTCTATGTTACCTTATGTGTGTTTGTTGGTGTGTGATGGATTGTGTCTATGTTACCTTATGTGTTGTTGTTGGTGTGTGATGGATTGTGTCTATGTTACCTTATGTGTGTTTGTTGGTGTGTGGTGGATTGTGTCTATGTTACCTTATGTGTGTTTGTTGGTGTGTGGTGGATTGTGTCTATGTTACCTTATGTGTGTTTGTTGGTGTGTGGTGGAGTGTGTTTATGTTACCTTATGTGTGTTTTGTTGGTGTGTGATGGAGTGTGTTTATGTTACCTTATGTGTGTTTGTTGGTGTGTGATGGAGTGTGTTTATGTTCCCTTATGTTTGTTTGTTGGTGTGTGATGGAGGTGTTTTGTTACCTTATGGTGTTTTTTGGTGTGTTTTTTGTTTGTATATTGTTTCATGTATTTATGAGTGTTTTATTTTTTTTTTTGTGATAAATTTGTTTTATGTTTTGAGGGTGTTTTTTTTGTGTTTTTTTGTGTTTGTGTAGTGACGTATTTGTATGTTTGTTTAGGGTTGTATATGTTGGTGTATTATTGTTGGTGTATTATTGTTGGTTTTATTGTTGGTGTTTTTGTTGGTGTATTATTGTTGTTGGTGTATTATTGTTGGTGTTTATTGTTGGTGTATTTTTGTTGGTGTATTATTGTTGGTGTATTATTGTTGGTGTATTATTGTTGGTGTATTTTTTTGGGTTTATTTTTGTTGGTGTATTATTGTTGGTTATTTTTTTGGTGTTTTTGTTGTATTATTTTTGGTGTTTATTTTTGGTGTTTTATTGTTGGGTTTTTTATTGGGTATTATTGTTGTTGTTGTATTATTGTTGGTGTATTTTGTGGTGTTTTATTGTTGTTGTTTTATTTTGTTGGTGTTTATTTTTGGGTTTGTATTTTGTTTTTGTTGTTTTTTGTTGGTTTTATTGTTGGTGTATTATTTTTGGGGTGTTTTTTGTTGTGTTTTATTGTTGGTGTTTTATTGTTTTTGTTGTTTTTATTTTGGTGTTTTATTTTTGGGGTGTATTATTGTTGGTGTATTTTTGTGTTTTTGTATTTTTGTTGGTGTATTATTGTTGTTTTTGTATTTTTGTTGGTTGTATTATTGTTGGTGATTTTTGTTGGTGTTTTTTTGTTGTTGTTGTATTATTGTTGGTGTTTTATTGTTGTGTTTATTATTGTGATGTTTATTTTTGGTGTATTATTTTTGGTGTTTTATTGTTGGGTATTTTGTTGTATTATTGTTGGTGTATTATTGTTGTTGTTGTTTTTTGTTGGGTTATTGTTGGTTTTATTTTGGGGTGTATTATTGTTGGTGTTTTTATTTTTGGTTGTATTTTTGTTGTTGTTGTATATGTTGGTGTATTATTGTTGTGTTTATTGTTGGTGTATTATTGTGGTGTATTATTGTTGGTGTTTTATTTTTGTATTATTTTTGGTGTATTTTTGGGTTGGTGTATTATTTTTGGTGTAATTGTTGGTGTATTATTGTTGTTGTTGTATTATTGTTGTTTTATTATTTTTGGTGTATTATTGTTGGTGTATTATTGTGGTGTATTATTGTTGGTGTATTATTGGTTGTATTATTGTTGGTGTATTATTTTGGGTGTATTAGTTGGTGTATTATTGGTTGGTGATTTTGTTGTTTTATTTTTGGTGTATTATTGTTGGTGTATTATTGTTGGTGTATTATTTTGGTGTATTATGTTGGTGTATTTATTGTTGTGTTGTATTATTGTTGGTGTATTATTGTTGGTGTATTATTGTTGGTGTATTATGTTGGTGTATTATTGTTGTTGTTGTATTATTGTTGGTGTATTATTTTTGGTGTATTATTGGTTGGTGTTTATTGTTGGTGTATTATTGTTGTATTATTGTTGGTGTTTATTGTTGGTGTATTATTGTTGTATTATTGTTGTGTTTATTGTTGGTGGTATTATTGTTGTTTTTATTATTGTTGTTGTATTATTGTTGGTGTATTATTGTTGTTGTTTTTGTTGGTTTTATTTTTTGTTTGGTTATTTTTGTTGGTGTATTATTGTTGGTGTATTATGTTGTATTATTTTTGGTTTTATTATTGTTGGGGGTATTATTGTTGGTGTTTTATTGGGTTGTTTATGTTGGTGTATTTATTGTTGGTTTTGTTTTATTGTTGGTGTATTACTGTTGGTGTATTTTTGTTGTTGTTGTATTATTGTTGTGTATTATTGTTTGGTGTATTATTGTTGGTTTTATTTTTGTTGTTGTTGTTTTGTTGGTGTTTATTGTTGGTGTATTATTGTTGTGTATTATTGTTGGTGTTTTTTTGTTGTGTATTATTTGTTGTATTATTGTTGGTGTATTATTGTTGGTGTTTAAATTTTTGGTGTATTATTGTTGGTGTATTATTGTTGGTGTATTTTTGTTGGTGTATTATTGTTGGTGTATTATTGTTGTATTATTGTTGGTGTATTATTGTTGTGTATTATTGTTGGTGTATTATTGTTGGTGTATTTTTGGGTTGGTGTATTATTTTTGGGGTGTATTATTGTTGGTGTATTATTGTTGTATTATGTTGGTGTATTATTGTTGGTGTAATTATTGTTTGTATTATTTTTGGGTTTGTATTATTTTTGGGTGTATTATTGTTGTATTATTGTTGGTGTATTATTGTTGTTATTATTGTTGGTTGTATTATTGTTGTATTATTGTTGGTGTATTATTGTTTGTATTATTGTTGGTGTTTATTGTTGTTGTATTATTGTTGGTGTATTATTGTTGGTGTATTATTGTTGGTGTATTATTGTTGGTGTATTATTGTTGTATTATTGTTGGTGTATTATTGTTGGTGTATTATTGTTGTATTATTGTTGGTTGTATTATTGTTGGTGTATTATTGTTGTTTATTGTTGGTGTTATTTTTGTTGTATTATTGTTGGTGTATTATTGTTGTATTATTGTTGGTGTATTATTGTTGGTGTATTATTGTTGGTGTATTATTGTTGTTGTTGTATTATTGTTGGTGTATTATTGTTGGTGTATTATTGTTGGTGTATTATTGTTGGTGTATTATTGTTGGTGTATTATTGTTGGTGTATTATTGTTGTATTATTGTTGGTGTATTATTGTTGTATTATTGTTGGTGTATTATTTTTGGGTTTGTAATATTATTGTTGATGTATTATTGTTGGTGTATTATTTTTGTTGTTGTATTATTGTTGGTGTATTATTGTTGGTGTATTATTGTTGGTGTATTATTGTTGGTGTATTATTGTTGTTGTTGTATTATTGTTGGTGTATTATTGTTGGTTTTATTTTTGTTGGTGTATTATTGTTGGTGTCATTTTGTTGTTGTTGTATTATTGTTGTTGTATTATTGTTGTTGTATTATTGTTGGTGTAATATTACTGTTGATGTATTATTGTTGGTGTATTACTATTGCTGGTGTGTTATTGTTGGTGTATTATTGTTGTTGTTGTATTATTGTTGGTGTATTATTTTGTTGTTGTATATTGTTGGTGTATTATTGTTGTTGTATTATTGTTGGTGTATTAATGTTGGTGTATTATTATTGCTGGTGTGTTATTGTTGGTGTTTATTTTGTTGTATTATTTTGTTGTATTATTGTTGGTGTATTATTTATTGTGGTGTGTTATTGTTGGTGTATTATTGTTGTTGTTGTATTATTGTGGTGTTTTATTGTTGTGTATTATTGTTGGTGTTTTATTGTTGTTGTATTATTGTTGGTGTATTATTGTGGTGTATTATTGTTGGTGTATTATTGTTGGTGTATTATTGTTGGTGTATTATTGTTGGTGTATTATTGTTGGTGTATTATTGTTGGTGAAATTATTGTTGGTGTATTATTGTTGGTGTATTATTGTTGGTGTATTATTGTTGGTTGTATTATTGTTGGTTGTATTATTGTTGGTGTTTTATTGTTGGTGTATTATTTTTTGTATTACTGTTTTTTCAGTGGTTCATTCATTTTTATTATTTTTTATTATACTATTTATTATACGTATATTATTATAGTATTTTATTATACGTATTTATTATTTCTTTTTATTATTTTATATATAGGGTATTGAAGAATTTTACATTTGAACTTAAGGGTTTTGCGATGAATTTATACACTGAGACAACAACTGTGGGGTTTGAAACGGATTGAAGAGGGCCCAATTTGCGGTTTTCACAGGATCAGTGTGCTTTAAATACATTTAAGGAACGCTGTGTCAACATCATTGGTGTACGGAGGTTCATGAACCTACTGTCCAGTATATGACTAGTTGGTTAATGGGGTTTAAAGCCTATCTACTACACGAAGGTCATTAAGGCTGCATGTCACATATTCACCACCAGACAATGATTCTTGTATATCTAAAATAGGGATTGCAGTATAGTCTCGCTGTATATACTGTACCGTGAGAGATATATACTTCTAGGTATATATCTCCTGGCCAGTAGTTATTGCAGATGTTGCTGGAACAGATGCGGGTGTTTCAAGAGGATATCACACCACTGCTACCTACAAAAAGTGACTGGGTTGATCTACCCAATAGTTGATTAATGGAGGTTGAAATACATTAGACGATGGTCATCAAGGCTGAGTCTCACGTCT
>NC_069476.1:10527664-10562664 GCF_026875155.1 Cherax quadricarinatus
GAGAAGTTAATGTCTCTCAGTGTATATACACTGAGAAGTTTATGTCTCTCAGTGTGTATACACTGAGAAGTTTATGTCTCTCAGTGTATATACACTGAGAAGTTTATGTCTCAGTGTATATACACTGAGAAGTTTATGTCTCTCAGTGTATATACACTGAGAAGTTTATGTCTCTCAGTGTATATACACTGAGAAGTTTATGTCTCTCAGTGTATATACACTGAGAAGTTTACTTTATTCCATATTTTCCATATTTAAGTATTACTGGCTGGTATATATGTATGTATTTATCATGTACTCTGTGTACTCACATGTACCCTGTATACTCCCATGTACTCTGTGTACTCCTATGTACTCTGTGTACTCAAATGTGCCCTGTGTACTTCCATGTACCCTGTGTACTCCCATGTACTCTGTGTACTGCCATGCACTCTGTGTACTCCCATGTACTCTGTGTACTGCCATGCACTCTGTGTACTCCCATGTACTCTGTGTACTTCCATGTACCCTGTGTACTCCCATGTACTCTGTGTACTGCCATGCACTCTGTGTACTCCCATGTACTCTGTGTACTCCTATGTACTCTGTGTACTCAAATGTGCCCTGTGCACTTCCATGTACCCTGTGTACTCCCATGTACTCTGTGTACTGCCATGCACTCTGTGTACTCCCATGTACTCTGTGTACTTCCATGTACCCTGTGTACTCCCATGTACTCTGTGTACTGCCATGCACTCTGTGTACTCCCATGTACTCTGTGTACTTCCATGTACCCTGTGTACTCCCATGTACTCTGTGTACTGCCATGCACTCTGTGTACTGCCATGTACTCTGTGTACTTCCATGTACCCTGTGTACTCCCATGTACTCTGTGTACTGCCATGCACTCTGTGTACTCCCATGTACTCTGTGTACTTCCATGTACCCTGTGTACTCCCATGTACTCTGTGTACTGCCATGCACTCTGTGTACTGCCATGTACTCTGTGTACTTCCATGTACCCTGTGTACTCCCATGTAATCTGTGTACTTCCATGTACCCTGTGTACTCCCATGTACTCTGTGTACTGCCATGCACTCTGTGTACTTCCATGTACCCTGTGTACTCCCATGTACTCTGTGTACTGCCATGCACTCTGTGTACTCCCATGTACTCTGTGTACTTCCATGTACCCTGTGTACTCCCATGTACTCTGTGTACTGCCATGCACTCTGTGTACTCCCATGTACTCTGTGTACTCCCCCACTCGCAGTCTCTCCCACGCTTATCAACTAGTTGCAGTGAATGTTGATAAGCACTCGTAATGTTGTGTGATGTTCACAGTACCTCTCTGTAAATTGTTAAGTTCTCTTAAAACTACAATAATATAATAATAATAATAATAATAATAATAATAATAATAATAATAATAATAATAATAATAATAATAATAATAATAATAATAATAATAATAATAATAATAATAATATTATTATTATTATTATTATTGTTATTATTATTATTATTATTATTATTATTATTATTATTATTATTGATTCTCAGTTATTGAAGAACTTGAGTGTCGTTAACGGTCGTTGAAAACTAGTTTTTGCAAATTCTAGTTTAATTAAGTGGTTAATTTGTGATGAAGTTCAATGAAATTGTGGCAGATGAGGCAGCTGTGTCAGCTGTGTCAGCTGTGTCTGCTGTGTCTGCTGTGTCAGCTGCGTCAGCTGTGTCAGCTGTGTCAGCTGTGTCTGCTGTGTCAGCTATGTATGGTGTTTCAGCTGTGTCAGCTGTGTCTGCAGTGTCAGCTGTATGTGCGGTGTCAGCTGTGTGCTGTGTCAGCTGTGTCTGCTATGTCATCTGTGTGTGTTGTGTGTCAGCTGCGTCTGCGGTGTTAGCTGTGTCAGCTGTGTGTGTTGTGTCAGCTGTGTCTGCTGTGTCAGCTGTGTATGATGTTTCAGCTGTGTCAGCTGTGTATGATGTTTCAGCTGTGTCAGCTGTGTATGATGTTTCAGCTGTGTCAGCTGTATCTGCGGTGTCAGCTGTGTCAGCTGTGTGTTGTGTCAGGGGTGGTGGAGGTGTTGAGGAAGGTCCTATGAAATAAGCCAGATTCCTGGGTTTTCTGGGGGCTTATCCTGGGTTATTAGTCCACCGGGTTACTGATCCCAATAACGTTTTCGTAGTTTCACCAGAAAAATCAAAGCAGTTCAGATTCCTTTTATTAAGATTACATTGTTAAGATTACATTAAGACTGCATCGCTCCTGCTTTACATAAGCTAAGACATTATTATCATAATACTACAAATAATAAAAGCATTACGTAAAATAAAGTCGATTAACTTATTCTTTATTTCAGATATTTAATGTGTAAATAGAATACAGCTAATTTTACGTTATTGCTAGAATATTTATCCAGCTTCACATTACAGTTAGGATATAATTAATCCCCGTGAGACAAGCGTGTCATAAGTACAGGTCTGCGCAGATGTATGTACTTTACACGTTATTGATGGGCGAAACGTCGTTTTCCTTCATTATTAGGAAATATCAAACCTGTGTATGATTATGTTTTAGTGTCAAGTAAAAAGCACTTCTAGTTATCTCTCAGGATCATCTCTAATACTATCTTCTCATTGTTCACAGTGAAAATATCTTAAATATATTACAAACTTTAATAAAAGTAAGTAAAATGTTTAATACAATGCAATAAATACATTATATACACAATGTTTATGTATACCAGTGTATAATATTGAGAGTTTACTGCATTAGATATTCTGGGCATTAAAGTATTCTTAACTGGTGATAAGCAGGTGAAATGCTGCTTTAATAACCCTCGTGTAGTAGAATGGCCGTAGATTCCCCCATTAACCAGTCAACTACACGGGAATCAGCAGTAATTGATGTAAAATGTTGGATCCAGTTCTTGCAGTGTGATACCATCGTAGCATATCGCACCATAGAGGTAAGGAAGCCAGCGGCTCTGGTTCAGCACAACCCACTCCAGGTCACAACCACAATCTAGCGGGTTACCTGCGAAGGTCAATTGAGTAGCAATCTTGGCGAGTAGTAATAATCATGGAGTGTTAAGAGGCAGATAATGTACGTACAGATGACATGAATGTCATGAATTTACTGTTTATTTCAAAGAATGGTTGTATGTATGGATTTCAGATGCGTTAGTGACAACATCTTCATATAAGGGAGTTCTGAGGGGAAGATGGGAGAGTGAGGAGGCTGCACATAGCCGGATGTCAACAGTGTGTATTAAAGTGCCATAAACATTCACATGATTCCCCAAATCTCGCTGGAAATATTTTTTTAGTCAATAGACAGTAAGTTATTAGAGAAACTTAGCACAAGAACAACCAAAATAAAAAAATGAAAAATGAAACAGTGAGAAGATATGTATTTATTGACAAACAATGACTTTAATATAAGGCAATGAAGATGTGAGAAGACAAGTGCATACATTCAGGACATCTTTGTTTGATCTATTTCAATCCAAAAAATGTCGTAAGTGTATGCATCTGTGTCCTCCCTATTGGAGGAACACTACTGTGCAACTTGTAACCCTAATTTTTAAAGGGGTGGAGGGGTAAGCCAGTGGAAGGCCTCAGTCAGATGACTAAAAGCTCCAGCTGTGGGTCATAATATGACTAAGACCCTCGTCAGGAAAAACTTGTCCTGTTCCCTGACGAACCTTACCTAACCTAACTGCAAGAGGTCTACTGGCCCATAGTTAACACGTCATTCTCAAATCCAATAATTTTAACCCCTTTTATACGTCAAACTCATTCGTAAAGCTGCCTAGGGAATTTATCTTCAACAACTGCACATATATTAAGATTATACAAGTGTCTGGGTGAGATGAGGTAAAGAAAACTGACCTGTCAGAACCACCGTGACATTGTTTTCCAAGACGGGTCTCCACACCTCCTCCTCCAACAGGGACACCTCGTTCAGATAGAGAATGATAACAGAGTCTTCAGCCAGACCTGACAGTGGACGTGATAAGAAAATTACAGTGACTGAAGGAGCCAAAATACAGCACAGAAATTATTACAAGAACTGCTGATAACAGCAGATAATATGATACATAATATAAGGCAGGAATGTTAAGAGAAGTGAAGTGTACGGGAAATATGTAATGGATTATACACGATGTTTTGAATATTGGGGTGATGTTGAGTGATGACTGTGTCCAGTGTTGAGTGATGACTGTGTCCAGTGTTGAGTGATGACTGTGTCCAGTGTTGAGTGATGACTGTGTCCAGTGTTGAGTGATGACTGTGTCCAGTGTTGAGTGATGACTGTGTCCAGTGTTGAGTGATGACTGTGTCCAGTGTTGAGTGATGACTGTGTCCAGTGTTGAGTGATGACTGTGTCCAGTGTTGAGTGATGACTGTGTCCAGTGTTGAGTGGTGACTGTGTCCAGTGTTGAGTGATGACTGTGTCCAGTGTTGAGTGATGACTGTGTCCAGTGTTGAGTGATGACTGTGTCCAGTGTTGAGTGATGACTGTGTCCAGTGTTGAGTGATGACTGTGTCCAGTGTTGAGTGATGACTGTGTCCAGTGTTGAGTGATGACTGTGTCCAGTGTTGAGTGATGACTGTGTCCAGTGTTGAGTGGTGACTGTGTCCAGTGTTGAGTGGTGACTGTGTCCAGTGTTGAGTGATGACTGTGTCCAGTGTTGAGTGATGACTGTGTCCAGTGTTGAGTGATGACTGTGTCCAGTGTTGAGTGGTGACTGTGTCCAGTGTTGAGTGATGACTGTGTCCAGTGTTGAGTGATGACTGTGTCCAGTGTTGAGTGATGACTGTGTCCAGTGTTGAGTGATGACTGTGTCCAGTGTTGAGTGATGACTGTGTCCAGTGTTGAGTGGTGACTGTGACCAGTGTTGAGTGATGACTGTGTCCAGTGTTGAGTGATGACTGTGTCCAGTGTTGAGTGATGACTGTGTCCAGTGTTGAGTGATGACTGTGTCCAGTGTTGAGTGGTGACTGTGTCCAGTGTTGAGTGATGACTGTGTCCAGTGTTGAGTGATGACTGTGTCCAGTGTTGAGTGGTGACTGTGTCCAGTGTTGAGTGATGACTGTGTCCAGTGTTGAGTGGTGACTGTGTCCAGTGTTGAGTGGTGACTGTGTCCAGTGTTGAGTGATGACTGTGTCCAGTGTTGAGTGATGACTGTGTCCAGTGTTGAGTGATGACTGTGTCCAGTGTTGAGTGATGACTGTGTCCAGTGTTGAGTGATGACTGTGTCCAGTGTTGAGTGGTGACTGTGTCCAGTGTTGAGTGGTGACTGTGTCCAGTGTTGAGTGATGACTGTGTCCAGTGTTGAGTGGTGACTGTGTCCAGTGTTGAGTGGTGACTGTGTCCAGTGTTGAGTGATGACTGTGTCCAGTGTTGAGTGGTGACTGTGTCCAGTGTTGAGTGATGACTGTGTCCAGTGTTGAGTGATGACTGTGTCCAGTGTTGAGTGGTGACTGTGTCCAGTGTTGAGTGATGACTGTCTCCAGTGTTGAGTGGTGACTGTGTCCAGTGTTGAGTGATGACTGTGTCCAGTGTTGAGTGGTGACTGTGTCCAGTGTTGAGTGGTGACTGTGTCCAGTGTTGAGTGATGACTGTGTCCAGTGTTGAGTGATGACTGTGTCCAGTGTTGAGTGATGACTGTGTCCAGTGTTGAGTGATGACTGTGTCCAGTGTTGAGTGATGACTGTGTCCAGTGTTGAGTGGTGACTGTGTCCAGTGTTGAGTGGTGACTGTGTCCAGTGTTGAGTGATGACTGTGTCCAGTGTTGAGTGGTGACTGTGTCCAGTGTTGAGTGATGACTGTGTCCAGTGTTGAGTGATGACTGTGTCCAGTGTTGAGTGATGACTGTGTCCAGTGTTGAGTGATGACTGTGTCCAGTGTTGAGTGATGACTGTGTCCAGTGTTGAGTGATGACTGTGTCCAGTGTTGAGTGGTGACTGTGTCCAGTGTTGAGTGGTGACTGTGTCCAGTGTTGAGTGATGACTGTGTCCAGTGTTGAGTGGTGACTGTGTCCAGTGTTGAGTGATGACTGTGTCCAGTGTTGAGTGATGACTGTGTCCAGTGTTGAGTGATGACTGTGTCCAGTGTTGACTGATGACTGTGTCCAGTGTTGAGTGATGACTGTGTCCAGTGTTGAGTGATGACTGTGTCCAGTGTTGAGTGATGACTGTGTCCAGTGTTGACTGATGACTGTGTCCAGTGTTGACTGATGACTGTGTCCAGTGTTGAGTGATGACTGTGTCCAGTGTTGAGTGATGACTGTGTCCAGTGTTGAGTGATGACTGTGTCCAGTGTTGACTGATGACTGTGTCCAGTGTTGAGTGATGACTGTGTCCAGTGTTGAGTGATGACTGTGTCCAGTGTTGACTGATGACTGTGTCCAGTGTTGAGTGATGACTGTGTCCAGTGTTGAGTGATGACTGTGTCCAGTGTTGAGTGATGACTGTGTCCAGTGTTGAGTGATGACTGTGTCCAGTGTTGAGTGATGACTGTGTCCAGTGTTGACTGATGACTGTGTCCAGTGTTGAGTGATGACTGTGTCCAGTGTTGAGTGATGACTGTGTCCAGTGTTGACTGATGACTGTGTCCAGTGTTGAGTGATGACTGTGTCCAGTGTTGAGTGATGACTGTGTCCAGTGTTGAGTGATGACTGTGTCCAGTGTTGAGTGATGACTGTGTCCAGTGTTGAGTGATGACTGTGTCCAGTGTTGACTGATGACTGTGTCCAGTGTTGAGTGATGACTGTGTCCAGTGTTGAGTGATGACTGTGTCCAGTGTTGACTGATGACTGTGTCCAGTGTTGAGTGATGACTGTGTCCAGTGTTGAGTGATGACTGTGTCCAGTGTTGAGTGATGACTGTGTCCAGTGTTGAGTGATGACTGTGTCCAGTGTTGACTGATGACTGTGTCCAGTGTTGTTGAGTGATGATTGTTTCTAGTGTTGAATAATGACTGTGTCCAGTGTTCTTGAGTGATGACTGTCCAGTGTTGTTGAGTGATGACCGTGCCCAGTAAATAACAAAAAGGCACAATACCGTGACTGGAACGATACACAAATAACCCGCACATAAAAGAGAGAAGCTTACGACAACGTTTCGGTCCGACTTGGACCATTGACAAAGTCACACTAACAGAGGTGGAGCAGGACGGCTATATATAGGCAGGAAGAGGTGGAGGTAGTAGTAGTAGTAGTAGTAGTAGTACAAGAATTGTATATAATACCGACAGGATGAAATGACACATGCACAACACCCGGGCATCCCCACCGTAGACGTTTCGCCATCCAGCCAGCCACTGGATGGCGAAACGTCCACAACAAAGACAACCAGACGCCGCACATGTGTCTTAATTTCATCAGTAGTTGTAGTAGAAGAAGAAGAGGTAGTAGTAGTGGTAGTGGTAGAAGTGGGAAATAAGGAAGACGAGCCAGTCAAATACAAAGGAAGGGGAGCACTGCAAGAGAGCTAGAAACCCACAGAGGGAGAGCAAGCGCACAGAGGTGCGTGAAAGGGGAAGTGGTGAAATAAAATAAAGAAGGAACAGAAACACGAGACAGGAGAGAGAAAGACAACCCAGAGGAGAAAAGGAGAGAGGAAAGGGGAAGAGGAAGAAGAAAAAGAAGAAGAAGAAGAAGAAGAAGAAGAAGAAGAAGAAGAAGAAGAAGAAGAAGAAGAAGAAGAAGAAGAAGAAGAAAAAATGAGGATTCAGGTTAAGTCACGGGTGTTCTGTAGTTTGGAACATTTTACAATGTAGTGGGAGAGGAAGGCATCTACAGAGACGAAGCCAGGGCTAAGGTTCATACAAGGAAAGTTGTGTATTAGAGAGGATTCAACTAAACGGCGACTGTTCGAGTTGGAAGTAGGGAAGACAGTTTTAGCAGAAGACCAGTCAATAGGATGGCTATGATCTCTGACGTGACAGAAAAGAGCATTGTTAGTGTCGGCAAGCCTAACACTATTTTTGTGCTCCCTAACAACACCACCACTACAACACCACAACTACAACACCACCACTACAACACCACCACTACAACACCACCACTACAACACCACCACTATAACACCACCATCAACACCACCACTACAACACTACCACTACAACACCACCACTACAACACCACCACTACAACACCACCACTACAACACCACCACTATAACACCACCACTACAACACCACCACTACAACACCATCACTACAACACCACCACTACAACACCACTACTACAACACCACCATCAACACCACCATCAACACCACTATTACCACACCACCACTACCACACCCCCACTACAACACCACCACCACCACACCACCACCACTACAACTCTACAACACCACCACTACCACACCACCACTACAACTCTACAACACCTCACACAACAGTGCTGACCAGTGAAGGCACCGATGTTGACAGTGTTAATTAAGTTATTGGTAAGATCAATGGAGACAGCTGCCTGTACACTGCTGAGGTTGAAGGTTCCTCCAGCCAGGTTCCTCAGCTTGTTAGTTTCCATGTTGATCACCGTCAACATCTGTAGACCAGTGAAGGTTTCTGCAAGAAAATCCAAGAACTTCCGAACTTGTCGAAGAGGCCCAACATCCTTAAAAATTAACCTTTAAAAAAATATTTTGCATAATGATAGTTAATTTTTTTTCATTGGCAAAGATTTAAAGATTTATACCCCTCAAGGAAGGTTCCTTGATGTTGGTGAGGGGCTCTTGATTTAGGGAATTGGATCTGTGCTCCAGTTCCCCGAATTAAGCCTGAATGCCTTCCACATCCCCCCCCCCAGGCGCTGTATAATCCTCCGGGTTTAGCGCTTCCCCCTTGATTATAATAATAATAATAAAGATTTATATTTTTGGATCAAAACTAACTTAAAAACTTCACCTAAACTAACCTAAACAATCGTAATTTGGTAATTTGTGAGAAGTTGTAACATTTGTTGATGTTACTGTGGAAGAGAAGACTTAGGAAGTTACTGTTACAATGTTCGCTCGCTGGCTCCCCATTTTTTTGTTCATACTTTAAAAGATTTTTATCGCCTGTATGCATTATCGCATTTATCAAGATAATATAATATAAGATAAGAGTGTTCTCTGATTTTTAACCCTGGAGGGTTAGCCACCCAGGATAACGCAAGAAAGTCAGTGCATCATAGAGGACTGACTGTCTTATTTCCATAGTGGTCCTTCAATCTTGTCCCCCAGGATGCCACCCACACCAGTTCTCACAGGTACCTATTTGCTTGCTAGGTGAACTGGGATAGTAAGTGTAAGATGGCTAACACTAAGGTACCTACTTGTTTGCTAGGTGAACGGGGATAGTAAGTGTAAGTTGACTAACACTAAGGTACCTACTTGCTTGCTAGGTGAACGGGGATAGTAGGTGTAAGATGGCTAACACTAAGGTACCTACTTGCTTGCTAGGTGACCATGGACAGCAGGTGTAAGGAAACATACCCAGTGTTTCCACCCGGCCGAAAATTGAATGTTGTGGGTTAATACAATTTCTTAATTTTAGCTATTAGACATCAGTCAAAATTAACCACACAATACACTGATAAACTCTATGGAAAAGACCAAGTTTAATTTTAGGTAATTAAGGACAATATTTTACCTCTGCAAGAGGTTTTTACAAGTCAGTAAAGGCACCTGGACACAGTACAAATTATATGGTGAAGACTTAAAGTGTGGAAGGCTGGGAGGTGCACCAGTAGCTGAAGCCTAAGGTAGTGTTGTGTGTTACAGGTATGTTAAGATAAGATAAGATAAGATTTCGTTCGGATTTTTAACCCCGGAGGGTTAGCCACCCAGGATAACCCAAGAAAGTCAGTGCGTCATCGAGGACTGTCTAACTTATTTCCATTGGGGTCCTTAATCTTGTCCCCCAGGATGCGACCCACACCAGTCGACTAACACCCAGGTACCTATTTGCTGCTAGGTGAACAGGACAATAGGTGTAAGGAAACGTGTCGGAATTTCCACCCGCCGGGAATCGAACCCGGGCCCTCCGTGTGTGAAGCGGGAGCTTTAGCCACCAGACCACCGGGCCACCTGTTGAGTGTGTTTCATAACTCTGTCTTGTATAAATAATGTTGGATAATGTCTTCTAGGCGGATAAATCTGATAATGTTTCGTCTCTTCTCTTGGAATAAACGACTGACTCTTTTTTTTTAATAATTTAGTGTCTTGTTGTGACACTGGAAAACTCGATTCCTGCCCCTTAGCGTGTAAATTGTCACTAGTGACTCAGTCACGCTGGAAGCCACGATGTCTACATACACGTGCTTTATATTTAATCAAGGTGTGTTTGCTTCCCGGTCATACGTGTGTGTGTGTGTATGCGTAGAGGAGAACATATTTAACTAATCACTGAATAATCATTACCGGGTTTTAGCTCCTGGAGTTGCGTGCCAGCCAAGTGAATCTCCTGAACACTGGGCAGTTCCACGAAGGTGTTAGCGGCGATATGGTAAAGGGTGTTGTGATTGAGATATAATAATTTTAGGGTTGGAGATGTCATCGGAGAGATGGACGTCAGGTTGTTGAAGCCGATGTTGAGGGTCTCCAGCAAGGTGAAGCTGGATACTTCGTGGAATGGAAAGTACTCGATGTGGTTTGACGAAAGGTCGATGGTCACTGCCGTCAAGTAACTACTGGCGAAGGTTTCGTTCTGCACCTCATTTAACACTCCCTTGGTGATGGAGATCTCCTCGAACTGTACCTCCCCGAAGACGTCAGATGGAAGAAAGTTTAGGTGGCTGTTCTCGTAAATGGTGAATTTTCGGAATACCTTAAAGGGAAAGGTAGCCTGGAACACTTTATATAGGTCATCTTCGTCCAGTACAGCTGAGCAATCAAGATCTAGCTGGTACAAATCTTCATCAAACACGCACACGCAAGGCTGGATATCATCAGGTATGGGACACGGCCGCTTTGGCATCGTTACAGGCGTGACCTCTGCCGTACTACCTCCATCACCATTCAGAATGAACAGAAGAGCCACGAGGAGACTGAATGAGGTCCTCATATCAGAGGAGAGGAAGATGCAGCTGGTGTGACGAGGTGATCTAATCTGAAGCAAGACAGCTTGTCAGTGTTGTATTATATAGGCGGATGTGAATATAATAATGATATACAGTACCACAAATTGATAAGTCATCTTTCGTTTTTTTTGCTACCTCCTCTGTGTTTGACTGAAGAATCCTGCTGTGTAGGCGAAACACATTTCGAAATAAGAATAACTAAGTGTGGTACACGTGTCTTACTTATCAGACAGGTGTATGATGTGCCTCTTCTTTCATGTTGATGCTGTACAATAACGTAAAGTTTACCACTAAGACACATGTGTACAGCTCTTGGGTCTCTATTACAGAAATGTTTCGACTGAAGAAGCCTGCTGAGCAGGAGAAACATTTCAGCAAAAAAAAGACAAGATACCAAAAGTGCTGCATCTGGGAACAAACAACCAGACGCAAATATCAGAAATTAAAAATATTTAATAAAGAAATATTCTTTAAATAAATGTTGAAAAAGGAGGGGAAATAAGGAGCCTGAGAGAGAGAGAGAGAGAGAGAGAGAAAGTGAGAGAGAGAGACAGACAGACAGACAGATAGACAGAGAGAGAGAGAGAGAGAGAGAGAAGAGAGAGAGAAAGAGAGAGAGAGAGAGACAGACAGACAGACAGACAGATAGACAGAGAGAGAGAGAGAGAGAGAGAGAGAGAGACAGCAGAGAGAGAGAGAGAGAGATAAATACTTGAATTACGTTAGAAAAAGTTGGAAGATTTTAATATGTGAAAGAAGATCTTGTATGTCTTTGTTTCCTTCAGTAAACTCTCCTTGACAGTCTGTGAGTTCAGTAAGCCACATACTGGCGTTGGTGCTGTCAAGCCACCTACTGGCGTGTGGTGCTGTCAAGCCACCTACTGGCGCTGGTGCTGTCAAGCCACCTACTGGCGCTGGTGCTGTCAAGCCACCTAGTGGCGCTGGTGCTGTCAAGCCACCTACTGGCGCTGGTGCTGTCAAGCCACCTACTGGCGCTGGTGCTGTCAAACCACATACTGGCGCTGGTGCTGTCAAGCCACCTAGTGGCGCTGGTGCTGTCAAGCCACCTACTGGCGCTGGTGCTGTCAAGCCACCTACTGGCGCTGGTGCTGTCAAGCCACATACTGGCGCTGGTGCTGTCAAGCCACCTACTGGCGTGTGGTGCTGTCAAGCCACCTACTGGCGTGTGGTGCTGTTAAGCCACCTACTGGCGCTGGTGCTGTCAAGCCACCTACTGGCGCTGGTGCTGTCAAGCCACCTACTGGCGCTGGTGCTTTCAAGCCACCTACTGGCGTGTGGTGCTGTCAAGCCACCTACTGGCGTGTGGTGCTGTCAAGCCACCTACTGGCGCTGGTGCTTTCAAGCCACCTACTGGCGTGTGGTGCTGTCAAGCCACCTACTGGCGCTGGTGCTTTCAAGCCACCTACTGGCGTGTGGTGCTGTCAAGCCATATACTGGCGTGTGGTGCTGTCAAGCCACCTACTGGCGCTTGTGCTTTCAAGCCACCTACTAGCGCTGGTGCTGTCAAGCCACCTACTGGCGCTGGTGCTGTCAAGCCACCTACTGACGCTGGTGCTGTCAAGCCACCTACTGGCGCTGGTGCTGCCCAAGCCACCTACTGGCGCTGGTGCTGTCAAGCCACCTACTGACGCTGGTGCTGTCAAGCCACCTACTGACGCTGGTGCTGTCAAGCCACCTACTGGCGCTGGTGCTTTCAAGCCACCTACTGGCGCTGGTGCTGTCAAGCCACCTACTGACGCTGGTGCTGTCAAGCCACCTACTGGCGCTGGTGCTGTCAAGCCACCTACTGACGCTGGTGCTGTCAAGCCACCTACTGGCGCTGGTGCTGTCAAGCCAATTACTGACGCTGGTGCTGTCAAGCCACCTACTGACGCTGGTGCTGTCAAGCCACCTACTGGCGCTGGTGCTGTCAAGCCACCTACTGACGCTGGTGCTGTCAAGCCACCTACTGGCGCTGGTGCTGTAAGCCACCTACTGGACGCTGGTGCTGTCAAGCCACCTACTGTCGCTGGTGCTGTCAAGCCACCTACTGGCGCTGGTGCTGTCAAGCCACCTACTGACGCTGGTGCTGTCAAGCCACCTACTGGACGCTGGTGCTGTCAACCCACCTACTGGCGCTGGTGCTGTCAAGCCACCTACTGACGCTGGTGCTGTCAAGCCACCTACTGACGCTGGTGCTGTCAAGCCACCTACTGACGCTGGTGCTGTCAAGCCACCTACTGACGCTGGTGCTGTCAAGCCACCTACTGACGCTGGTGCTGTCAAGCCACCTACTGGCGCTGGTGCTGTCAACGCAAATGAGGACTGACCTTCATCATCATTAAGACAGCTGAAATCATTCGTATTTTTTTTAAGACAGAGAATCCACCGTGGTGTCTTCCTTCATGTTATCAGTGTGTAATATATGTGACTAGTACACCACATGTGACTAGTACACCGCATGTGACTAGTACACCACATGTGACTAGTACACCACCTGTGACTAGTACACCACATGTGACTAGTACACCACATGTGACTAGTACACCACATGTGACTAGTACACCACATGTGACTAGTACACCACATGTGACTAGTACACCACATGTGACTAGTACACCACATGTGACTAGTACACCACCTGTGACTAGTACACCACATGTGACTAGTACACCACATGTGACTAGTACACCACATGTGACTAGTACACCACCTGTGACTAGTACACCACAGTGACTAGTACACCACCTGTGACTAGTACACCACATGTGACTAGTACACCACATGTGACTAGTACACCACATGTGACTAGTACACCACATGTGACTAGTACACCACATGTGACTAGTACACCACCTGTGACTAGTACACCACATGTGACTAGTACACCACATGTGACATAGTACACCACATGTGACTAGTACACCACCTGTGACTAGTACACCACATGTGACTAGTACACCACCTGTGACTAGTACACCACATGTGACTAGTACACCACATGTGACTAGTACACCACATGTGACTAGTACACCACATGTGACTAGTACACCACATGTGACTAGTACACCACATGTGACTAGTACACCACATGTGACTAGTACACCACCTGTGACTAGTACACCACATGTGACTAGTACACCACATGTGACTAGTACACCACATGTGACTAGTACACCACATGTGACTAGTACACCACATGTGACTAGTACACCACATGTGACTAGTACACCACATGTGACTAGTACACCACATGTGACTAGTACACCACCTGTGACTAGTACACCACCTGTGACTAGTACACCACATGTGACTAGTACACCACCTGTGACTAGTACACCACATGTGACTAGTACACCACATGTGACTAGTACACCACATGTGACTAGTACACCACCTGTGACTAGTACACCACATGTGACTAGTACACCACCTGTGACTAGTACACCACATGTGACTAGTACACCACATGTGACTAGTACACCACATGTGACTAGTACACCACATGTGACTGGTACACCACATGTGACTGGTACACCACATGTGACTAGTACACCACATGTGACTAGTACACCACATGTGACTAGTACACCACATGTGACTAGTACACCACATGTGACTAGTACACCACCTGTGACTAGTACACCACATGTGACTAGTACACCACATGTGACTAGTACACCACATGTGACTAGTACACCACATGTGACTAGTACACCACATGTGACTAGTACACCACCTGTGACTAGTACACCACATGTGACTAGTACACCACATGTGGACTAGTACACCACATGTGACTAGTACACCACATGTGACTAGTACACCACATGTGACTAGTACACCACCTGTGACTAGTACACCACATGTGACTAGTACACCACATGTGACTAGTACACCACATGTGACTAGTACACCACATGTGACTAGTACACCACATGTGACTAGTACACCATCTGGGGACTAGTACACCACATGTGACTAGTACACCACATGTGACTAGTACACCACATGTGACTAGTACACCACATGTGACTAGTACACCACATGTGACTAGTACACCACATGTCGCCTTCCCACAGAGATCTCCACATTCGCTACTACTGATCTCTCCCGCTATACCACCATACACCATTGTTCCTCTATCATACCACGATATATACCACTTGTTCCACTATTATACGACGATATACACCACTTGTCCCTCTATTATACCACTGATGTCAGCTATAATAGACTCATTAGTGATATAATTAATACTCTTGTTACTTGTCAGCACTAACAGTGTCAGGTAACTGCTAGAGTAAACATACCAGCTGCTGCCATCTTTCCAGTGTCAGGTAATTGCTAGTGTAAACATACCAGCTGCTGCCATCTTCCCAGTGTCAGGTAACATTCCATCTGCTGTCATCCTCCCAGTGTCAGGTAACTGCTAGTGTGAACATCAAAATGGTATACAATACCGACAGGTTGTTAGGTTAGACACATATGCAACAGTGAAACTGAACTTCTCCAGGCTGTGGGACTGACAACCTCAAATTCTACGACTTTAAGGGTGATGGACTGATTACATCGTCTTCACATCTCTACTGTTCCTGCCTACTTTCTGTATTCGACTGAAGAAGCCTACTGTGTAGGCGAAACGCTTCGGAATAAAGTTGTCTAACTGTTGCATATGTGTCTAACCTAACAACTGCTAGTGTAAACATACCATCTGCTGTCATCTTCCCAGTGTCAGGTAACTGCTAGTGTAAACATACCATCTGCTGTCATCTTCCCAGTGTCAGGTAACTGCTAGTGTAAACATACCATCTACTGTCATCTTCCCAGTGTCAGGTAACTGCTAGTGTAAACATACCATCTGCTGTCATCTTCACAGTGTCAGGTAACTGCTAGTGTAAACATACCATCTGCTGTCATCTTCCCAGTGTCAGGTAACTGCTAGTGTAAACATACCATCTGCTGTCATCTTCCCAGTGGTTTTAAAAATATTTGTCTGTTTATAAATTACCATAGCTTATTCATGAGCATCATTAAATTATCTTAACATTTATTTATTAATTATAGCAATTAGTAAGGTAATTATAGTTTGATTAGTTCGGTTTTTTAATCTCGTGGTTTATCAGGTTTAAATATTCTTGATGATGTTATGATTGCGCGACACCAATCACTAACACTAACAGGATTATTATTATTATTATTATTATTATTATTATTATTATTATTATTATTATTATTATTATTATTATTATAAACACAAAGAAAACTCTAACAGAAAAAAAGAGGAAAAAATTGTAATCGTTGTAAGTACACAGAGATACACATCTCAGTGTGTGTGTAAGTGTCGGTACATGAACACTGAAAGAGGATTGAAGAAAATAGGATGACTCGGAGAGTATATATATATCTGTGTTTAAGGGAAGAAAGGGGTAAGGGTCGTCTCAGGAAGAGTTGGAGGGGTGGGGGATAAAGGAGGTTTTGAGTGTTAGGGGCTTGAACATCCAGCAGGCTTGTGTGATTCAGTGTTTAATAACATTAGTAACTTGAACCATACCCCCGGCCGGGATTGAACTCGCGGTCATAGAGTCTCAAAACTCCAGCCCGTCGCGTTAGCCACTAGACCAGCTAGCCACAATAAGATTCATCCAACTAGGTATATTTCTACACCATAGGAAAGTTAGCACAGGCACCTCTGGTGCCTGTTCCTATGGTGTAGAAATATACCTAGTTGGATGAATCTTATTGTGGCTAGCTGGTCTAGTGGCTAACGCGACGGGCTGGAGTTTTGAGACTCTCTGACCGCGGGTTCAATCCCGGCCGGGGGTATGGTTTATTTGCAATCGTGTCATTACGATTTCTTAAGTCTCGATTAGTAACTTGTAGAGTAAGGTCCATTAATTAGTCAGTGGATTATTCTGAGAAAAGATATTAGTTAATACACAGAAGATACATACACCAAATGGTGTATATCTCTCGGTGTATATATATATATATATATATATATATATATATATATATATATATATATATATATATATATATATATATATATATATATTATGTTGAGAGTTTAATCCCTACTTTATGTATTACGTTACTGTGGTCTGGTGGTGAACACGTTACGTGCAGCCTTAATGAACTTCGTGTAGTCGATAGGCTTAAAACCCCGTAAACCGACCAGCTCAGTTAGTATCTGTGACATGAGATATAATCGAGACTGATCCAAGTAAGGGGAAGGTAACACCAGTTCCTTAGATCAAGAACCCTCAACGAACTTTTGATTATTAAGTTCCCAGCGGCCCAGGAACGTCCTCAGTGGTCACCTATCCAAGTGTAAGCCACACCTGGGCAAGTTAACCTGATTTAAAGTTTCCATTTTGCATATATGAACGAATGAGAAGGATAAGAACACTCTCTGATATTTGAATTTTATATTGTATATATATATATATATATATATATATATATATATATATATATATATATATATATATTATATATATATATATATATATATATATATATATATATATATATATATATTTATTTATTTATTTATTTGTTTATATCTTCTTATATAATATGAATCTCACATGAGACAGATACACACATATATTGATGGAGAATGTGATGAGAGAGGTGATGAGAGGCAGGTGAGAGTCTCTCTCACCCTGGGTGATGAGAGACAGGTGAGAGTCTCTCTCACCCTGGGTGATGAGAGACAGGTGAGAGTCTCTCTCACCCTGGGTGATGAGAGACAGGTGAGAGTCTCTCTCACCCTGGGTGATGAGAGACAGGTGAGAGTCTCTCTCACTCTGGGTGATGAGAGAGAGATGAGAGTCTCTCTCATCCTGGGTGATGAGAGACAGGTGACAACCTCCCTCACCCTGGGTGATGAGAGACAGGTGACAGTCTCCTTCACCTCAGGTGAAACGCCCTTATCTTAAGCGCTTACTCACAAAAAGACCATTTTTACCTACAGAGCTCCAATACCCACTGAGGAAGTGCTCATACTCCTGGAGAGGGAGCACCGTCATACACTGGAGAAATATATTTATCACTGAAGATCCTAACGTGTCCCTAACTAGTAAATCAAACCTCACCTTCATTTATGCCAGTGTCAACATTCCACTTGTAAACTTCACCTTCGGATACGCCAGTGTCCACGTACCACTAATTAGCTTCATCTTCGGATACACCAGTGTCAACATTCCAGTAGTAAACTTCACCTTCAGATACGCCAGTGTCAATATTCCACTAATTAGCTTCACCTTCAGATACGCCAGTGTCAATATTCCACTAATTAGCTTCACCTTCAGATACGCCAGTGTCAACATTCCACTAGTAAGCTTCACCTTCAGATACACCAGTGTCAACATTCCACTAGTAAACGTGATTACTGATAACAATCCCAAACATTTCTGAATGGTTCTCAATACGACACTTCTTTTCTCTTTAGAGATTCACATAGTTGTTTGGTCCCTCTTATGTAGAGCGACACAACTAATACCGCAGACTCTGCTGACTCGTAGCAGACATAAACTCAGAAGTAATTAGACCACAAGAGACACAGACTCAGGGGTAATTAGACCACAAGAGACACAGACTCAGGGGTAATTAGACCACAAGAGACACAGACTCAGGGGTAATTAGACCACAAGAGACACAAACTCAGGGGTAATTAGACCACAAGAGACACAGACTCAGGGGTAATTAGACCACAAGAGACACAGACTCAGGGGTAATTAGACCACAAGAGACACAGACTCAGGTAATCAACAACGTCGAGACTTCGTAATGCTCACAACAGTTACCTATATCACTCCATTTAACTTTTACAGACATTTTTAACGAATTATTTTTTATTATATACAGAAAAATATGACTGGTGTTTCTAAGAGGAACTGTTAGTTGTTGCAGCACCAACACATATAACGAAAGTTTAAAACACTACCACCGCTCAAACATTTAAAACATATATGACATTAAACATTTATAAAATGTTTAGAATTTATAGTTACACAGCCGATGTTAATCTACCGATTTTAATTTACCGATGTTAATCTACCGCTGGTACAAGTAAAAATATCTGCGTGGGGATCAAACCTGGCAACAGGCTATTACATAGGAATTTACATATGTCACATAATCTATAAAACACATTAACATATGTCACATAATCTACAAAACACATGTAAAACATTCACATCATAAAGCTCGTTATATTTATCGCTTAACATTCATCACCCCAAAAAATCGCCTTCTTACCTCAGCAGCAACAAACACTGAATGAGAACTATTAAATCTTATTAAATTAAAAAATAAACTGCATTTACGGCATGAGATTTAGTGCATGTTTTGTGGCCTACCAATAAAGAGTTCGCATTTTCTTGAGTACATGTACCTAACAGTTCATGTACTCAATAAAGTTGCACATATATTTTTATCCGACAAGTTATAAGATATCAAAATATCTTATTGGAATCAATAGTGTTTATCTGTTCAGCTTTAAATGTTAATCATCAATTATCAGTGGAGAACTTCACTTGAAGTTCAACTATTTATTTTCGTCTTATGATGAGACTGAAAAAAATATACATTAATAAAATGTACATGGAGTGAATGTAGTTCTGGCAACAGTGACTGTAGAGTCAGGTTGACCTTGCTACAATGTACACAAGACTGTAGCTTAGTCGGACCTGGTCTCAGACCGAGCCGCGGGGGCGTTGACCCCTGAAACCTTCTCCAGGTATCTCCAGGACCAGAAATTGCAACAGTAAGAACGCCAGTTCAGTTCCCGGTGCAGAATTCTTACATGTATTATTGATAATACTGTAGAAAAAGACACATGTGCAGTGTTATATATCCCCTGTATCCGACTGATGAAACGTGCTGTGCAGGCGAAATGTATCGGCAGTAAAGATATCCAATATGCTGATTATGTGTCTTATTCTTGGACGTCTCATTACGTTTCATTCATTAATAGAAGTAAATACGTTATGATGTTAAATACAGCCATAAACTATAATCTATCGTGAAATTATGTAACAAACATTAACATGTTTTAGAATTAATGATTTCGAGAACAACATTAACCCAAACCATACCCCCGGCCGGGATTGAACCCGCGGTCATAGAGTCTCAAAACTCCAGCCCGTCGCGTTAGCCACTAGACCAGCTAGCCACAATAAGATTCATCCAACTAGGTATATTTCTACACCATAGGAAAGTTAGCACAGGCACCTCTGTGACCACAAATGCAAGTTTTTGTGGTCACAGAGGTGCCTGTGCTAACCTTCCTATGGTGTAGAAATATACCTAGTTGGATGAATCTTATTGTGGCTAGCTGGTCTAGTGGCTAACGCGACGGGCTGGAGTTTTGAGACTCTATGACCGCGGGTTCAATCCCGGCCGGGGGTATGGTTTATTTGCAATCGTGTCATTACGATTTCTTGAGTAACATTAACCCAAGACATGATGATAGCATCAAGGACAACATTAATCCAGGACATGATGATAATCAAACTATATCAAGGGTGGGGTTTGAACCCGCGGTCAGAGAGTCTCAAACCCCATTCGTGGTATGATTTGTTTGCAATCGTGTCATTACGATTTCGTGAGTCATGATAACATCAAGGACAACATTAACCCAGGATAAGATAATAACATCAAGGACAACATTAACCTTGGATAGGATGATAGCATCAAGGACAACTAGTAAAGCGTTTGTTTACACAAAAGTATTGTTAGTTCCTCTTACCATCACTTGTAAGTACAGTGATGGAAGTCTATTTTCCTCTAGACACAATTTCAGTCATGTACAAACATAAAACTTCATGAATGCAAGGACACAGGTACATACACTTACGACGTCCTTATTAGATACATTTTGACATTGTGGCTTTGATCACTAGCAGAGACGATGTCCCAGGACCTCGTGTATGCACTTCCGTCCTATCGTTCACAGTATCAGTACCAATATGTAAATATTAGACCACCTTTAGCAAGACAATTTCTCACTTCTGGTAAAAGCTTTCAGATGTTTATTTCTTGCTCCCGTTATAATTCACCTCATTGCCTTTCTACCGTGATGGGGCAGGAGATGACAAGACCCTGACTACCAGCAGTGGTAAGTCTAAATATAATGCGGTTTTGTTAGCTTCCTGCTGAATTATGTGGGTTATTGAATGATATTTAAAGTGTATTCTGCACTAGGGTCATTAAGACGTCATGTCACTTGTTTACCACCAGTTAAGAGTAATTTAATACCTAAAATGTGGACTAAAATAGTCTCATTGTATACACATTGAGGGACATACACCTCTCAGTACATATATATCCGATATGTTATTATATTCTGTACAATTGAAGTTAAGCTGAGTGGAAGGAGAGAGTTGTATCTCAGAATTTGTGCTGGAATTCCATGTTTCCCTCATAGTGTCTGGTATTATCCCGTAACTCACTGACAAACTTAATGTAGTAATTTAATTTTCTAACAATTTGGTGAAGATGTGAGAAACTGTTTGTAGCCTTGAGTTTCTTAGTGGAGCTCAGACGCTGGTCTGACCTCTTCCACCTTGTCGACGGAGTTGAAGCTGAGGTGGAAACTCTCTCATCCACTGCTTCATGTTCCAGTATGGACCACTGAGACACTTGTGCAACATTTCGGAACCTTCATTGAGGAAACGTATCGATGTGTTCAGTCCACCAATCTTGATGGAGTAAACACATCGACTCCAGGCTGAGGGACTAATTACCTCTAACACCTCATCATCTTTCTCCGTTCTTCTCTGTATTGGACTGAAGAAACCAGTGGCCGGAGAAACGTTACCTCAGTAAAGATTCCCAGATGTTGCAGAAGTGTCTCATTCTTCAATTTGTTGGTTTTCTAAGACATTTATATCACACCATTATGAACATAAATGGACCTCTTAAAGGGCACTCAGTCCCGTTGTATTCTTAATATTATGTAATTTTTTTCCTATAATCTACCTTGTCCATAATTATTATCGCATTTACTTTGTCTGTTTCGTAAAGTGAAGTCGAGTATCTTCCCTTAATTCATGGTATAATTTAACAAATCTTTGAGGACAATTGTGTTGCAGAGGTTTGACCTTTGCTGAGCTTTGCTCAGACCTCTGCAACACAATTGTCCTCAAAGATTTGTTAAGTTATACCATGAATTAAGGAAAGATCCTGGACTTCACCTTACGAAACAGACAAAGGAACTGCGATAGTAATTAAGGACAAGGTAGATTATAGGGGAAAAATAAACATGATATCAGGAGACAGGGAGACTCACGAGCCTCTTAATTCCTTCTAGTCCTTCTCTAGTGTGATTCAGGCTTCAGTCCTTCCTTCAGGAGGCGCTGAGTGAAGTTCTTGCCGAGCCTCATCAGCAAGTAGATCAGAGTTGAGAGTCTCAGGAGCAGAGGCAGACCTCGCCGGAGAACCACTACTGCTGTCCTTCTTGGGTGAGTGCTGCCCTGGTTGTGGAGTGGAAGGCTGCAAAGAACAACACAACCAATCAAACACACTCCATTAGTCCACCATCCACGACTTCTGACTTAACCATATCAAAATCCAAAAGGATATTAGCACATGCAGCCGTGCAATATTACAAGCAATTGAACAAAATATAAAGATAATGTTAAGGAAAACATGCCAGCAATGAAATAAAGATTGTACCAAGCGAGGGAAGATAAGATTCTTGCCGCCATGATGGTGGTAAATACGAACCTTAATACTGAAGGTGAGGTGATATTTCTTGTTCTTGTCAAGGATGTCTGTGGGCAGGATGATCTGTTGTCTGGCGTGACCGTGCTGTCCAGGAGGGAGGGAGGGAGACGCACGTTACACACCTCGCTGGGCGAAACGTCTCCACAATAAAGATACCCAAGTGTGGCACATGTGACTTATTTATAGGTCCTTATTGTACACCATGAATATTATGACACTATGTTAAGAAGGTACAAGAAGGTGGCATTCATCACTACCACCACTACCACCACTACCACCACTACCACCACTACCACCACTACCACCACTACCACCACTACCACCACTACAACTACTACAACTACTACCGCCACTACCACCTCTACAAACAACACTGATAATGTTATACTGAACTTAATGTTGTTAAGACCTCACCACAACTGTTGTTACTATAACCTCCGTCTTCCCTTACTAACACAAAACTAACACAAAACTAACACAAAACTAACACAAAACTAACACAAAACTAAATAAAACTAACACAGAAAACTAACACAAAACTAACACAGAAACTAATACAAAACTAACACAGAAACTAACACAAAACTAACACAGAAACTAACACAAAACTAACACAGAAATAACTAACACAGAAACTAACACAGAAACTAACACAGAAACTAACACAGAAACTAACACAGAAACTAACACAAAACTAACACAGAAACTAACACAGAAACTAACACAGAAACTAACACAGAAACTAAACACAGAAACTAACACAGAAACTAAAAACACAGAAACTAACACAGAAACTAACACAGAAACTAACACAGAAACTAACACAGAAACTAACACAGAAACTAACACAGAAACTAACACAGAAACTAACACAGACACTAACACAGAACTAACACAGAAAACTAACACAGACACTAACACAGAAACTAACACAGAAACTAACACAGAAACTAACACAGACACTAACACAGACACTAACACAGAGAATAATACAGAGACGAGACTAACACAGAAACTAACACAGAAACTAACGCAGAAACTAACACAGAGGACTAACACAGAAACTAACACAGAAACTAACACAGAAACTAACACACAGAAACTAACACACAGTACTAACACAGAAACTAACACGAGACTAACACAAAACTAACACAGAGACTAACACAGACACTAACACAGAAACTAACACAGAAATTAACACAGAGAATAATACAGGGGCTAACACAGGAACTAACACAGAGACTAACACAGAAACTAACACAGAGACTAACACAGAAACTAACACAGAAACTAACACAGAGACTAACACAGAAACTAACACAGAGGACTAACACAGAAACTACCCAGAACTAACACAGAGGACTAACACAGAGACTAACACAGAAACTAACACAGAGACTAACACAAAACTAACACAGAGACTAACACAGACACTAACACAGAAACTAACACAGAAACTAACACAGAGAATAATACAGGGGCTAACACAGAAACTAACACAGAGACTAACACAGGAACTACACACAGAGACTAACACAGAAACTAACACAGAGACTAACACAGAAACTAACACAGAGACTAACACAGAAACTAACACAGAAACTAACAAGGTAGAACACTAACATTTTGAATAACAAGGAAGAGCACTAACAACGAAACTAACACAGCAGGATACTAACACAGCAGGATATTAACACAGCAGGACACTAACACAGCAGGATACTAACACAGCAGGATACTAACACAGCAGGATACTAACACAGCAAGGAAACTAACACAGCAGGATACTAGCAAAGCGGGGAAACTAACACAGCAGGATACTAACACAGCAGGGAAACTAACACAGCAGGATACTAACACAGCAGGGAAACTAACACAGCAGGATACTAACACAGCAGGATACTAACACAGCAGGATACTAACACAGCAGCATACTAACACAGCAGCATACTAACACAGCAGCATACTAACACAGCAGGATACTAACACAGCAGGATACTAACACAGCAGGATACTAACACAGCAGGACACTAACACAGCATGATACTAACACAGCAGGAAGCTAACACAGCAGGATAATAACACAGCAGGATACTAACACAGCAGGATACTAACACAGCAGGACACTAACACAGCAGGATACTAACACAGCAGCATACTAACACAGCAGGATACTAACTCAGCAGGATACTAACACAGCAGGATAGTAACACAGAATACTTACACAGCAGCATACTAACACAGCAGGATACTGACACAGCAGGATACTAACACAGCAGGATAATAACACAGCAGCATACTAACACAGCAGGATACTAACACAGCAGGATACTAACACAGCAGCATACTAACACAGCAGGATACTAACACAGCAGCATACTAACACAGCAGCATACTAACACAGCAGGATACTAACACAGCAGCATACTAACTCAGCAGAATAAAAACACAGCAGGATACTAACACAGCAGGATACTGACACAGCAGGATACTAACACAGCAGGATACTAACACAGCAGGATACTAACACAGCAGCATACTAACACAGCAGGACACTAACACAGCAGGATACTAACACAGCAGGATACTAACACAGCAGGATACTAACACAGCAGGATACTAACACAGCAGGATACTAACACAGCAGGACACTAACACAGCAGGATACTAACACAGCAGGATACTAACACAGCAGAACTCTAACACAGCAGGATGCTAACACAGCAGGATACTAACACAGCAGGATACTAACACAGCAGGGAAACTAACACAGCAGGATACTAACACAGCAGCATACTAACACAGCAGCATACTAACATAGCAGAATAAAAACACAGCAGCATAATAACACAGCAGCATACTAACACAGCAGCATACTAACACAGCAGCATACTAACACAGCAGTATACTAACACAGCAGGATACTAACACAGCAGCATACTAACACTGCAGGATACTAACACAGCAGCATACTAACACAGCAGGATACTAACACAGCAGCATACTAACACAGCAGCATACTAACACAGCAGCATACTAACACAGCAGCATACTAACACAGCAGGATACTAACACAGCAGCATACTAACACAGCAGCATACTAACACAGCAGCATAGTAACACAGCAGGATACTAACACAGCAGCATACTAACACAGCAGCATAATAACACAGCAGCATAATAACACAGCAGCATAATAACACAGCAGAATAAAAACACAGCAGCATAATAACACAACAGGATACTAACACAGCAGCATAATAACACAGCAGGATACTAGCACAGCAGCATAATAACACAGCAGCATAATAACACAGCAGAATACTAACACGGCAGCAAAATAACACAGCAGGATACTAACACAGCAACATACTAACACAGCAGCATACACAGCAGCATAATAACACAGGAGGATACTAACACAGCAGCATAATAACACAGCAGCATAATAACACAGCAGCTTAATAACACAACAGCATAATAACACAACAGCATAATAACACAACAGCATAATAACACAGCAGCATAATAACACAGCAGCATAATAACACAGCAGCATAATAACACAGCAGCATAATAACACAGCCGCATAATAACACAGCAACATAATAACACAACAGCATAATAACACAGCAGCATAATAACACAGCCGCATAATAACACAGCAACATAATAACACAACAGCATAATAACACAGCAGGATACTAACACAGCAGCATAATAACACAGCAGGATACTAGCACAGCAGCATAATAACACAGCAGCATAATAACACAGCAGCATAATAACACAATAGAATACTAACACAGCAGCATAATAACACAGCAGGATACTAACACATCAGCATATTAACACAGCAGGATACTAACACAGCAGCATAACAACACAGCAGGATACTAACACAGCAGCATACTAACACAGCAACATAATAACACAGCAGGATACTAACACAGCAGCATACTAACACAGCAGCATAACAACACAGTAGGATACTAACACAGCAGCATACTAACACAGCAGCATAACAACACAGTAGGATACTAACACAGCAGCATAATAACACAACAGGATACTAACACAGCAGCATAATAACACAGCAGGATACTAACACAACAGCATACTAACACAGCAGCATAATAACACAGCAGGATACTAACACAGCAGCTTAATAACACAGCAGGATACTAACACAGCAGCATACTAAAACGGCAGCATAATAACACAGCAGGATACTAACACAGAAGCATAATAACACAACATGATACTAACACAGCAGCATACTAACACAGCAGCATAATAACACATCAGGATACTAACACAGCAGCATACTAACACAGCAGCATAATAACACAGCAGGATACTAACACAGCTACATAATAACACAACAGGACACTAACACAGCAGGGCACTAACACAGCAGGACACTAACACAGCAGGACACTAACACAGCAGGACACTAACACAACAGGACACTAACACAGCAGGACACTAACACAGTAGGACACTAACACAGCAGGACACTAACACAGCAGGATGCTAACACAGTAGGACACTAAACACAGTAGGACACTAACACAGTAGGACACTAACACAGCAGATGCTAACACAGTAGGACACTAACACAGTAGGACACTAACACAGTAGGACACTAACACAGCAGGACACTAACACAGCAGGACAGTTGTCTGTGGAGGAGGCTGGAAGCCAAGAGATCTCGGAGTGCACACACACACACACACACAACACACACACACACACACACACACACACACACACACACACACACACACACACACACACACACACACACACACACACACCACACACACACACACACTGGTGGAACTTAGGCTTGACTACCATGTGCTCCAAAATCTTTAGAAGAGCTTCAACACGGTGAGAAGCCCTGATTATTATTATTATTATTATTATTATTTTATTTTATTATTATTATTATTATTATTATTATTATTATTATTATTATTTTTTATAAGTATTATTATTATTATTTTCAGTAGTTAGGTTAGGTAAGGTTCGTCAGGAAACAGGACAAGTGTTTCCTCACGCTGGCCTTAGTCAGATGATGACCCGCCTTTGAAGCTTTGGGTCATCTGACCGAGGCCTTCCGCTGGCTTACTGGTCCACCCCTTGAAAAATTATTGTCATTTATAACCAATGAGTAAAGTGAATTATCAGTAGTGTTTCAGCTGGTTGTGTTCCGGCTTTTAAGGTTTTTGGAACACTAAGCTCAGTGTTCCTTTGAGACAAAGAACTGTGTGAGCTTAATTTGCTCATTGCTGTGTGCTCGATAAAGCCCAGCCTTGGGCTAGACGTTGTAGCACAAGGATGCTTTTGCTTTCAGTGTCTACATTCTCACTTGTCGACTTTTGTCGCCGTATACTAGTTTTTATAGCAGAGAAAGATGGTTTTTGGTACTCTGGGTATTCTTATCTAGGAAGCTTTTCTCTGTGACGCTCGGTGTACGGAGGATCAAGTCTCCACAACGTCCTGGGCTAAATGATCCACATGGGTTTGGCATTTAATATGAATTATTAAAAAAAATTAAATGCTCTATATCGCAGTTTGTGTTTTGTTATGATGTTTGTCTGTATACAATACTACTGACGTACAGACTGGTTGCTGGCCTGGCGTCCCTCCTGTCGTCTCTGACACCAACACTATCACGACCAAAAGTGTCACCTGGTGCCTCACACACACTCAAGATAACAGTGTAAGATAACGTGAAATAGTGTCATTAAGAGAAAGCACACGTGGATATATGTCAATGACTGCCATCAAACATGTGAATATAAACACCATACAGATTCATGCTGTTGTTTAAAACAATGTTTTGCTTGGGTCCTGCTGGTTCAGGTGTGTTATGGGAGGGGAACAAGTGAGCGTATAGAGTATTGTAGCAGGAGAGAGAAGAAGCATCAGGAGGATTCAATAAAGGAGGTTACGAAAGCAAGTTATCCAGTTACTTAGGTTTTGTTGAATTATATTAACTATTTTGGTTCCAGGCAGTTGTAATTTTACAAGAGTTGTGAGTTGACAGTGTCCAGGAGGACCCTCGTAAATTTCTATTTTTAAGTGCCGAGTTTTGCTGTATGTTAAATACTCCTTGGTCTCTAAATTCTGAATTACCACAAGATTTAAGAATTTCTTTTGTCTTTCTGTTCAGTGATTAACTCAGTATTGCTCAAAAACATTCACCGTGGAAAACACGTCCTGGCTGACTACAATGTTAAATTAACCATTAAAGAGGAAGACAGAAGGAAATTAATTGAGGCTGAATCAGTCCAGAGTTTTCTCAATGTATATAAAAAAAAAGATATTTATATCGTCTTATTCACTGCAAAAATTACTGCTGCGTGAAACCAAGCTTATGAAATGCGATGTAGATAATCCCAGATAATTCGATCCACTTCACCTTTGTGATCCTTCATCCCTGATAATTCCATCTCCTCTCTCAAGTTTTGACGGCCATATGTAAGCTTAAATGTTCACTGTTCCTGCCACTGACCTCAGAATATTGGTCAATAGAAGATAATGTGTACAGTGAAGTATTCTTGTTATCTACAGTATGATCACACTCACTTATGACACCATAATAAAGAATTATTTCACTATATAAACCACAAATATTAATTGCTTAAAGCAAACACACTTGTGTTGTACTAACTGATACTCATTTTGGACTTGGTTGTTCTGGCATTCATGGTATTGGTGTGATGGTCCCCACACGACCATAATGGTCCCACACGACCATGATGGTCTCACACGACCATGATGGTCTCACATGACCATGCAGACAGGAGAGCATGCAACAGGCACCACACAGCCAGCCTCAGCTGCCACAATCACACCATCCAGGTGGATATGTGACGGCCTCAGTAACTATCATGGAAGGTAACATGGAAGGTCGAAGTATCCCTTAACCTTCCCAGGCAGGCAGTAGGTGGCTATAAGTGTGGAACACAACACACCATTAACACAACCAAGCATAAAGGTAATCAAGTTCTGCCAATCGAGCATCCTTCAACGATCGAGATAACGTATTGAACTTAAAATTAATTTAATAAGGGTCAAGTCATCTAATTTAAGTTAGAATATGGTTATTTACGTCTATCTGTTACTTTTAGTTATTCATCTATTTATTCAATTATTTACTATATTTAGAGGGCAGGAGAGGATGGCCCTAGTGTACTAATAGTATATTATAGTATACTATACTGTACCCCAGTACCCTGAATCAGGTCCATACAGATAGCCACCTTGTTGCCCGGTACTTAGTGCCTCATCCAGGGCTCTGACATACAAATGCAAAAACAAAATGTGTATATATCTTATGAGAGATAAGACTGGTGTCTCTCACGCTGTTCATCGTGAGATGAACTTATATCACAATAACACTGGTGTCTTTCATGGTGTTCATCATCAGATGAACATATCAAAAATAGTGATGAGGAATTGTACACGTAAGGTGGAACTGATATATTCACAAACTTTATAAATTGTTGATGTTAATACAACAATTACTGATGTTGATACAACAGGTGTTGATGGTGATACAACAACTGTTGATGGTGATACAACACTGTTGATGGTGATACAACAACTGTTGATGGTGATACAACAACTGTTGATGGTGATACAACAACTGTTGATGGTGTGATTACAACAACTGTTGATGGTGATACAACAACTGTTGATGGTGATACAACAACTGTTGATGGTGATACAACAACTGTTGATGGTGATACAACCACTGTTGATGGTGATACAACACTGTTGATGGTGATACAACATTGTTGATGGTGATACAACAACTGTTGATGGTGATACAACAACTGTTGATGGTGATACAACACTGTTGATGGTGATACAACACTGTTGATGGTGATACAACACTTCATACAAGACTCACAATACTGTAATTTTTAAAAATAAATACAGCAATGCATTCAACTCAATATTAGGCACTTATCCTCTAAATTAATGTTTTTAAATAACAAATATTAAAATTTTAATGGAAAAAATAACTATTCTAAAAATGCTAAAATAAGTAAAAAAAAATGTGGAAAAATGAGAAATAAATTTTTTTTTTCATTTCAAAATTTCGGAACAATTCAAGCCAAATTCAAAAATTTAATATAAGATAGATTTATAGTGAATATATCAGCGTCCACCTTGAAGTGTATTAATCTTTTTTGTAAGATAACTCTAAAAAGTTTCTCTCAGTAAAGTGAAATATTTCTACTTAGAAAAAGAAAAGCCAGCCTAGAATACGGGAATTTTCTAGCCTATTTGTGATGTATGGAGAAGAGGCCAGTGGTGGTGTACACCAGTGGTGGTGTACACCAGTGGTGGTGTACACCAGTGGTGGTGTACACCAGTGGTGGTGTACACCAGTGGTGGTGTTCACCAGTGGTGGTGTACACCAGTGGTGGTGTACACCAGTGGTGGTGTTCACCAGTGGTGGTGTACACCAGTGGTGGTGTACACCAGTGGTGGTGTTCACCAGTGGTGGTGTTCACCAGTGGTGGTGTTCACCAGTGGTGGTGTTCACCAGTGGTGTTGTTCATCAGTGGTGGTGTTCACCAGTGGTGGTGTACACCAGTGGTGTTGTTCACCAGTGGTGGTGTTCACCAGTGGTGGTGTTCACCAGTGGTGGTGTACACCAGTGGTGGTGTACACCAGTGGTGGTGTACACCAGTGGTGGTGTACACCAGTGGTGGTGTTCACCAGTGGTGGTGTCACCAGTGGTGGTGTACACCAGTGGTGGTGTACACCAGTGGTGGTGTTCACCAGTGGTGGTGTACACCAGTGGTGGTGTACACCAGTGGTGGTGTTCACCAGTGGTGGTGTTCACCAGTGGTGGTGTACACCAGTGGTGGTGTACACCAGTGGTGTTGTTCACCAGTGGTGGTGTTCACCAGTGGTGTTCACCAGTGGTGGTGTTCACCAGTGGTGGTGTACACCAGTGGTGGTGTTCACCAGTGGTGGTGTTCACCAGTGGTGGTGTACACCAGTGGTGGTGTGTTCACCAGTGGTGGTGTACACCAGTGGTGTTGTTCACCAGTGGTGTTGTTCACCAGTGGTGGTGTACACCAGTGGTGTTGTTCACCAGTGGTGTTGTTCACCAGTGGTGGTGTACACCAGTGGTGTGTTCACCAGTGGTGGTTGTCACCAGTGGTGGTGTACACCAGTGGTGTTGTTCACCAGTGGTGTTGTTCACCAGTGGTGGTGTACACCAGTGGTGGTGTACACCAGTGGTGGTGTTCACCAGTGGTGGTGTACACCAGTGGTGGTGTACACCAGTGGTGGTGTTCACCAGTGGTGGTGTTCACCAGTGGTGGTATACACCAGTGGTGGTGTACACCAGTGGTGGTGTTCACCAGTGGTGGTGTACACCAGTGGTGGTGTTCACCAGTGGTGGTGTACATCAGTGTGTGTGTGGTGTGTCACCAGTGGTTGGGTTTTTACACCAGTGGGGTGTACACCAGTGGTGGTGTTCACCAGTGGTGGTGTACACCAGTGGTGGTGTTCACCAGTGGTGGGGTTCACCAGTGGTGGTGGTGTACACCAGTGGTGGTGTTCACCAGTGGTGGTGTTCACCAGTGGTGGTGTACACCAGTGGTGTTGTTCACCAGTGGTGGTGTTCACCAGTGGTGGTGTACACCAGTGGGTAGGTGTACACCAGTGGTGGTGTACACCAGTGGTGGTGTACACCAGTGGTGGTGTTCACCAGTGGTGGTGTACACCAGTGGTGTTTGTTCACCAGTGGTGGTGTCACCAGTGGTGGTTGTTCACCAGTGGTGTGTTCACCAGTGGTGTTGTTCACCCAGTGGTGGTGTACACCAGTGGTGTTGTTCACCAGTGGTGTTGTTCACCAGTGGTGGTGTACACCAGTGGTGTTGTTCACCAGTGGTGTTGTTCACCAGTGGTGGTGTACACCAGTGGTGGTTGTTCACCAGTGGTGGTGTTCACCAGTGGTGGTGTACACCAGTGGTGTGTTCACCAGTGGTGTTTTTCACCAGTGGTGGTGTACACCAGTGGTGTTGTTCACCAGTGGTGTATGTGGTTCACCAGTGGTGGTGTACACCAGTGGTGTTGTTACACCAGTGGTGGTGTTCACCAGTGGTGGTGTACACTAGTGGTGGTGTACACCAGTGGTGGTGTTCACCAGTAGTGTTGTTCACCAGTAGTGGTGCACAACGTTCATCAGTGGTGTTGTACAACTTTCACCAGTGGTAGTGAACTTCTCCAGTGGTGTTGTACACATTTGCCAGTGGTGGTGTTCACCAGTGGTGGTGCACTTCACCAGTGTGGTTATATTCACCAGTGTGGTGACCAACTTCACAGTGGATGGTGTACCACCCGCATGGTGGTGTACAGTCTTCACCAGTGGTGGTGACCAAGTTCACCAGTGCTGGAACCAACCTTCACCAGTGGTGGAGTTCACCAGTGCTGGGCCAAGCTTCACCAGTGGTGGTGACCAACCTTCACCAGTGGTGGACCAGATGCTTCACCAGTGGTGGTGCCAACCTTCCCATGTGGTGTGAACAGTTCTTCACCAGTGGTGGTTACCACCTTCACAGTGGTGGTGACCACTCACCAGTGGTGATGACTCAAGCTTCACCAGTGGGGTGTCACCGCTTCACCAGTGCTGGAGACCAACCTTCACCAGTGGTGGAGACCAACCTTCACCAGTGCTGGAGACCAACCTTCACCAGTGGTGGAGACCAACCTTCACCAGTGGTGGAGACCAACCTTCACCAGTGGTGGTGACCAACCTTCACCAGTGGTGGTGACCAACCTTCACCAGTGGTGGTGACCAACCTGCAGTTCAACAGTCAGTGGGTTCTTTGGATCGTAGTTCCTTAAGCCAACTGGCTCTCCTGGCTTACTCCAGGTGTGAGTGGTGTCAAGGGGAGAGCCAGGCGAACCCACTATGGGCGTGGCACCACCGGTGGTGGAGGTGTTGGAGGTGCCAGCTATCTTAGGGAGAGACACCGACCTGTTGGTGGTGATGGTGGTGCCTCCTGCTGGAGGTCGCCTCCTCCCTCGGTACCCGACTGTCAAAACAAGGGAGAATAAATTAGTGATATGGTACTCGCAAGGGAGAAGAAATTTATGATGCACGTCAAACAAAAGGGAGAATAAACTAGATGTACGTTACAAAGAAGGGAGAATAAATTAGAAAAAACACTACAAACTAAAGAAAACAGCAATACGTAATAACGTAGGTGACAGAATAAATAACAATGGAACAAATCGAATCACAGAGAAAAGAGAATAAATCATAAAAACACAATGATAACCCTTTAAAATAAATATTAGAGCAACGAGTTTCTTAGAGACAGAATTAGAGAAATCTAGAAACTCGTTTATCAAGGAGATAGGAAGAGTTTAGAGGAAAGAGACGCTTATATCTCATAGCTGGGTTTGAAGACTATCTACTACACCATGGCCATTAAGGCTGGTTGAATGATTTGTGAAGTTTGAAGACTATCTACTACACCAGGGTCATTAAGGCTGGTTGAATGATTTGTGGGGTTTGAAGACTATCTACTACACCAGAGTCATTAAGGCTGGTTGAATGATTTGTGGGGTTTGAAGACTACTACACCAGGGTCATTAAGGCTGTATGTCACTAGTTCACCATCAGTCAAAAATAATTTAATACCTTAAAATGGAAATCCCAATTTAAGGTATCTACATATATATACATCTATCTGTACATATATATATATATATATATATATATATATATATATATATAATATATATATATATATATATATATATATATATATATATATATATATATATATGCGTAGATATGGATGCGTCTCGGTGTACATTCAGTGAGAGAGACAGCAACATAGCCTCGGTACTACACACACAACACAACAAAATCAACCTGCGCAGCTCGTGGAGGTAGCGCAGCTGAATGGACAGTAAGTACTCACTATAGGCGGCGCAGGGAACGCCCGTGTAGGCGTGGGCGGCGTGGTGACAACGGTGGGTGGTGTGGTTACACACACCAGCCTCGCGAGGTGTCATAAGTGGTTCCGGTAACTCACGTAACTCCGCGCGACGGATTGCGCGACTAAGTCTGTCAACGTCGTCAGTGGGACGGAAGGCTGGGATCTTACTGCTCTGAGAACTCTGAAGGAACCTTAG
>NC_069476.1:10567664-10619065 GCF_026875155.1 Cherax quadricarinatus
CTGTTTGTATAGTGAACACTGCCTGTATAGTGAACATTGCCTGTATAGTGAACACTGCCTGTATATTGAACACTGCCTGTTTAGTGAACACTGTTTGTATAGTGAACACTGCCTGTATAGTGAACACTGCCTGCATAGTGAACACTGCCTGTATAGTGAACACTGTCTGTACTGTGAACACTGCCTGTATAGTGAACACTGCCTGTATAGTGAACACTGCCTGTATAGTGAACAACATTGCCTGTATAGTGAACACTGCCTGTATAGTGAACACTGCCTGTATAGTGAACACTGCCTGTATAGTGAACAACATTGCCTGTATAGTGAACACTGCCTGTATAGTGAACATTGCCTGTATAGTGAACAGTGTTTGTATAGTGAACACTGCCTGTATAGTAAACACTGCCTGTATAGTGAACAACATTTCCTGTATAGTGAACACTGCCTGTTCAGTGAACTTTGTGTGTGTTGAGCGATATTTGATACACCATCAGTGTCTTTCTGTATTACACTGTATGATAGTGACAACACCATCATTGTACTACACTTTATGATAGTGTCTACTCAATCATTGTATTACACTGTATGATAGTGTCAACACCATCATTGTACTACACTGTATGATAGTGTCAACACCATCATTGTACTACACTGTGTGATAGTGTCAACACCATCATTGTATTACACTGTATGATAGTATCAACACCATCATTGTACTACACTGTATGATAGTGTCAATACCATCATTGTACTACACTGTATGATAGTGACAACACCATCATTGTACTACACTGTATGACAGTGTCAACACCATCAATGTACTACATTGTATGATAGTGTCAACACCATCATTGTACTACACTGTATGATAGTGTCAACACCATCATTGTACTACACTGTATGATAGTGACACCATCATTGTACTACACTGTATGATAGTGTCAACACCATCATTGTATTACCCTGTATGATAGTGTCAACACCATCATTGTACTACACTGTAAGATAGTGTCAACACCATCATTGTATTACACTGTATGATAGTGACAACACCATCATTGTACTACACTGTATGATAGTGTCAACACCATCATTGTATTACACTGTATGATAGTGTCAACACCATCATTGTACTACACTGTAAGATAGTGTCAACACCATAATTGTATTACACTGTATGACAGTGTCAACACCATCATTGTACTACACTGTATGATAGTGTCAACACCATCATTGTACTACACTGTATGATAGTGTCAACACCATCATTGTACTACACTGTATGATAGTGACAACACCATCATTGTACTACACTGAATGATAGTGACAACGCCATCATTGTACTACAATGTATGATAGTGTCAACACCATCATTGTACTACACTGTATGATAGTGTCAACACCATCATTATACTACACTGTATGATAGTGTCAACACCATCATTGTACTACACTGTATGATAGTGACAACACCATCATTGTACTACACTGTATGATAGTGACAACGCCATCATTGTACTACAATGTATGATAGTGTCAACACCATCATTGTACTACACTGTATGATAGTGTCAACACCATCATTGTACTACACTGTATGATAGTGACAACACCATCATTGTACTACACTGTATGATAGTGTCAACACCATCATTGTACTACACTGTGTGATAGTGTCAACACCATCATTGTACTACACTGTATGACAGTGACACCATCATTGTACTACACTGTATGACAGTGTCAACACCATCAATGTACTACACTGTATGATAGTGACAACACCATCAATGTACTACACTGTATAATAGTGTCAACACCATCAATGTACTACAATGTATGATAGTGACAACACCATCATTGTGCTACACTGTATAATAGTGTCAACACTATCATTGTACTACACTATATGATAGTGACAACACCATCATTGTACTGTTTGATGGTGACATCATCACTGTACTATACTGTATGATAGTGACATCACTGTACTTCACTGTATGATAGTGAGATCACCAATGCGGCCAGCAGTAACAGCCTGATTGATCAGACCCTGATCCACCAGGAAGCCTGGTCATGGACCGGGTCGCGGGGGGCGCTGACCCCTGAAACCATCTTTCATATACACTACGAACTGTGGTTTTCCAATGTATAAAAACCTACGGGACATGCACTTCCTGATTGGTCAATATTGCCCACAGTCTGACGTCATAGTGTACTGGCACGCTGATTGGCGTAGAAAAATTGTTGTCTTGCCTTTTTTTGTGAAAGTTTTACGAACATTTCACTATTTGTTTTACATTAAATACGAAAAGCTCATTAAAATCCAAAAAAGCTCATTTTTAATGTAACTAATTTGTGCTAACCAAAACATCTATCCATCTGTCCAGAGACCATCTATCCCGACTATCTCCACAGACCATCTATCCAGACCATCTACCCAGACTATCTATCCAGACTATCTCCTCAGACCATATCTCCAGATCATCTCTCCAGACCATCTTTCCAGACCATCCATCCAGACTATCTATCCACACCATCTATCCAGACCTTGATAAACTAATCTAGAATATTAGCTTCAGTATCCATGTTTTGTAGGCAGCATCTTGCTGCCCTCCCCTTCCTCGGATCAAACATGACTGTCACCCATTATCCATGTGCCGTGTGTTGCCTTCACATGAGTAATAACGATAATAATAATAATAATAATAATAATAATAATAATAATAATAATAATAATAATAATAACATTAATAATAATAATAATAATAATAACAACAACAACAACAATAATAATAATAATAATAATAATAATAATAATAATAATAATAATAATAATAATAAATAATATAATAAACTAATAATAATAATAATTACAATAATAATAACAATAATTATAATAATAATAATAATAATAATAATAATGGTAATAAGCTATCTTTATCAACTATTTTATATAATATTAATATATCAGTGATGTTAAAAGAGACAAGATTATCCTATCTTAACCTATCTTATCGAAGTCTTGGATTCTCTTACACGTACACAGTAGCCCACACCCATGTGTGTTATCCAAGGCCCCTTAGTCAAGCACCAAGATATTTTTAAAAGAGATTTTAACCAGCTTACTGACTGGTCACAGGCGAATCAGATGACCTAAAAATATTTTTTTTTTTTTTATAATCTGAGCATTAAGTTCCTGTGATTAACGTGTATTGTGCCTTACCTTTTTAGGTCCTCCACTCAAGGCACCGCTTCTGACCTGACCTCTTCTGACACCAGGACGTCTGTGGGTAGGGACGCCGAGTTTCTGTAGGGCATCGTCATCAGCGGCGTCGTAGTCGAAATCGTCTCCTTCTGTGGCTGCTAGAGTGTGATCGTCAACACCCTGACGGATTCTCTCTTTACTGCCTCTTGCACTGTCTGCGTCTCCTACTCTACCTCCTTTTTCATCTCCTTCTCCCGTTCCCTCTTTCCAGTTCTTTCCGTCTTGTCTTCTTCTAGGCCCTCTGTCATCCTAAAGATGATAGAGTAACAAAGTGGAGGACAAGAGTAAAAGGATATTTCCACGGCTTAATGAATACCTTGGAAGACTTCACTACTGGGTCTACAAGAGACCTTGAAAGACCTCACCACTGTGTCTACAAAGGACCTTAAAAGACCTCACCATTGTGTTTACTAGGGATCTTAAAAGACCTCACTACTGTGTCTACAACGGACCTTAAAAGATCTCACCGAAGTATTAAATAAACAAATATACGAGACGTTGCACCAATGAGTTAAATACTGATTACTTGAAAAAATCCGCATTTTATTAATACGTGAGGCTGAGTGTGATACTTACATCGTCTTCAGCATTCACGTCTTCATAGTCGCCATCTTTGTCCCCAGAGTGTCCTCCATCACCTTCATCCCCTGCTATCTCCCCTTGTCTCTCCTCTCTCTGTTTATTCCTCCTCCGCCTCGTCTTGGTTTTTTTCCTGGAGACGTGTTGAGGATCCTCGTCGTGCTGAGGATCCTCGTCGTCAGTATGACGTTCGGGGTCCGTCGGCTCGTCAGCATCGGAGTCTCCCTCGACGCCGAGACTGTCGCTAAAGCCGGACTCCTGTAAGAGGAACTTGATCAATAAGACCAGACTAACACATCACCGAGGCCTTGTATATACTATACTAGGTGCTTAGAACGTGCGTAAGCTGTGTTATCAGAGCGTTAAGACACATCTAGATATGAATCAAAATAATATCAACATGCTACAAATATCCTGTAAAGTAGTAAAACATGCATGATCAGAAGCCATGAAAAAAAAGCTATGATTTTCTTCATTTGTGTTCAGAAGTCTCCGTGAGGGGTCCCATAACTCCGGGCTCAAGAGGCTGGGATAGGGGGAGGAAGGGAGGAAACAGGAGGGAAAAATACTGCACAGGGAGCGACTCTACCTTGTTGCCTGAGTGGCCGGTGTCTCTGGCGTGAGTCGCACTTGACGAAGGTAGTCGAGGAGCAGCAGCGTCCACCATCAGCAAGTCTCGTTCACTTGACTCCAGCATCATCTCGTGAGTTCGCTCCTCGGAGGCGGTAATGGACGCGTCCTCGACACCCTCCTGGCCGTGATGGTCGTCCGAATGATGCGGATTTTCAGATATACTCACGCGACGACTCAAGTTTCTCCTCTGCGCACGAATGTCGTTCCTAGATCTAGTTTTGCTGTTTACTTGTTTGAGCTTACCAGGACCGCCCTTCCTGCTTCCTGTCCTGGTGCTGAGAATCCCTGGACGAACTGCGGATTTTGGACGACTTCGTGAACCAGTCACTCTGACACTTAAATGGCTGGTGTGTCCTTCTACTTCTTGCCTCTCTTCGTTTTCTCCCTTTGTTTCCTCGTCCTTCCCTTCATGCTCTTTCTCTCTACCTTCATGTTCTTCCTTCCCACCTACTTCACCAAATATGTCACCGTTCTCATCCGTCACCTTGTCACTGCCTTCGTCTAAACTATTGAGTTGTCTCTCGTCTGTTTCCATATTATCGCTACCAGTTTCTCCGCTTTCCTCATTCTTTTCCTCTGCATCTTCTAGGTCATCACTATCACCTCTTTCGCCCCCCTTTTCTGTTAATTTTCTGTTCCTAGTCCTGGAGGTCACTTCTTGTTCTTCATCCACGGATAAGTCTAGTCTGGAGTCATCAGCGGAGGCTGCGTTATCCCCAGACGTTCTAATGCCCTCCCCAACTTCGTAACCATCAACGGCTGTTATCTTACCTCCCTTTACTACTCCAGCCTTACGACTGTTTCCCTTCATGTTCTTCTCATGTTTTTGTTGTTTAGTATTTACTTTCCCGTCTTTCCTTGTTCCCTGATTAGTTTTACTTTTCTTCTTGCCTCCAGCTGTCTTAATGTTACTCTCAGTATTCTTACTATCGGCTGCTGTCTTGCTAGAGGTTTTATTGCTGCTGTCTTCCTCATTCCCCTCCTCTTCCTCTCCGGTAGTCTTACCTTTCTCATTTGCGGAATAATCTTCCTCCTGCTCTCTCTCTATTTCCTGTTCTTCATCATTACTGGTGACTCTGCTTCCTTCTTTACTCTCTGTGTCCTCCTCTGCAGGTTCCTCGCTCTCACTACCTTTTCCTGCCTCATCATCAACTTTTTCTCCTGTTTCTCTCGCTTTCTCACCTTCTGTTTCTGCCTCTGCCTCATCCCTTATTGCCTCTGAATTATCCACTTCCGCCTTTGCGTTTTCCTCAGCTTTCTCTCTTTCTCTTTCTTCCTCAGCCTCTCCTCTAACTGCTTCTTCCTCAGACTCTCCTCTAACTGCTTCTTCCTCGCCATCTTCTCTCTCTGTCTTATTTTCACCGTCTCCTCTCTCTCCCTCTTCTTCTCCACTGTTTTTCTGCGATCTCGTCTTCGACTTCTTTTTGGCAGAGATATTTTTGGTTTTCTGTTTACCATTAATTTCCTGGTTGCCTCCGGTGATGTCATTATCTTCTTTGCTGCCTCCAGTCTCATCATTATCTTCCTGGTTGCCTCCAGTGTCATCATTATCTTCCTGGTTGCCTCCAGTCTCATCATTATCTTCCTGGTTGCCTCCAGTCTCATCATTATCTTCCCGGATGCCTCCAGTATCATCATTATCTCTTTGGTTACCTCCAGTATCGTCATTATCACCTTGGTTGCCTCCAGTGTTCTCATTATTGACTTCTTTCCCATCTCCTTCACTCGTGTTCCTTCGCGAAGCTTTCTTTAATGATCCTTTACGTGTATTCCCACTTCCTTTCATCTCGTTTCCCTTGTCGCTCCTTTCATTTCCTTGGTCTTCCTCATTCTCTGATCTTCTTTCCTCTGAGTCTTCCTCTGCCTTAGAGCCTTTCCTACTCTTTCCTTCATTTCTCTCCTCTCCGTCCACTGACTCTTTTCTACTTCTTGCTTCTTCCCTTCCTTCTAGTTGAGAATCCTCTTTCTTTACTGATCCTCTTCTCTTGGCTACCTCCTCTTCCTCAGCCGCCTCCACCTTCTTTACCTCCTCTTCTTTAGCTTCCTCTCCTTCTTCCTTCTCCTCTGCTATCATCCGATTCTCTGCCATCTTCTTAGCCAACTCTGCCGCCTCTTCCTCCAACACCAGCTTCCGAATGTTGATTTCAGATGTACCAGTCTGCCAGAAGGTCGTATCAGTTCACAGATCACATGATCAGGGGAGGTCACATGACCGGGAGAGGTCACATGGCCAAGAAAGGTCACATGGCCAAGAAAGGTCACATGAGATCAGTTACCAAGAAGCCAAACTCTGTAGTTAAGTTGCTCTCCTCTAGACACTTAATTTAGTTTGGAATGACGGGAAGGGGAAGGCATTTTGTGTTATGTAACAGTCACCAGAGGTTTTCTTGTGTTGGTTGGAAAAGGAAACACACATAGGGGAAGTATTGGTAACAACACAACATAAAACAACACACAACACTCACAAACAACCAGTTTTGATGTGAATAAAAACACTCAGTAATGAAACACAGTGTTGTAATAATGTTGGTAGAATTATCAATAATATGTTAGGGAAAAGAACACATGCAACTAATGTGACTTTTATTGTGGCAACGTTTCGCTCTGTAGGAAATTTGTCAAGCAGTTACAAACAATACAAGGACACACAGGGTATACATATGTATGTATAGGTAATGTCGCATTAGTTACAGATGTTGCCTTTTACAAAACACAGTATTGATGACAAGGTGCCGTGTTTGTCGCCATAAATTAGCAGCACAGTTGGCACATGATAGGACTCACAGCTCCTGACAATGGTGCTCTTATAACTCTTATAATGTAGACTCTTAAGAGATGTTTGCACAACCTACTGCCTTAACACAACCCACTGCCTTAACACAACCCACTGCCTTAACACAACCCACTGCCTTAACACAACCCACTGCCTTAACACAACCCACTGCCTTAACACAACCCACTGCCTTAACACAACCCGCTGCCTTAACACAACCCACTGCCTTAACACAACCCACTGCCTTAACACAACCCACTGCCTTAACACAACCCGCTGCCTTAACACAACCCACTGCCTTAACACAACCCACTGCCTTAACACAACCCGCTGCCTTAACACAACCCACTGCCTTAACACAACCCACTGCCTTAACACAACCCGCTGCCTTAACACAACCCGTTGCCTTAACACAACCCACTGCCTTAACACAACCCGCTGCCTTAACACAACCCACTGCCTTAACACAACCCACTGCCTTAACACAACCCACTGCCTTAACACAACCCACTGCCTTAACACAACCCGCTGCCTTAACACAACCCATTGCCTTAACACAACCCGCTGCCTTAACACAACCCGCTGCCTTAACACAACCCACTGCCTTAACACAACCCACTGCCTTAACACAACCCACTGCCTTAACACAACCCACTGCCTTAACACAACCCGCTGCCTTAACACAACCCACTGCCTTAACACAACCCGCTGCCTTAACACAACCCACTGCCTTAACACAACCCACTGCCTTAACACAACCCACTGCCTTAACACAACCCGCTGCCTTAACACAACCCACTGCCTTAACACAACCCACTGCCTTAACACAACCCACTGCCTTAACACAACCCGCTGCCTTAACACAACTCACTGCCTTAACACAACCCACTGCCTTAACACAACCCGCTGCCTTAACACAACCCGCTGCCTTAACACAACCCGCTGCCTTAACACAACCCACTGCCTTAACACAACCCACTGCCTTAACACAACCCGCTGCCTTAACACAACCCGCTGCCTTAACACAACCCACTGCCTTAACACAACCCACTGCCTTAACACAACCCACTGCCTTAACACAACCCACTGCCTTAACACAACCCACTGCCTTAACACAACCCACTGCCTTAACACAACCCGCTGCCTTAACACAACCCACTGCCTTAACACAACCCGCTGCCTTAACACAACCCGCTGCCTTAACACAACCCACTGCCTTAACACAACCCGCTGCCTTAACACAACCCGCTGCCTTAACACAACCCACTGCCTTAACACAACCCACTGCCTTAACACAACCCACTGCCTTAACACAACCCACTGCCTTAACACAACCCGCTGCCTTAACACAACCCGCTGCCTTAACACAACTCACTGCCTTAACACAACCCACTGCCTTAACACAACCCGCTGCCTTAACACAACCCGCTGCCTTAACACAACCCGCTGCCTTAACACAACCCGCTGCCTTAACACAACCCACTGCCTTAACACAACCCACTGCCTTAACACAACCCACTGCCTTAACACAACCCGCTGCCTTAACACAACCCGCTGCCTTAACACAACCCGCTGCCTTAACACAACCCGCTGCCTTAACACAACCCACTGCCGTAACACAACCCACTGCCTTAACACAACCCACTGCCTTAACACAACCCGCTGCCTTAACACAACCCGCTGCCTTAACACAACCCACTGCCTTAACACAACCCACTGCCTTAACACAACCCACTGCCTTAACACAACCACTGCCTTAACACAACCCACTGCCTTAACACAACCCACTGCCTTAACACAACCCGCTGCCTTAACACAACCCACTGCCTTAACACAACCCGCTGCCTTAACACAACCCGCTGCCTTAACACAACCCACTGCCTTAACACAACCCGCTGCCTTAACACAACCCGCTGCCTTAACACAACCCACTGCCTTAACACAACCCACTGCCTTAACACAACCCACTGCCTTAACACAACCCACTGCCTTAACACAACCCGCTGCCTTAACACAACCCACTGCCTTAACACAACCCACTGCCTTAACACAACCCGCTACCTTAACACAACCCACTGCCTTAACACAACCCGCTGCCTTAACACAACCCACTGCCTTATATTTATTAATTCTTCAGTGACTGTTGCAGTACAAGGTTAATCGAAGGCTCACGTGAATATTTACACACAATATAACGCACAAACAAAAAAACGCAACAGTGAAAAACAGAAATTCATGAGCGGTTTCTTGTGCTTTCACACACATCTTCAGTGCTCTGAAGATGTGTGCAAGGACATGAAAGCGCTCAATATCTTTTTTTCACTGTTGTATTTTTTTTTTCATTTAGAGTCACGCGTTTTACTGCGTTGTCTTGGCAGGTTGACGCTTATAATCCAGTGATCCAGATGGGCAGCCAAGAACACCATTTACCGGAGCATTGTGATCCATTACACACCACAACACAACATGTTCATGACAAGTGAGAGAACGTTCAGAGAGGAGAAGAACGACTGTCTTAGAGCAGTACATGGAGAGTTGTGAATGATTCTGGTGGTGGGTGAGGCTGTCTTGGGTGACAGATGGGTGATCTCACGCTACATATGTGGCTGTACATGTGTGGCTGTAGTTATGTGGCTGTAGATATGTGTTTGGAAGAAAAATGAGATGGTGGGTGAGGTAGAGGATGGGTGATAGATGGTTGAGGTGGGTGTTCACTCGCGTATTGGAGAACAAGATGAGATAATGGTGGGTGAAGATGGAATAGAAAGGTGGATTACCATTATCACGGAGAGGCGCTAAGCCCGTAGGGGGACTACAGAGCGCCTCCAGAACGGAAAGCAATCAGGTCTGATTTGAAGAAAGTCAACAATATCTCCAGTTTCTTGAATCAAGAGCCTCTCACTAGTATACAGGTGCCTGCCTGGGGGGAGGGGTTATGGAAGGGCGAAAGGTGTGGGTAGATGCAAGACGTGATAAACGAGGGAAGGGAACAGTGGGAATGTTTGTGGGAGTCATAGGAAGAAGATAATTTAAGAAACAAGTGGTGAAAAGCGACGTAATGCTGAGAAAAGTCTTAATGTTTCGCTCAAAACCGAGCTTCATCAGGTCTCAAAACTGAGTGAAAAGTATTGCTATGTAATGAGAGAAAGAAAGAGCAAAGAAACGTGGGGAATAACAACACTGCGCTAGCCAAGGATTCGAACCCATGTTGTACTGGCCTGCCTCATGGTAAGCGAGAACCACATGACGCTTTAACCCACAGGACCACCCAACCCTACAAGAATGGCGCAGCCAGCACACAGCTAGCTGTTGGGCCGCCATCCGAGGGCATACGGAGGTGTGGGAGCTTCTAAGCTTATTTCATTCTCATCCTGTTTGGTGTACTAGCCTCACGAAAAGTATTTATATATTATTGCTATCTGTGTGCTGGCTGCGCCATTCTTGTAGGGTTGGATGGTACTGTGGTTTAAAGCGTCATGTGGTTCTCGCTTACCATGAGGCAGGCCAGTACAACATGGGTTCGAATCCTTGGCTAGCTCAATATTGTTATTGATTAATACCACTCGTTCGTGGTTACAATAATATATATATATATAATAATATATATATATATATATATATTTATATATATATAATATATATATATATATATATATATATATATATATATATGTGTGTGTGTGTGTGTGTGTGTGTGTGTGTGTACACAGGGAAACAGTCCATGCCTGTCTGTGAGGCTGTGATCAAAAAACAGTGTTAACATTAGACGTAACAAAATATCTAAATAAAACATCTGAAAATACACAAAAAAATATTTATAACACAAACTAGCAATCAAAAATTATCTTCAAAAAACCTGCAACATCAATTATTTATAAAATATTTCAAAGTCAATTATCACTTTTCAAAATGCTAGTGAAGACAAGTGTGTTAAACGTTTTGCACTCTGACAGGATAGTTTTATTTACCCGGCTAGTTGGTGAATATTTAAGATGCGAGAGTAATTATGGTAATGTTTAAAAGAGATGGAATATTTAGCAATAACAGGAAGAGTAGAATAATGGGAGAGAGTTACAGAAGAAAGGTCAGTGAGTCAGGTGTGTGAGTGAGTGTCAGTAGAGTTAGCGGAGTAAGGTCAGTGAGTCAGGTGTGTGAGTGAGTGTCAGTAGAGTTAGCGGAGTAAGGTCAGTGAGTCAGGTGTGTCAGTGTCAGTAGAGTTAGCGGAGTAAGGTCAGTGAGTCAGGTGTGTCAGTGTCAGTAGAGTTAGCGGAGTAAGGTCAGTGAGTCAGGTGTGTGAGTGAGTGTCAGTAGAGTTAGCGGAGTAAGGTCAGTGAGTCAGGTGTGTGAGTGAGTGTCAGTAGAGTTAGCGGAGTAAGGTCAGTGAGTCAGGTGTGTGAGTGAGTGTCAGTAGAGTTAGCGGAGTAAGGTCAGTGAGTCAGGTGTGTGAGTGAGTGTCAGTAGAGTTAGCGGAGTAAGGTCAGTGAGTCAGGTGTGTGAGTGAGTGTCAGTAGAGTTAGCGGAGTAAGGTCAGTGAGTCAGGTGTGTGAGTGAGTGTCAGTAGAGTTAGCGGAGTAAGGTCAGTGAGTCAGGTGTGTGAGTGAGTGTCAGTAGAGTTAGCGGAGTAAGGTCAGTGAGTCAGGTGTGTCAGTGAGTGTCAGTAGAGTTAGCGGAGTAAGGTCAGTGTGTCAGGTGTGTGAGTGTCAGTAGAGTTAGCGGAGTAAGGTCAGTGAGTCAGGTGTGTGAGTGAGTGTCAGTAGAGTTAGCGGAGTAAGGTCAGTAAGTCAGGTGTGTGAGTGTCAGTAGAGTTAGCGGAGTAAGGTCAGTGAGTCAGGTGTGTGAGTGAGTGTCAGTAGAGTTAGCGGAGTAAGGTCAGTAAGTCAGGTGTGTGAGTGTCAGTAGAGTTAGCGGAGTAAGGTCAGTGAGTCAGGTGTGTGAGTGAGTGTCAGTAGAGTTAGCGGAGTAAGGTCAGTAAGTCAGGTGTGTGAGTGTCAGTAGAGTTAGCGGAGTAAGGTTCAGTGAGTCAGGTGTGTGAGTGAGTGTCAGTAGAGTTAGCGGAGTAAGGTCAGTGAGTCAGGTGTGTGAGTGAGTGTCAGTAGAGTTAGCGGAGTAAGGTCAGTGAGTCAGGTGTGTGAGTGAGTGTCAGTAGAGTTAGCGGAGTAAGGTCAGTGAGTCAGGTGTGTGAGTGAGTGTCAGTAGAGTTAGCGGAGTAAGGTCAGTGAGTCAGGTGTGTCAGTGAGTGTCAGTAGAGTTAGCGGAGTAAGGTCAGTAAGTCAGGTGTGTGAGTGTCAGTAGAGTTAGCGGAGTAAGGTCAGTGAGTCAGGTGTGTGAGTGAGTGTCAGTAGAGTTAGCGGAGTAAGGTCAGTGAGTCAGGTGTGTGAGTGAGTGTCAGTAGAGTTAGCGGAGTAAGGTCAGTGAGTCAGGTGTGTGAGTGAGTGTCAGTAGAGTTAGCGGAGTAAGGTCAGTGAGTCAGGTGTGTGAGTGAGTGTCAGTAGAGTTAGCGGAGTAAGGTCAGTGAGTCAGGTGTGTGAGTGAGTGTCAGTAGAGTTAGCGGAGTAAGGTCAGTGAGTCAGGTGTGTGAGTGAGATGTCAGTAGAGTTAGCGGAGTAAGGTCAGTGAGTCAGGTGTGTGAGTGAGTGTCAGTAGAGTTAGCGGAGTAAGGTCAGTGAGTCAGGTGTGTGAGTGAGTGTCAGTAGAGTTAGCGGAGTAAGGTCAGTGAGTCAGGTGTGTGAGTGAGTGTCAGTAGAGTTAGCGGAGTAAGGTCAGTGAGTCAGGTGTGTCAGTGAGTGTCAGTAGAGTTAGCGGAGTAAGGTCAGTAAGTCAGGTGTGTCAACTGATAAAGACACACAGTGTGCAACAAAAGTTTACTGGAACAACGTTAAAACATATGAAGAACTTAATAAAAGTTTACAATGAGCGAAACGTTCTCAATAAAAGTTACTTGTGCAACATGTGCCTTTCCCTGACTATTGTTGCAACATGTGTCTCTCCCTGACTATTGTTGCAACATGTGCCTTTCCCTGACTATTGTTGCAACATGTGTCTCTCCCTGACTATTGTTGCAACATGTGTCTCTCCCTGACTATTGTTGCAACATGTGTCTCTCCCTGACTATTGTTGCAACATGTGCCTTTCCCTGACTATTGTTGCAACATGTGTCTCTCCCAGACTATTGTTGCAACATGTGTCTCTCCCTGACTATTGTTGCAACATGTGTCTCTCCCTGACTATTATTGCAACATGTGCCTTTCCCTGACTATTGTTGCAACATGTGCCTTTCCCTGACTATTATTGCAACATGTGCCTTTCCCTGACTATTATTGCAACATGTGTCTCTCCCTGACTATTGTTGCAACATGTGTCTCTCCCTGACTATTATTGCAACATGTGCCTTTCCCTGACTATTGTTGCAACATGTGCCTTTCCCTGACTATTATTGCAACATGTGCCTTTCCCTGACTATTGTTGCAACATGTGCCTTTCCCTGACTATTATTGCAACATGTGCCTTTCCCTGACTATTGTTGCAACATGTGTCTCTCCCTGACTATTGTTGCAACATGTGTCTCTCCCTGACTATTGTTGCAACATGTGTCTCTCCCTGACTATTATTGCAACATGTGCCTTTCCCTGACTATTGTTGCAACATGTGCCTTTCCCTGACTATTATTGCAACATGTGCCTTTCCCTGACTATTATTGCAACATGTGCCTTTCCCTGACTATTGTTGCAACATGTGCCTTTCCCTGACTATTATTGCAACATGTGTCTCTCCCTGACTATTGCTGCAACATGTGCCTTTCCCTGACTATTATTGCAACATGTGTCTCTCCCTGACTATTGTTGCAACATGTGCCTTTCCCTGACTATTGTTGCAACATGTGCCTTTCCCTGACTATTATTGCAACATGTGCCTTTCCCTGACTATTGTTGCAACATGTGCCTTTCCCTGACTATTATTGCAACATGTGTCTCTCCCTGACTATTGCTGCAACATGTGCCTTTCCCTGACTATTGTTGCAACATGTGTCTCTCCCTGACTATTGTTGCAACATGTGCCTTTCCCTGACTATTGTTGCAACATGTGCCTTTCCCTGACTATTGTTGCAACATGTGCCTTTCCCTGACTATTGTTGCAACATGTGCCTTTCCCTGACTATTGTTGCAACATGTGCCTTTCCCTGACTATTGTTGCAACATGTGCCTTTCCCTGACTATTATTGCAACATGTGCCTTTCCCTGACTATTATTGCAACATGTGTCTCTCCCTGACTATTGTTGGCAGCAGCAACGATACTTACATTGTGGGAAGTAAATATTGCATATAAAGGTAGATTGCAAAAAACAACAACTGGAAAAAAATAGTGAAATTCCAAGCGCTTTCGTGATTTCTGACATCATCAAGTAACTGTACCTTGATAATGTGAGAAATCACGAAAGCGCTTGGAATTTTACTATTTTTTCACAATGGTTGTTCTTCATATATATAAATAATAAATATATATATATATATATATATTAATATATATATATAATTATATGGTTATCTGGAGAGTTTATCTGGAGAGAGTTCCGGGGGCCAACGCCCCCGCGGCCCGGTCTGTGACCAGGCCTCCTTAGGTCAGTGTCCCAGGATGCGACCCACACCAGTCGACTAACACCCAGGTACCCATTTTACTGATGGGGAACATAGACAACAGGTGGAAAGAAACACGTCCAATGTTTCTACTCTGGCTGGGAATCGAACCCAGGCCCTCACCGTGTGAAGCGAGAGCGTTAACCACCAGGCCAAGGATATTCCTGGTGAATATTCAGGGAACATCAAGCCATGATAGAGAATATTTGATAAGTAAGACATATATATGCAACAGTTAGGTATCTATTATTGGAACGTTTCGCCCACATGTTTCAGTAGTATGAGCACCCAGGTGTTATACATGTGTCTTACTCATCGACATGTCGGTATTGTATACCATTGTAAATATAGAGAATATTTGTCTGGTATAATGATAATACCAAAGTGAGAAACATGGTTGATGGTGTAGTAGGAAATATGGGAATACCCGGTGTAAATAAGGAAACTATGAGAAATATAAGTTTTCCTGCCCATGCTGGTATATTGCTGATGTGTTAAAAGAAAGGTAGGTATAATAATTATGATTATTACAAATATTAACAATTTTAATGTTAATGTAGCAATCACTCACTGTGGCAGCACTTGCTAGTCAACGGAAAAAAATACTGTTTTCCATATATATATATATAAAGCGTGCAACATAGGTCACAGTTGCTTGTCACTGCACAGCACTCAACATGCAGTCACACACCTGCAACTGACCACCTTCAAAATTAACATTTTGCTTTTTGTAACACTTACTGTGCTAACTATTAACGTCTAGGACAAGTGACCAACATTTCCTGATAAAACTGATCATTTTAAGTAAGCCTTAAGAAAGTTACATGAATATCCAGGTCACATTTGCTGCAAGAAGTTGCATCTTGGGTTGAATTAAGACTGGCGGACTTCATATAGAAGACATGTAATGGTCTTTAAACGCAAAAGAACGTAATAATGCTGTGATATATTCCTATATATTCCTAGAGGCGAACCTCTCAGTGTATATACACTGACAACTGACGTATTGTTTTAGAGATTAAAGTATATTTGATAGATGGTATCTAGGATTTTTATCTTAATGATCCTAGTAATGGCTAGGTTTTAAGCAGAAAATCTAACTTAACATCGCTAGTTACTTCTTATCCTCGAATTCCTTATTCATATCTTCTGAAACTATTAATAAAATGTGGCCTAATATTGCTAAACGTTACTTGAAATAAATTATAATTTTCAGTAATGGACAGAAACTCATGCCATAATATTAAAAGAAATTAGACATGAAAAATATGGGAAGGATAGGTAAAAAACCCGGCAATATAGGGAACTTTACCTCATCATTGTAGTGAAATGGGGACCTATTGTAAAGTAACTGAGGAAAGCTGTACCCCTTTTGTGGGTTCCTGTTTTGTGAAAAGGGAAATCTGCTTTTGCAGATGAACGAAAAAAGACACCTTAATGCAAGCAAAAAATGTAAGTAACTTAAGGGAGAGCTTACCTGCGCATCCTTCTGCAGTAGTTTCTCTCCTTCTTCGCCTTCTTTGATGTGGTTGGTGTTAGTCTGGGCCTCAATACCAACCGGAGACGCTGTCATGGTGGACATGTTGGACTTAAGGACTGATGAAGTTGAGGAACTCATCAGTTCGTCTCCAGTAAACTCTCCCCCGGGTGTCATGCCTGTTCTTCCCTGCTGGCTCGTCTCCAGGGCTCTGTGAAAGAGAGGTTTTAGTGTTATAGTTAATTCTTCATTCAAGTTTATTCTCACATTGCTTAAATTATCTTAATTTCTCACTGCAGTTGTGTGTAGTGATCATAGTTCATTGTTGATATTAGTTATCTTTGATGTTTGCTATAAACTACATGTTCCTCCTATGTAATCAATTTTGTGTGTGTGTTATCCAAGTTATTTTGAATTTGCCGTATTTGAATTTGTGGTATCTGTTATCTGATATTTTTTTCACCTCACAACTGATTGTTTTTTTGAAATCCCTTCTACAGCACTGCATGAAGCTCTGAGTCTTACATCTGCATGGCCTTCTGCAGAGCGTGTTTGTCTGTCAACTTGGAGGCTGCAACACCACCGTGCAGTTGAAGATACTTGGCACAACCACGGTTACTCCTGGCGACGGCAGCATCCAGCGGCGTCAGCAGCTGCCCTCGGGAATTCCTCATAATAGGGTTGACTGCCGCCTGTGGGAGACACAGACGAAGGAGTGAACAGAATACATTGGAGTACGTGAGTAAGACAGATACCTGAGTTATTTAAAGTCCACACCGAGGTTAGGTGTTAAGAAGAAGTATCAACTAACTCACGAAAGTCCACACCGAGGTTAGCTGTTAAGAAGAAGTATCAACTAACTCACGAAAGTCCACACCGAGGTTAGCTGTTAAGAAGTATCAACTAACTCATGAAAGTCCACACCGAGGTTAGCTGTTAAGAAGAAGTATCAACTAACTCACGAAAGTCCACACCGAGGTTAGCTGTTAAGAAGAAGTATCAACTGACTCACGAAATCGCAATAACACGATTGCAAACAAACCACGGAACGGGCGGCTATAACTCATGACTCCGAAAATCCAAAACTCCCGAAGCAGCTGGTTAAGAGCCAGCTGGCATTGTTAACACTACACTGCCCGAGAGTTTACCTCCCTGCCTTGGGTTCGACTTTAACTATTCGTAGTTATGAATTCTATCTAGTAAATCAATACTAGAAGTGTGAGGCAAGAGAGTAACGCAGAAGGACTGTAGTGTAAGCGAGAAGGATAATCAAGTGGATCACACTGAATTATCTGAAAACTAAGATGAAACTGGGAAAAGGCATTGGTTGAACAAAAATTATATTAACCTCCTTTGGTTACTGATACCACCAATACCTCTCGAAATTACAGCACATATTAAATGTTGATCAAATGGTTCAGAGTAACGCGACAAGTTGATAAATTAGACAATGTGTATCACTTTGATATCTTACTGAGGAAACGTTTAAGATCACACGTGGCTTTAAATCAGTCATCAGTTGATGGAATGATTACATTAACTCAGCTGATGGTACTGATTACCTCAAACTCCTTCTGAATCTTCACCAGTTCTCCTCTATAGGACTGATGATAGCCAACTGTGAGACGAACGTTTTCTCAGTATAAATTACACATGTGTTGCACTGTGTTATTATCATCCACACATTAAACGTAGCTTCACTCACCGTCCATCTACATATATATTATTATATATCAAGGTGAAGCGCTAAACCGGAGGTTATCAAACTCCTGGGGAGGGGATGTGGAAGGCATTCACGCTTAATCGGGGACTGGAGCACGTGAGACAAATTCCCTAATTTAAGCCTCACCAACATCAAGGAACCTTCCTTAAGGGGACTCTACCAAGCTTTAACATCTCACACCTGTACCTGTAAACCATACCTGGACTTTACTCGTGTCACACTCCGACTCATACCTACAATTACCTTACCGTTATCCATAAGGATTTGCGCACATCCAATATATTGTATGATAAGCTGCAATGATGGGAGTGGACAGGCGTCAAGTATTGGGACATGGGACGGTATCATGGCCTCATGAACAAGTAACCCACCAACATCAACGATACTACACTTGACGATACCTGCTACTGCAGCACAGCTGGTACATATATATATATACTATATACTATACTGATATATTATATATATTAATATATATTATATATATATATATTGTCGTTGCCGAATATGTAAAACTGGCCAATTTAGCAAGAACTCATTAAAATTAAGTCCTTTCTAAATTTTCTCTTATACGTGCAAAGAATAATCATTTTTTTCATTAATGTCGATGTGAAAATTTATAATTTTGCTCCAAAAGGAACTTAGAAAACTTACCTAACCTTATTATTACAACCGCAATTTATTTTAGCCTAACCCAACTAAATATATTTTAGATTTGTTTACAATAATTTAATACTAAACAAACACAGTGAAATATATTTTTTTTCGTTAGGTTCAGAATGATTTTGGCGAAATTATTGCATACACAAATTTTCACTTGTCCTATATGGCAAGATGAACGTTGCTATTTAAGCCAAGATCGCAAGTTCTGCCTATTCGGCACGACATAATATATATATATATATATATATATTATATATATATATATATATATTATATATATATATATATATATATATATATATTATATATATATAAATATATATATATATATATATATATATATATATATATATATATATATATATATATATATATATATATATATATATATATATATATATGTCGTGCCGAATATGTAAAACTGGTCAATTAGCAAGAACTCATTTAAAATTAAGTCTTTTCTAAAATTTTCTCTTATAAGTTTAAAGATATATTTTTTTTATTAATGTTAATGTAAAAAAAATTAATTTTGCACCAAAAGGAACTTAGAAAACTTACCTAACCTTATTATAACAAGAACAATTTATTTTAGCCTAACCCAACTAAATATATTTTAGATTTGTTTACAACAATTTAATACTAAACAAACCCAGTGAAATGTATTTTTTTCGTTTGGTTCAGAATGATTTTGGCGAAATTATTGCATACACAAATTTTCACTTGTCCTATATGGCAAGATGAGCGTTGCTATTCAAGCCAAGATCGCAAGTTCTGCCTATTCGGCACGACATATATATATATATATATATATATATATATATATATATATATATATATATATAATATATATTATATATATATATATATATATATATATATATATATATATATATATATATATATATATATATTTATGTATTCATGTAACTGATCGCACAGTCATACGCTTATTAAAAATCGCAATAATAAAGTTAGTACGTACTCACAAGACAAGGTCAGTACTCACAAGACAAGGTCAGTACTCACAAGACAAGGTCAGTACTCACAAGACAAGGTCAGTACTCACAAGACAAGGTCAGTACTCACAAGACAAGGTCAGTACTCACAAGACAAGATCAGTACTCACAAAGACAAGGTCAGTACTCACAAGACAAGGTCAGTACTCACAAGACAAGGTCAGTACTCACAAGACAAGGTCAGTACTCACAAGACAAGGTCAGTACTCACAAGACAAGGTCAGTACTCACAAGACAAGATCAGTACTCACAAGACAAGGTCAGTACTCACAAGACAAGGTCAGTACTCACAAGACAAGGTCAGTACTCACAAGACAAGGTCAGTACTCACAAGACAAGGTCAGTACTCACAAGATGAGGTCAGTACTCACAAGACAAGTTCAGTACTCACAAGACAAGGTCAGTACTCACAAGACAAGGTCAGTACTCACAAGACAAGGTCAGTACCCACAAGATAAGGTCAGTACTCACAAGACAAGTTCAGTACTCACAAGACAAGGTCAATACTCACAAGACAAGGTCAGTACTCACAAGACAAGGTCAGTACTCACAAGACAAGGTCAGTACTCACAAGACAAGGTCAGTACTCACAAGACAAGGTCCTTACGGCCGGACTGGCAGGCCTCGTGAAGGGGAAGGTCACCCTTAACGTTCCTCATCCACAGGTCAGCTCCTTTACGATGAAGCAACTTCAAGGTCTCCAGCTGACCCTTGGCTGCTCCACAGTGCGCTGGTCTGACATCAAGGACACAAACACAGGTAAGACACCAGGAGAGAGTAAGAAGGAGAAACAGCGAGAAGAACAGGAGAGAGTGTAAGAAAGAGAGAGTAGAATATAGGAAGGGAGATTAAGGTAAAGAATATAATTTGAAGGAAATATTAGACAAGAGTGAACTATAAGAAGGAAGGAAGAGATTAAGGGGACTGAAATATTAGGATGGAAGAAAATACAAGAAGATACGTAATAATACAGAATACAGAATAAGAACAATTGCTGTAATAAATTCTTGGTGGTTATTTTATAGTATAGTGAAAAGTGAGAAATATTAAGAGATATATTAAGATATATTAAGTGTGTTAAGGTGTCTATATGACAGGTAAAAACTTAGGGTGAGTTAGCTAACACTAACTCATAATTTGTTAGCAACAATTAGCTAGCTTCTCTTGCAAGATTACAACTGATAACTAATATAAGTTGTGAGCTTACAACTCAACTAATAATTAATTAATTAGTTGATTTTTTTAATCCGAAATTATTACACTAATGTTAACCTTGGTATAGAAGTCCGTGTCATGAAGGACACGGTCAAAGATGTCCGTGTCTTAAAGGATACGGTAAAAGATGCCCGTACCTTGAAGGACAGAGTCAAAGATGTGCATACATTAAAGGACACGGACATAGACGCTCATTTCCTCAACTCACGTGCGTCCTTTGCGGTCTTGCTTGTCAGGGTGAGCACCGTAGTGCAGCAGCAGCTGTGTACAGTCAGCGTGGCCCAGTGTAACAGCGTAGAACAGCGGTGTACAGCCGTTGGAGTCCAGAGTGTCGACCTCAGCGCCGCAGAAGTTGACCAGACAGTCCAGACAGTCTAAGTGACCTCGCGAGGCAGCACAGTGCAGGGCTGGTGGAAGGTGCTAGTTGTAGTGATGGATGGTGGTAGTTGTAGTGGTGGATGGTGGTAGTTGTAGTGGTGGATGGTGGTAGTTGTAGTGGTGGATGGTGGTAGTTGTAGTGGTGGATGGTGGTAGTTGTAGTGGTGGATGGTGGTAGTTGTAGTGGTGGATGGGGGTAGTTGTAGTGGTGGATGTGCTAGTTGTAGTGGTGGATGGTGGTAGTTGTAGTGGTGGATGGTGGTAGTTGTAGTGGTGGATGGTGGTACAATACTCTCACCACACATAATCATCACTAACACTGTGGCACAATACTCTCACCACACATAATCATCACTAACACTGTGGTACAATACTCTCACCACACATAATCATCACTAACACTGTGGTACAATACTCTCACCACACATAATCATCACTAACACTGTGGTACAATACTCTCACCACACATAATCATCACTAACACTGTGGTACAATACTCTCACCACACATAATCATCACTAACACTGTGGTACAATACTCTCACCACACATAATCATCACTAACACTGTGGTACAATACTCTCACCACACATAATCATCACTAACACTGTGGTAAAATTTACTCTCACCACACATAATCATCACTAACACTGTGGTACAATACTCTCACCACACATAATCATCACTAACACTGTGGCACAATACTCTCATCACACATAATCATCACTAACACTGTGGTACAATACTCTCACCACACATAATCATCACTAACACTGTGGTACAATACTCTCATCACACATAATCATCACTAACACTGTGGCACAATACTCTCACCACACATAATCATCACTAACACTGTGGTACAATACTCTCATCACACATAATCATCACTAACACTGTGGTACAATACTCTCACCACACATAATCATCACTAACACTGTGGTACAATACTCTCATCACACATAATCATCACTAACACTGTGGTACAATACTCTCACCACACATAATCATCACTAACACTGTGGCACAATACTCTCACCACACATAATCATCACTACATAAACTCTACAGTATTCTTCACATTCTTCACTGTGCGGGTACTCATACCACATCATCCTGGATGTTCCATAACTTTTCAAGAGAAGAGAATAATAAATGAGAAACAAATTACCATAATATTTACAAGTGAAAAATGCTGGAGGTTTTATGTGTCTGCGGGAGAAGTTAAGACACACGCCCAGTAATTACCTTCGTTAAACTGATGTTTTCTAAATTATTAACACAATAATAAAACCAAAATGATAATTCTAGTGATTTACCGATATTATATGATACCTGACTCATCTACTGAACACATGAGTAATGAATAATTCGTAGATAAGTCGTAGATCACATGTATGAATTTACTACAGATTTCATTTACACGACGTCTTCTTTAAGAGAATCTTGTTGTTTGTTAAGTGACGCGACGACTTATCCAGCACTCACTCTAACTAAAGTAGGTTATACTGAGCTGTTGTTAGCAAAGGAGACGCAGAAGATATTCCCTGTACCAAGATACTATGGTGGTAATCAACCCACAGAACGGGTGGGACTTGAACCCACGACAAACAAGTTTTAAAACTCTCAGGCCAGTATGATTTCGTGACTCCAGATACCGTGGCGCTGCTGTGTCAGGCGGGTATCGTAAGAGAAATGATATACAATACTGACAAGTTGATGAGTGAGACACATATACAGCCATTTATAATATGATATTGGACAAATATTTTTGTTAGTGTTCTTGGGTTTGAGAAAGACTTGCCTAGTATGGGCCAGTAGGCCTGCTGCAGTGTTCCTTCTTTCTTATGTTCTTACAAGAAGTGAGAAAGACTACGGCAGGTTTACTGGCCCTTATTATCACCTGTGTGTGAAGCAATAAACGTACCTGTGAGTCCATCCTTATCCTCGGCACTAACGCTGGCACCGGCGTTGACCAGAGCCAGGATAGCATCAGCACTGCCTGAAGGACAGTAGACGTGAGACGGCCGCACCTCTGCAGGAACAACAACAAGCAGACATGCCACCTCTCATACACACTCTGGCCACCACTCCACCATGCTGTTCCCTGCCCCTCCACCATGCTGTTCCCTTCACCATGCTGTTCCCTCCACCATGCTGTTCCCTGCCCCTCCACCATGCTGTTCCCTTCACCATGCAGCTCCCTCCACCATGCTCACCCCTGTCCTTCCAAAATGCTGTTCACGCTCCTAAATCATGCTGTTCCCGGCCCTCAGTTATGCTGTTCCCGGCCCTCAATTATGTTGTTCCCGGCCCTCAATTATGCTGCTCCCGGCCCTCAATCGTATTTTTCCTTGCCATCAGTCATGCTGTTTCCTCCACATTGTTATTCCCTCCCTCCCTCCCTCCCTTGAATCTTTACCTCCTGCGTGCATCCTCCAACTGTGGCCTGAAATTAAGAACACTCTCATGCAGGTCCTCCCCCTTATGCATGATTTGCTTGAGTCATGCACGAACTGCCTGAGTCATGCACGAACTGCCTGAGTCATGCACGAACTGCCTGAGTCATGCACGAACTGCCTGAGTCATGCACGAACTGCCTGAGTCATGCACGAACTGCCTGAGTTATGCACGAACATAAACATTGGAAGACCATCACGTATAATGTTCCCCAATTTATTGATTATATCGACTCTCACAGCCCCGGGGTAAACATTCTCTGCCTCCTATCACCATTCTTGGTACAACAATTCTTGTCTATAAAGCTGAGAGTCCGCTATTGAAACAGTCTTTCCTTGGTTAGTGGCTTCCCTTGTATCGTTCTCGACTCTCTAACACACTCCGTTCTTCTCTGTATTGGATCCGGTATGACTGAATCCCATACCACAAGCCTGGTATGATCCCTAAGAGGTCTGAGCTAGCCAAGGAATAGATTTGTCGTTGTGGGACACCTCATATAATTCCCCTTCAAGTTTGCGGAACACATTAATCTTCTTGATACTCTGAATTTTTCACCATATAAACTATAGTGAGAAAATTCCTGAGGATTAAATATGGTGTAAAGTTCCTACTTCCACTTGTTGTATACATCAGCAACAGTCAGTGGGCGATACTCTATCACTGGCACCAAAGACCTACTTTTTATTTTGTGGTCAGGTCAGGGGTCATGTCTCCTCCTAAGTCGGATATATAGTGCTGTTACCACGTCAGATTTTACTATATTCATATATATATATATTTTTTTTTTTTTTTTTTTTTTTTTTTCAACAAGTCGGTCGTCTCCCACCGAGGCAGGGTGACCCAAAAAAAGAAAGAAAATCCCCAAAAAGAAAATACTTTCATCATCATTCAACACTTTCACCACACTCACACATTATCACTGCTTTTGCAGAGGTGCTCAGAATACAACAGTTTAGAAGCATATACGTATAAAGATACACAACATATCCCTCCAAACTGCCAATATCCCAAACCCCTCCTTTAAAGTGCAGGCATTGTACTTCCCATTTCCAGGACTCAAGTCCGACTATATGAAAATAACCGGTTTCCCTGAATCCCTTCACTAAATTACCCTGCTCACACTCCAACAGATCGTCAGGTCCCAAGTATCATTCGTCTCCATTCACTCCTATCTAACACGCTCATGCACGCTTGCTGGAAGTCCAAGCCCCTCACCCACAAAACCTCCTTTACCCCTCTTTCCAACCCTTTCGAGGACGACCCCTACCCCTCTTTCCTTCCCCTATAGATTTATATGCTTTCCATGTCATTCTACTTTGATCCATTCTCTCTAAATGACCAAACCACCTCAACAACCCCTCTTCTGCCCTCTGACTAATGCTTTTATTAACTCCACACCTTCTCCTAATTTCCACACTCCGAATTTTCTGCATAATATTTATATATATATATATATATATATATATATATATATATATATATATATATATATATAAATATATATATATATATATATATATATATATATATATATATACAATATATATATATATATATATATATATATATATATCTATATATATATATATTATATATACATATATATATATATATTTAAAAATATATATATATATATAATATATATATATATATATATAATATATATATATATATATATATATATATATATATAACGCGTAGGGGTGGATATCTCACTTAAATTTAGCTTAATACCAATGAGCACATATCTGGAATTTAAGTATCTTAAACTGGTGGTGACCGGGTGAGAGCAGCCTTAATGACCCTCGTGTGTCAGTAGATCTAAACGCAATTAACAAACTTAAAGATGATTCAGTGCTGCGTGCTAAACGAGGCTGTTAATGTTACGAACCACACAGACAAGAGGAACGTGCTGAGAAACTGACACTAAAACGAAATGAGGAATGAGGAGTTGCTGAAGGAGAATCAATATTAATATTCACAAAGGAGCTTGTTTAGATGTGGAAAGTGAGTCATGGGATTTAATTTAAAGTAGGTTATTTTAGGACAGAATAGAGTTCCGTTTATCATAATGTCAAAGGTGAGGTTGAACATAACATCAGTGAGCTCTGACAAGACCGACAGTTAAACAGTTTTTTTTTTTTTTTTTTTTTTTTTTTTTAGCGGTGAGTGTGTACATGAGATGACTGTTAGTAAATTTTGTGTCCAGTACTCAGTTGTTAGGGTAGTGGTCAACCCTTAGTGAGGTAAGAAGGATGACCGGGAGGCACTGGGTCAAAGGTCAGGAGGTCATGACGTTGTTACTGGTTTAATCAAGTTCCTAGAGCTTGTAACATTAACATGATGATACCACGATATACATGATCACGAACCAAAATTTAGAACTGGTAGTGTTTTAAAAGATCATAGCAGGTGAGGGAACTTTTAGCAGTGGAAAAGAGGCATCCCGACTGGTGGAGGGACAGGAAGAGTAGAACTTTAGGTGGGCACTAAGTGCCAGTAGTGCCCAGGGCTCACTCCACTACTCTGGACAACTCAAAAGCGTCAGTTCAAAATCCGGAACTGCATGGTGGAGATATTCATAATGTGAACAGAGTAGTTTATTAATCTGTGTTATTTATACTTATTATTAATCTTAATATTATATACATGTAATCTTACAGTAGTGACGTGTGTGTTTGATTTATCCACAAAATATTGTACAGAAGTTACTGATGCCATAGCGAGTGACCACCGCACAGGACCAGCCAGGAGCCCCGTCCAAGAGTGTCAGGAAAGAGCCTATGAAAGCAAGAGCTGTTATAGTTGAAAGTTTAAAGAATATTGGTGGAGAATGACGGTGGTTGCAGGGGAAAATTTTAGGCATAGTCAAGATGGCTAATAGCGAGGAAGACTGGTGGAGATACAGGCCAAGCTTAGAGGAGGAATTTATTGATAAAGTTATTATTGGTGGTGAAGGTTGCTGGTGACTGGTGCAGTTAGTAATAAAGGATGCTACTTACAGAGTTACTTATGATCACTGGTATATAACAGAGACAGACAGCAGAGGGCTTACAAGTCCACATCGCGGCTATCTGCTGAGAAGCATTATCTACTTATATCTAGATTAAGGACTATCATGCATTTCTACGCGAATTAGTCAGGACAAGAAAAACAGAGTGACAGAGAACAGAGAAGCTTTGCCGAGAAAAGCTGATAGTAGAAACAAGGATTGCAGGAAGACTGCTGCAGCAGCTCCGGGAGTATCCCACAGATAGAATAATGCTGACAAGACATCGAGTAAAGGTAACACGTGAACTCCACGAAGTTCACGACTCTACTCCATGACATATGCCAGTAACTTAATAAGAGGAACTAAACTCCCGCGCGATACTGGTTGCTGACGATGTAAAAGTGACGAGAAAATATAGCAAAACAATGTTTGGATATGTCTCAGGCAACATCCAACAAGTGGCTGCTACATTTCAATGTCAGTAAGTGCAAAACACGAGGGTGGGAGATGGATAAGATGTCTGGTAACAAAGTAACAACTGGAATGGGAATCAATTCTAGGTATAAGACTTAAGAAAAATATCAGAGATTAGATAACATAGCATCTCTCTCTCTCTCTCTCTCTCTCTCTCTCTCTCTCTCTCTCTCTCTCTCTCTCTCTCTTCCCTCTCTCTCTCTCTCTCTCTCTCTTCTCTCTCTCTCTCTCTCTCTTTTCTCTCTCTACTCTCTCTCTCTCTCTCTCTCTCTCTCTCTCTCTCTCTCTCCAGAGTTGAATATAAACTATCTTCCATCAGTGGTGTATACAAGGTTGGTAATATGACAAGTGCTCTTCAACACCCTAAACACACAGTCAATACTCTATACACCTAGTAACTCAAGCCAGTCCCCGAGTATACAGCACCAGTGTGTAATCCACACCAAATACAAATTCATATAAGCTTGATAATGTCTGTGTTTACAACCAGTTAACTCCCGAGGAACATTCGCTAAGGAAATAAATACTGCAACTATACATCACATCAATGGAAGAGAAAATAGGCAAGGGAAATGCAATCTCGACACATAAGACAGAGACATGGTCAGTATAGGCAGGTACTAGGTGGGAGGGACTCAGGCAGGTACTAGGTGGGAGGGACTCAGGCAGGTACTAGGTGGGAGGGACTCAGGCAGGTACTAGGTGGGAGGGACTCAGGCAGGTACTAGGTGGGAGGGACTCAGGCAGGTACTAGGTGGGAGGGACTCAGGCAGGTACTGGGTGGGAGGGACTCAGGCAGGTACTAAGTGGGAGGGACTCAGGCAGGTACTAGGTGGGAGGGACTCAGGTAGGTACTAGGTGGGAGGGACTCAGGCAGGTACTAGGTGGGAGGGACTCAGGCAGGTACTAGGTGGGAGGGACTAGAATGAAGGAGCAGCAGCAGTACAAGACCAAAACTCAGATAAAACACCTAGGTTCAAAAATAACTTCATCAGAGCAAGATTAATGGAAAAAGAGGAAGTACCTAGAACCGGAGGTAGTGGAGGCAAGAGTCATCCATGAGAACCGGAGGTAGTGGAGGCAAGAGTCATCCATGAGAACCGGAGGTAGTGGAGGCAAGAGTCATCCATGAGAACCGGAGGTAGTGGAGGCAAGAGTCATCCATGAGAACCGGAGGTAGTGGAGGCAAGAGTCATCCATGAGAACCGGAGGTAGTGTAGGCAAGAGTCATCCATGAGAACCGGAGGTAGTGGAGGCAAGAGTCATCCAGGAATTCAAGCCAATGTTTGATAATGTCCACAAAGCAATGAGTGAGCTACGACAGTCAGTGGAAAGTTCAGTAGAAGTGGATGCCAGTCAGATCTGGTAGGTACAGTTAAGTTAGTAGAAACACAACTACAAAACTACAACCACTGACACAACCTCCACTCGACATAGAGATGGACCAGTCTGAGACCACTGATACGTCGGCAAATCCCACCAATGAGAGTCCACCACCTCCTGCCTCCACCGCCACCGCAACTATCCAAGCCGAGGCCTTGCCTCGGACAACTCAACCGCCAGCCAAGAAAGCTAAAACACAAGAAGCAAGGGCTGCAACTCCCCACACCGCTACTACTGCTCTACCACAACAAGGAGCCAAGGTCAAGACTGCCAAAACTCAAGAACCAAGAGCTGCAGCTCCCCAGGCCACCTCCAATCCCCCACGGCAACAAGAAGCCAAGGGCAAGAGTGGTGGACACTGCACAACCAACCAGAAGAAGAACCCAATGCAAACTCCAGAATGTGAGCAGGACATCAACGACATTGTGAAACCCAACTTAGAACACTTTGCCAACCGTATCTACTCCGCCCTCAACAATGCTGGAATCGACCACGAAGCACTGAGGAACAGGTTTAATCAGCTTGCTGCAGAGGGTTCCCCCCTCTAGCACTACCATCAAGACAAGTTTCCCCAGCACTTTGCTGCCTGCTAAAGCTGGGGTGTGGCTCCAATGGGACCCTGTTTTCTGCCTCTGCCCAACTGTGACGTTGAAGATCCCAGGCAAGAAGACACTCCCCACTTGGGGAGTCAATGCAAGATAGAAGAAGTTACCCTCCAACCGGGGGGCCCAAGAGAGAAGATAGAAGAATGAAGAAGACGAACGACACCCCCGCCGGGTCACCATCTGGAGAAGACCCGGGCCGGAATTACCGGCAAATCTCTAATGAATGAATGAATGAATACAAAACTACACACACACACACACACACACACACACACACACACACACACACACACACACACACACACTGTGAGTATGAATAAAAGGTGTTAGAGAGAGTAACTAAAACCCTAAAAATGTCATGTGTTATCTTAGCATTGTCTAGAGGGAACTCACTCAAGGTCACACGCTGACATGCAGGTGAAGTCAAGCCAGGTGAGGTCAAGCCAAGTGAAGTCAAGCCAGGTGAGATCAAGCCAGGTGAGATCAAACCAGGTGAGGTCAAGCCAGGTGAGGTCAAGCCAGGTGAGGAAGGGGCAGCGTGCTAGGCCAATCCTGTGAGGGTGATCCAGAGGGCAACCCGCAAATGTAGAACCATGACCTGACACACACACACACACACACACACACACACACACACACACACACACACACACACACACACACACGTTCACTTCCTGTAACTGACATTTAACCTTCTTCTGCTGAAGATGGTATCACTTAGAGACCGAAATGTGTTGCTCATTCTTCATGACTCTACGAGTGAGTTTTCATTAACACTAAGTAGTGCATGTTACACTGACAACACTGAACAGTGTTCACTACAATAACACTGAACAGTGTTCAATACAGTAACACTGAACAGTGTTCACTGCAATAACAGTGAAAAGTGTTCGGTACAATAACACTGAACAGTGTTCACTACAATAACAGTGAACAGTGTTCACTACAATAACACTGAATAGTGTTCAATACAGTAACACTGAACAGTGTTCACTACAATAACACTGAACAATGTTCACTACAATAACACTGAACAGTGTTCACTACAATAACACTGAACAATGTTCACTACAATAACACTGAACAGTGTTCACTACAATAACACTGAACAGTGTTCACTACAATAACAGTGAACAGTGTTCACTACAATAACAGTGAACAGTGTTCACTGCAATAACACTGAATAGTGTTCAATACAGTAACACTGAACAGTGTTCACTGCAATAACACTGAATAGTGTTCAATACAGTAACACTGAACAGTGTTCACTAGAATAACAGTGAACAGTGTTCGGTACAATAACAGTGAACAGTGTTCACTACAATAACAGTGAACAGTGTTCGGTACAATAACAGTGAACAGTGTTCGGTACAATAACATTGAACAGTGTTCGGTACAATAACACTGAATAGTGTTCAATACAGTAACACTGAACAGTGTTCACTGCAATAACACTGAATAGTGTTCAATACAGTAACACTGAACAGTGTTCACTAGAATAACAGTGAACAGTGTTCGGTACAATAACAGTGAACAGTGTTCGGTACAATAACATTGAACAGTGTTCGGTACAATAACATGAACAGTGTTCGGTACAATAACAGTGAACAGTGTTCGGTACAATAACAGTGAACAGTGTTCGGTACAATAACAGTGAACAGTGTTCGGTACAATAACAGTGAACAGTGTTCGGTACAATAACAGTGAACAGTGTTCGGTACAATAACAGTGAACAGTGTTCGGTACAATAACAGTGAACAGTGTTCAGTACAGTAACAACACTGCATATACAAATATCTGTAATAACATATCATGAACAATGAACAAATTAGCCCCAAACAGACCAAAAATAAATCACAGGATAGAAATGGTCTGTGTATTTCGGTCTCAGACTAAGTAAGAGACCCAGGTTGTAGAACAAGTTTTTACTCAGACATTTCGCTCTGTGTAGAGCGAAACGTTTTGACCAAATATAAGTTGTCTTTCCTCTCACTGTTGTTGACAGAATACAACCTGGATCTAAAATCCTTCTACCTGACCTTGAAATAACAAACACTTTCTGATCACAGACTGATTTTTTCTCCATGTGTGAGTTTATATATATATATATATATATTATATATATTATATATATATATATATTATATATATATATATATATAATATATATATATATATATATATATATATATATGCAGGACAAGCCACGGGGGGTGGAAATCTTTAACTCAAGTACTTTCACACTTCTCAGTGCGTCATCAGGAGCTGTGCAATGTTGCAAGGGAAGCAACCAAAGCAGGGAAAGAGGTCTCAGAGTAGCGTAGGTGTCACCGTCCACGGTTACCCTTAGACTGGGTTAGTGGTCGGTGCCAACCCCACCCTACCATCATCCCCCCACTACCCATATAGGGTAGGAGGTTTCTGAGATGTCAAGCATAAAATTATAAGATATAAAAAGCCAGCCCTATGCTTTTTCTAATCGTTTATAACAGGTCATGTGGTTTGAGAAAATAAGTTTCACGTTAGATACTGTAGACATGGATAGCTATTATTCTGTGTGACCTTTTCAAATAATGAAAGAAAGGAATACAATGTGCTCTTTGTCCGTTTGAATGTCCTGCTCTGAGGTACTCGAATGTTCTACCCATGTACTCAGAAGTATCTCTTCCTAGATATTGTCTACTATTTTTCTCAGGTTGGTTAATATACAATACATGGGGATCTTCTATGCCTATCCGATAATATTTCTATAATCTAAATTCTACTAATACCCTTTAACATCTCCTTACGTTATTTCATTATCTTGTGTACTTGTCACTTTATGGTACATTAACAGTTACAAGCGTTATATAACCAACACAACTGACGTGGTTTGAAGTCTTGGTGCGTAGACACTGGTCGGGCGTCACCAGCCCATCAACCCACTCCCATATGGGGAGTAGGGTGATGATGGTAGGGTGGGGTTGGCACCGACCACTAACCCAGTCTAAGGGTAACCGTGGACGGTGACACCTACGCTACTCTGAGACCTCTTTCCCTGCTTTTGTTGCTCCCTTGCAACATTGCACAGCTCCTGATGACGCACTGACGCACTTCAGTTAAAGATTACTCCCCCTTCCCGTGGCTTGTCCTGCATAATTAAGATCGCCCGTCTGCGATTGTTTTCAGTGATTTTAAAATATGCAAAACAATCACTGTGAAAGAGTAGTGAAAATTCCAAGCGCTTTCGTGACTACTCACATTGTCAAGGAACTATGTGAGTAGTCACGAAAGGCTTGGAATTTCACTACTCTTTCACAGTGGTTGTTTTGCATATATATATATATATATATATATATATATATATATATATATAATATATATATATATAATATATATATATATATATATATATATATATATATATATACTGATATTCATAATATATAATAATCTATATCATATACTACATATATAATGGTATTATATATTATATAGATGACTATATACTTGATATATATCTATACATATATACCTGGAAGTCTCCCACTAGGTGGGCGTCCCAGACAGCGTCCTACCAGCGCTGAGCCCAGAGAAGGCTTGGCTGCCTCATGGTCATTACGGAGACGTCAACGCCACGTGAGTAACTTTCGTACACCAATTCATCCTACACGCACAGGTTTTACCTTCTCACTGTTGGGGCCACACATTGGGTGGTGAGAGAGTGACTGGTTACTGCCTCTCACTATCACCACCACCACCACCACAACCACCTGATTAATTATCTACCACCTGGTTAATTATCTAACACAAGGTTAATTAATTACTACTGTTCTCCAGTGTCTGGGACAGCCAGATATTACATTATGTGTGGAGGTGACGACCATGCATTTATAATAACTGGAAGACCTCTCATAGTCGTTGTGAGGGTAACTCACCTGAACAGCATAGTGTAGGGGGTAACTCACCTGAACAGCATAGTGTAGGGGTAACTCACCTGAGCAGCATAGTGTAGGGGTAACTCACCTGAGCAGCATAGTGTAGGGGGTAACTCACCTGAACAGCATAGTGTAGGGGGTAACTCACCTGAACAGCATAGTGTAGGGGGTAACTCACCTGAACAGCATAGTGTGGGGGTTTAACTCACCTGTAACAGCATAGTGTATGGGGTAACTCACCTAACAGCATAGTGTAGGGGTAACTCACCTGAACAGCATAGTGTAGGGGTAACTCACCTGAGCACATAGTTGGGGTAACTCCCCTGACACATAGTGTAGGGGTAACTCACCTGACAGCATAGGTAGGGGGTAACTCACCTGACACATAGTGTAGGGGTAACTCACCTGAGCAGCATAGTGTAGGGGTAACTCACCCTGAGCAGAAATAGGGGTAGGGGTAACTCACCTGAGCAGCATAGGGGTAAGGGGGTAACTCACCTGACACATAGTGTAGGGGTAACTCACCTGAGCAGCATAGGGGTAGGGGTAACTCACCTGACAGCATAGTGTAGGGGTAACCACCTGAGCAGCATAGTGTAGGGGGGTAACTCACCTGAACAGCAATGTAGGGTTAACCCCACCTGAGCAGCATATTTGTGGGGGTAACTCACCTGAGGCAGCAAGTGTAAGGGTAACTCACCTGAGCAGCATAGTGTAGGGGGAACTCACCTGAGCAGCATAGTGTAGGGGGTAACTCACCTGAGCAGCATAGTGTAGGGGTAACTCACCTGAGCAGCATAGTGTAGGGGGTAACTCACCTGAGCAGCATAGTGTAGGGGGTAACTCACCTGAGCAGCATAGTGTAGGGGGTAGGCACCATGTATATCAGGGGTGCTAGGGTCGCCACCTACGTCTATCAACAGCTCCAGTAGTTCAACTTCTCCACATACTGTAAGGGAACAACATTATACAATAATTATTAACTTGGAAGGTTAATAATTTACTGGATACGCCTATATTAAATATTATTACGAGGTAACCTCTAAATCCGTAAGGTCATTCAGCGCCTTGGGACTGAGTGCAATTTAATTCCATCCAAAGAAGTGGAGATGCAGTCCCTTGGATCAAGAGCCCCTCACGGGTGTTCACTCATCATCATATATCACTGTGTAAATGATAATTCATATATATTCTCTGGTGTCACTTTCGTAAAGTTAACGTGTTCGTTATAAAACTAATTAATTCGTCTCTTTTCGTTATAATGTCGTGCGGAACAAAGTAATTGAAGTAATTAGAGGTTAAAGTTGTGAGTGATGTTAATTATCACTCTGATCAGCACTTGTGACTCCGTCTGCTGTATGTAGCAACACTCCAGTAGCAACACTCCAGTAGCAACACTCCAGTAGCAACACTCCAGTAGCAACACTCCAGTAGCAACACTCCAGCACTCCAGTAGCAACACTCCAGCACTCCAGTAGCAACACTCCAGTAGCAACACTCCAGTAGCAACACTCCAGCACTCCAGTAGCAACACTCCAGCACTCCAGTAGCAACACTCCAGTAGCAACACTCGCAGTAGCAACACTCACTCCAGTACAACCACCAGTAGCAACACTTCAGCACTCCAGTAGCAACACTCCAAGCACATCCAGTAGTCAACACTCCAGTAACTCCAGTAGCAACACTCCAGTAGCAACACTCCAGTAGCAACACTCCAACACTCCAGTAGCAACACTCCAACACTCCAGTAGCAAAACTCCAGCACTCCAGTAGCAACACTCCAGTAGCAACACTCCAGCACTCCAGTAGCAACACTCCAGCACTCCAGTAGCAACACTCCAGCACTCCAGTAGCAACACTCCAGTCACTCCAGTAGCAACACTCCAGCACTCCAGTAGCAACACTCCAGCACTCCAGTAGCAACACTCCAGCACTCCAGTAGCAACACTCCAGCACTCCAGTAGCAACACTCCAGTACTCCAGTAGCAACACTCCAGTAGCAACACTCCAGTAGCAACACTCCAGTAGCAACACTCCAGTAGCAACACTCCAGTAGCAACACTCCAGCACTCCAGTAGCAACACTCCAGTAGCAACACTCCAGTAGCAACACTCCAGTAGCAACACTCCAGTAGCAACACTCCAGTAGCAACACTCCAGCACTCCAGTAGCAACACTCCAGTACTCCAGTAGCAACACTCCAGCACTCCAGTAGCAACACACCAGCACTCCAGTAGCAACACTCCAACACTCCAGTAGCAACACTCCAGCACTCCAGTAGCAACACTCCAGCACTCCAGTAGCAACACTCCAGCACTCCAGTAGCAACACTCCAGCACTCCAGTAGCAACACTCCAGCACTCCAGTAGCAACACTTTAGCACTCCAGTAGCAACACTCCAGCACTCCAGAAGCAACACTCCAGCACTCCAGTAGCAACACTCCAGCACTCCAGTAGCAACACTCCAGCACTCCAGTAGCAACACTCCAGCACTCCAGTAGCAACACTCCAGCACTCCAGTAGCAATACTCCAGCACTCAGTAGCAACACTCCAAGCAACTCCAGTAGCAACACTCCAGCACTCCAGTAGCAACACTCCAGCACTCCAGTAGCAACACCCAGCACTCCAGCAGCAACACTCCAGCACTCCATAGCAACACTCCAGCACTCCAGCAGCAACACTCCAGCACTCCAGTAGCAACACTTCAGCATCCAGTAGCAACACTCCAGTCACTCCAGTAGCACACTCCAGCACTCCAGTAGCAACACTCCAGCACTCCAGTAGCAACACTCCAGCACTCCAGTAGCAACACTTTAGCACTCCAGTAGCAACACTACAGCACTCCAGCAGCAACACTTCAGCACTCCAGTAGCAACACTACAGCACTCCAGTAGCAACACACCAGCACTCCAGTAGCAACACTCCAGCACTCCAGCAGCAACACTCCAGCACTCCAGTAGCAACACTCCAGCACTCCAGTAGCAACACTAACACAGCAATCCAGTAGCCAACACTCCACACTCCAGTAGCAACACTACAGCACTCCAGTAGCAACACACCAGCACTCCAGTAGCAACACTCCAGCACTCCAGTAGCAACACTTCAGCACTCCAGTAGCAACACTCCAGTACTCCAGTAGCAACACTCCAGCACTCCAGTAGCAACACTCCAGCACTCCAGTAGCAACACTCCAGCACTCCAGTAGCAACACTTTAGCACTCCAGTAGCAACACTCCAGCACTCCAGTAGCAACACTCCAGCACTCCAGTAGCAACACTCCAGCACTCCAGTAGCAACACTCCAGCACTCCAGTAGCAACACTCCAGCACTCCAGTAGCAACACTAAAGCACTCCAGTAGCAACACTCCAGCACTCCAGTAGCAACACTGCCAGCACTCCATAGCAACACTCCAGCACTCCAGTAGCAACACTCCAGCACTCCAGTAGCAACACTACAGCACTCCAGTAGCAACACTCCAGCACTCCAGTAGCAACACTTTAGCACTCCAGTATCAACACTCCAGCACTCCAGTAGCAACACTACAGCACTCCAGTAGCAACACTACAGCACTCCAGTAGCAACACTACAGCACTCCAGTAGCAACACTACAGCACTCCAGTAGCAACACTCCAGCACTCCAGCAGCAAACTTAGCACTCCAGTAGCAACACTACAGCACTCCAGTAACAACACTCCATGCACTCCAGAGCACACACTCCAGTCACACTCCAGTAGCAACACTACAGCACTCCAGTAGCAACACACCAGCACTCCAGTAGCAACACTCCAGCACTCCAGTAGCAACACTCCAGCACTCCAGTAGCAACACTTCAGCACTCCAGTAGCAACACTACAGCACTCCAGTAGCCACACACCAGCACTCCAGTAGCAACACTCCAGCACTCCAGCAGCAATACTTTAGCACTCCAGTAGCGACACTACAGCACTCCAGTAGCAACACTCCAGCACTCCAGCAGCAAAACTCCAGCACTCCAGTAGCAACACTTCAGCACTCCAGTAGCAACACTTCAGCACTCCAGTAGCAACACTCCAGCACTCCAGTAGCAACACTACAGCACTCCAGTAGCAACACTCCAGCACTCCAGTAGCAACACTCCAGTAGCAACACTCCAGCACTCCAGTAGCAACACTCCAGCACTCCAGTAGCAACACTCCAGCACTCCAGTAGCAACACTCCAGCACTCCAGTAGCAACACTTCAGCACTCCAGTAGCAACACTCCAGCACTCCAGTAGCAACACTCCAGCACTCCAGTAGCAACACTCCAGCACTCCAGTAGCAACACTTCAGCACTCCAGTAGCAACACTTTAGCACTCCAGTAGCAACACTTTAGCATCAACTCCAGTAGCAACACTCCAGCACTCCAGTAGCAAACACACTCCGAGCACACTCCAGTAGCAACACTCCAGCACTCCAGTAGCAACACTTCAGCACTCCAGTAGCAACACTTTAGCACTCCAGTAGCAACACTTTAGCACTCCAGTAGCAACACTTTAGCACTCCAGTAGCAACACTTTAGTACTCCAGTAGCAACACTTTAGCACTCCAGTAGCAACACTCCAGCACTCCAGTAGCAACACACCAGCACTCCAGTAGCAACACTTTAGCACATCCAGTAGCAACACCCAGCACTCCATAGCAACACACCAGCACTCCAGTAGCAACACTCCAGCACTCCAGTAGCAACACTACAGCACTCCAGTAGCAACACTCCAGCACTCCAGTAGCAACACTCCAGCACTCCAGTAGCAACACTTTAGCACTCCAGTAGCAACACTCCAGCACTCCAGTAGCAACACTTTAGCACTCCAGTAGCAACACACCAGCACTCCAGTAGCAACACACCAGCACTCCAGTAGCAACACTCCAGCACTCCAGTAGCAACACTTAGCACTCCAGTAGCAACACTCCAGCACTCCAGTAGCAACACTCCAGCACTCCAGTAGCAACACTTCAGCACTCCAGTAGCAACAATCGAACACTCCAGTAGCAACACTCCAGCACTCCAGTAGCAACACTTTAGCACTCCAGTAGCAACACTCCAGCACTCAGTAGCAACAACGAACACTCCAGTAGCAACACTCCAGCACTCCAGTAGCAACACTTAGCACTCCAGTAGCAACACTTAGCACTCCAGTAGCAACACTTTAGCACTCCATACAACACACCAGCACTCCCAGTAGCAACACTTCACACTCCAGTAGCAACACTCCAGCACTCCAGAAGCAACACTTGGCACTGCCAGTAGCAAAACACACCAGCACTCCAGAGCAACACTCCCAGCACTCAGTAGCAACACTTCAGCACTCCAGAGCACAATCGAACACTCCATACAACACTTTAGCACACCCAGTAGCAACACTCCAGCACTCCAGAAGCAACACTTTGGCACTCCAGTAGCAACACACCAGCACTCCAGAAGCAACACTCCCAGCACTCCAGAGCAACACTTCAGCACTCCAGTAGCAACACTTTAGCACTCCAGTAGCAATACCTTCAGCACTCCAGTAGCAACACTTCAGCCTCCAGTAGCAACACTCCAGCACTCCAGTAGCAACCACTCCAGCACTCCAGAACAACACTTGGCACTCCAGTAGCACACACACCCAGCACTCCAGTAGCAACACTCCCACACTCCAGTAGCAACACTTCAGCACTCCAGTAGCAACACTCCAGCACTCCAGTAGCAACACTCCAGCACTGCCAGTAGCAACACTCCAGCACTCAGAGCAACACCCAGCACTCCAGTAGCACACCCAGCACTTCCCCAGTAGCAACACTTCAGCACTCCAGTAGCAACACTCCAGCACTCCAGTAGCAACACACCAGCACTTCCATAGCAACACTCCAGCACTCAGTAGCCAACACTCCAGCACCCAGTAGCAACACTCCAGCACTCCGGTAGCCACTTCCAGCACCCAGTAGCAACACACCAGCACTCCCAGCAGCACACACTCCAGCACTTCCGTAGCAACACTCCAGCACTCCAGTAGCAACACTCCAGCACTCCAGTAGCAACACACCAGCACTCCATAGCAACACTCCAGCACTCCAGTAGCAACACTCCCACTCCAGCAGCAACACTCCAGCACTCCATCACAACACACCAGCTCTCCAGTAGCACACACTCCAACCTCCAGTAGCAACACACCAGCACTCCAAGCAACACACCACACTCCAGTAGCAACACTTCCAGCACTCCAGTAGCACACTCCAGCACCCAGTAGCAACACTCCAGCACTCCACAAGCAACACTTTTGGCACTCCAGTAGCAACATCCCAGCACTCCATTAGCAACACTCCAGCACTCCAGTAGCACACACTCCAGCACGCCAAAGCAACACTTGGTCACTCCAGTAGCAACACTCCCGCACTCCAGCAGCAACACTCCAGCACTCCAGTAGCAACACTCCACACTCCAGTAGCAACACCCAGCACTCCAGCAGCAACACTCCCACTCCATAAGCAACACACCAGCTCCCCATAGCAACACTCCAACACTCCAGTAGCAACACACCAGCACTTCAGTAGCAACACTCCAGCACTCCGTAGCAACACTCCAGCACTCCAGTAGCAACACTACCACACTCCAGTAGCAACACTCCAGCACTCCATAGCAACACACCAGCACTCCAGAAGCAACACATTGCACTCAGTAGCAACACACCAGCACTCCAGTAGCAACACTCCAGCACTCCAGTAGCAACACTTCAGCACTCCAGTAGCAACACTCCAGCACTCCAGCAGCAACACTCCAGCACTCCAGTAGCAATACTTTAGCACTCCACTAGCAACACTTTAGCACTCCAGTAGCAACACTCCAGCACTCCAGTAGCAACGCACCAGCTCTCCAGTAGCAACACTCCAGCACTCCAGTAGCAACACACCAGCACTCCAGTAGCAACACTCCAGCACTCCAGTAGCAACACACCAGCACTCCAGTAGCAACACACCAGCACTCCAGTAGCAACACTCCAGCACTCCAGTAGCAACACTCCAGCACTCCAGTAGCAACACTCCAGCACTCCAGAAGCAACACTTTGGCACTCCAGTAGCAACACACCAGCACTCCAGTAGCAACACTCCAGCACTCCAGTAGCAACACTCCAGCACTCCAGTAGCAACACACCAGCACTCCAGCAGCAACACTCCAGCACTCCAGTAGCAACACTTTAGCACTCCAGTAGCAACACTCCAGCACTCCAGTAGCAACACTCCAGCACTCCAGCAGCAACACTCCAGCACTCCAGTAGCAACACACCAGCTCTCCAGTAGCAACACTCCAGCACACCAGTAGCAACACACCAGCACTCCAGTAGCAACACACCAGCACTCCAGTAGCAACAACTCCACACTCCAGTAGCAACACTCCAGCACTCCAGTAGCAACACTCCAGCACTCCAGAAGCAACACTTTGGCACTCCAGTAGCAACACACCAGCACTCCAGTAGCAACACTCCAGCACTCCAGTAGCAACACACCAGCACTCCAGTAGCAACACTCCAGCACTCCAGTAGCAACACTCCAGCACTCCAGTAGCAACACTCCAGCACTCCAGAAGCAACACTTTGGCACTCCAGTAGCAACACACCAGCACTCCAGTAGCAACACTCCAGCACTCCAGTAGCAACACACCAGCTCTCCAGTAGCAACACACCAGCACTCCAGCAGCAACACTCCAGCACTCCAGTACAACACTCCAGCACTCCAGCTAGCAACACCTCACCAGCACTCCAGAAGCAACACTTTGGCACCCAGTAGAACACACCAGCACTCCCAGTAGCAACACTCCAGCACTCCAGTAGCAACACTTCCACACTCCAGTAGCAACACCCAGCACTCCAGCAGCAACACTCCAGCACTCCAGTAGCAATACTTTAGCACTCCACTAGCAACACTAAGCACTCCAGTAGCAACACTCCAGCACTCCAGTAGCAACGCACCAGCTCTCCAGTAGCAACACTCCAGCACTCCAGTAGCAACACACCAGCACTCCAGTAGCAACACACCAGCACTCCAGTAGCAACACTCCAGCACTCCAGTAGCAACACTCCAGCACTCCAGTAGCAACACTCCAGCACCTTCCAGAAGCAACACTTTGGCACTCCAGTAGCAACACACCAGCACTCCAGTAGCAACACACTCAGCACTCCATAGCAACACCCAGCATCCAGTAGCAACAACCAGCACTCCAGTAGCAACACTCCCACACTCCAGTACAACAACCAGCACATCCAGTAGCAACACACCAGCACTCCAGTAGCAACACACCAGCACTCCAGTAGCAACACACCAGCACTCCAGTAGCAACACTCCAGCACTCCAGTAGCAACACTCCAGCACTCCATTACTCACAATACAACAATGTTAGTTAACACCCTCCCCCCATCCTCACTAAGGTAGGCGGCTGACTCGGAAAAAGGAATCACATGCACCATCATTCAAGCAACATCTGTCGTGCCAGTCGTATACATACATGACTATACAAACAACTCTGAGCTACTGTGGTAAACTAATGTTTATAAACACAGACGAAATGAAGAGTTTACATAACCTAACAAATCTCATAGGCCTATAATGTACCACTTTACCGCAGTCACCGCCCAAAAGTTTATTGATTCTTATATTAACCCTGGGAGACTGAACTAATTAACCCAGGTTATTGTAGGGACAACTACCATGGATTAATGAACTCACCAGTTATTGTGCAGACAAAAGGAATCAGCATCTACTCTACCAGCTGGTCCACAAGTCTACTCCACCAGTTGGTCCACAAGTCTACTCCACCAGTTGGTCCACAAGTCTACTCCACCAGTTGGTCCACAAGTCTACTCCACCAGTTGGTCCACAAGTCTACTCTACCAGCTGGTCCACAAGTCTACTCCACCAGTTGGTCCACAAGTCTACTCCACCAGTTGGTCCACAAGTCTACTCTACCAGCTGGTCCACAAGTCTACTCCACCAGTTGGTCCACAAGTCTACTCCACCAGTTGGTCCACAAGTCTACTCCACCAGCTGGTCCACAAGTCTACTCCACCAGCTGCTCCACCAGTTGGTCCACAAGTCTACTCCATCAGCTGGACCACAAGTCTACTCCACCAGCTGGTCCACAGATCTACTCCACCAGCTGGTCCACAAGTCTACTCCATCAGCTGGTCCACCAGCTGGTCCACAAGTCTACTCCATCAGCTGGTCCACAAGTCTACTCCATCAGCTGGTCCACAAGTCTACTCCACCAGCTCGTCCACAAGTCTACTCCACCAGTTGGTTTACAAGTCTACTCCACCAGCTGGTTCACAAGTCTACTTCACCAGCTGGTCCGCAAGTCTACTCCACCAGCTGGTCCACAAGTCTACTCCACCAGCTGGTCCACAAGTCTACTCCACCAGCTGGTCCACAAGTCTATTCCACCAGGTGGTCCACAAGTCTACTCCACCAGCTGGTCCACAAGTCTACTCCACCAGCTGGTCCGCAAGTCTACTCCACCAGCTGGTCCACAAGTCTACTCCACCAGCTGGTCCACAAGTCTACTCCACCAGCTGGTCCACAAGTCTACTCCACCAGCTGGTCCACAAGTCTACTCCACCAGCTGGTCCACAAGTCTACTCCACCAGCTGGTCCACAAGTCTACTCCACCAGCTGGTCCACAAGTCTACTCCACCAGCTGGTCCACAAGTCTACTCCACCATAAATAACAAAATTGCATAATATAAATTAATTTTCACTGGTATTTTGAAAGTTGTTTGAGCCGAGTCTAGAGTTATGTCGTCAAAGGCAAGTTTAACTGTCCGAGTTTTAAACTTAAATCAAAGTAATCAAAGTATTAAATTCCCAGAAAAATATTGAGTGCCGGTGCTCACACCCAGAGTAATATTGAGTGCCGGTGCTTACACCCAGAGTAATATTGAGTGCCGGTGCCCACACCCTGAGTAATATTGAGTGCCGGTGCTCACACCCAGAGTAATATTGAGTGCCGGTGCTCACACCCAGAGTAATATTGAGTGCCGGTGCTTACACCCAGAGTAATATTGAGTGCCGGTGCCCACACCCTGAGTAATATTGAGTGCCGGTGCTTACACCCAGAGTAATATTGAGTGCCGGTGCTCACACCCTGAGTAATATTGAGTGCTGGTTACCTTCTATCATGACTGGTAGTGTGATAGTTTGCTGGTGGGATTACCTCAGTTTCTTATAGCTGGGCTATCAGTGTCATCTGTGTCTCAGAGGTACAGACTCTCAGTGTATATCTTGCCTGTTACCCAGTATTCGTTTTCTTCATTCCTGTATCTAGACTAATTCTTCAAGTGTCCGTCAATAATCTTGATTAGTTGAGTCCTGCCAACACTCACTTGTGCGTGTAATATTCTGATGGGTTATTGTCAACGTCGTGCCAACACTCACTTGTGCGTGTAATATTCTGATGGGTTAATACACTACGTAAGGAAGTGTTAGGTTATTCACTGAGAATATAATCAACACTGTGAGTGCTGAGACACACTGACAGGGCACAGACAGGATGCTCATAACAGACAACCAGAGATCACACTGACAGGGCACAGACAGGATGCTCATAACAGACAACCAGAGATCACACTGACAGGCACAGACAGGATGCTCATAACAGACAACCAGAGATCACACTGACAGGGCACAGACAGGATGCTCATAACAGACAACCAGAGATCACACTGACAGGGCACAGACAGGATGCTCATAACAGACAACCAGAGATCACACTGACAGGGCACAGACAGGATGCTCATAACAGACAACCAGAGATCACACTGACAGGGCACAGACAGGATGCTCATAACAGACAACCAGAGATCACACTGACAGGCACAGACAGATGCTCATAACAGACAACCAGAGATCACACTGACAGGGCACAGACAGGAATGCTCATAACAGACAACCAGAGATCACACTGACAAGGCACAGACAGGATGCTCATAACAGACAACCAGAGATCACACTGACAGGGCACAGACAGGATGCTCATAACAGACAACCAGAGATCACACTGACAGGGCACAGACAGGATGCTCATAACAGACAACCAGAGATCACACTGACAGGGCACAAACAGGATGCTCATAACAGACAACCAGAGATCACACTGACAGGCACAAACAGATGCTCATAACAGACAACCAGAGATCACAATGACAGGGCACAGACAGGATGCTCATAACAGACAACCAGAGATCACAGTGACAGGGCACAGACAGGATGCTCATAACAGACAACCAGAGATCACACTGACAGGGCACAAACAGGATGCTCATAACAGACAACCAGAGATCACACTGACAGGGCACAGACAGGATGCTCATAACAGACAACCAGAGATAATATTTAGATTAATAAGAAAACAGAGAAGTAACAGAGGCGCCAAAAACTATTTCTCTGAAAATCTGGATGGAATATAGAGGTGGTGAAGGCTTCCTCCAACCACAGCTTCGACATAAGGTATGACAGTACCAGAGATGGTAATCTCTGGTAACTGTCGGTCAAGTTAACCTAATAGGTGGGGTTAGGAGCTGTGTCTCGACCCCAGCAAAGACAATTGGGTGAGAGCACATGTACCCTCCCTCACAAGAAGACAAAGTGTGCCTTAACACGGCGTTCTTCCCCTCTCTCTTATTAATGATTTAAAACATTAGCGAAAGTAGCGGCTGTCAGTGTCACTCACGACACATAACGAGACACTGCCAGGACAGTCACTCACGATACAGCAAAACACTGTCAGGACTGTCACTCACGACACATAGCAAGACACACTGTCACCCACGACACATAACGAGACACACTGTCACTCACGACACATAGCAAGACACACTGTCACTCACGACACATAGCAAGACACACTGTCACTCACGACACATAGCAAGACACACTGTCACTCACGACACATAGCAAGACACACTGTCACTCACGACACATAGCAAGACACACTGTCACTCACGACACATAGCGAGACACTGCCAGGACAGTCACTCACGATACAGCAAGACACTGTCAGGACTGTCACTCACGATACAGAAAGACACTGTCAGGACTGTCACTCACGATACAGCAAGACACTGTCAGGACTGTCACCCAAGACACATAGCAAGACACGCTGTCACTCACGACACATAGCAAGACACGCTGTCACTCACGACACATAGCAAGACACACTGTCACTCACGACACATAGCAAGACACGCTGTCACTCACGACACATAGCAAGACACACTGTCACTCACGACACATAACAATACAGTGTCAAGACACATAATATGGATTCATAACACATGCACATCATCCACCACATAGCTACACCCACGTAAGTAATCACAATACATTATATTTCTGCCGCAACTCTCAAGTGCTGTATTCACGATTTTTTTCACCGTCACAGTATTAATTTCATGTTTTTTTATGAGGTTGTTAGGAAGGATTTTTGATGAGTATGATAAGTGGAGTCCAATTATCTTGTGGACAATCTGGTAACGAGGTACAGTACCTGTATCAGCCCAGACCTGGTCCTTGTTGGGTCAAGTAAGGTGATGGAATGTTGCTCCATGTTTACGTAAAATACGTGGTCTTTGTATGTTGTATCTGTCTGTATGGCTGTTTGTCACACACATAATTTTTAAAAGGGTGGAGGGGTAAGCCAGCGAAAGGCCTCAGTCAAATGATCAAAAGCTCCAGCTGTGGGTCATCATATGTAGGACCCGCGTCAGGAAACACTTGTCCTGTTTCCTGACAAACCCTACCTAACCTAACACACACACACACACACACACACACACACACACAACACCACACACACACACACACACACACACACAACATCTCCCCATGGGTCCTTAGAGAAGGAGCAGAGATGCTGTGTGTGCCTCTAACCACAATCTTCAACACATCCCTTGAAATTGGGCAACTACCTGAGAAATGGAAGACAGCTAATGTAGTCCCCATATTTAAGAAAGGAAACAGAAACGAGGCACTAAACTACAGACCTGTGTCTCTGACATGTATCGTGTGCAAAGTCATGGAGAAGATTATCAGGAGGAGAGTGGTCGAACACCTGGAAAGGAACAAGATTATAAATGAAAACCAGCATGGGTTCATGGAAGGCAAATCTTGTATCACAAACCTCCTGGAGTTTTATGACAAGGTAACAGAAGTAAGACACGAGAGAGAGGGTTGGGTAGATTGCGTTTTCCTAGACTGCAGGAAGGCCTTTGACACAGTTTCCCCACAAGAGATTAGTGCAGAAGCTGGAGGATCAGGCACACGTAAAAGGAAGGGCACTGCAATGGATAAGGGAATACCTGACAGGGAGGCAGCAACGAGTCATGGTACGTGAAGAGGTATCACAGTGGGCGCCTGTTACGAGCGGGGTCCCACAGGGGTCAGTTCTAGGACCAGTGCTATTTTTTATATATGTGAACGACATGATGGAAGGAATAGACTCTGAAGTGTCCCTGTTCGCAGATGACGTGAAGTTGATGAGAAGAATTAAATCGGACGAGGATGAGGCAGACTGCAAAGAGACCTGGAGAGGCTGGACATGTGGTCCAGTAACTGGCTTCTCGAATTCAATCCAGCCAAATGCAAAGTCATGAAGATTGGGGAGGGGCAAAGAAGACCGCAGACAGAGTATAGCTAGTGGACAAAGACTACAGACCTCACTCAGGGAGAAAGACCTTGGGGTGACCATAACACCGAGCACATCACCGAGGCACACATCAACCAAATAACCGCTGCAGCATACGGGCGCCTGGCAAACCTGAGAATAGCGTCCGATACCTTAATAAGAATCGTTCAAGACACTGTACACTGTGTATGTTAGGCCCATACTGGAGTATGCAGCACCAGTCTGGAACCCACACCTGGTCAAGCACGTCAAGAAGTTAGAGAAAGTACAAAGGTTTGCAACAAGGCTAGTCCCAGAGCTCAAGGGAATGTCGTACGAGGAAAGGTTAAGGGAAATCGGACTGACGACACTGAGGACAGAAGGGTCAGGGAGACATGATAACGACATACAAGATACTGCGGGGAATAGACAAGGTGGACAGAGATAGGATGTTCCAGAGAGGGACACAGGGACAAGGGTCACAACTGGAAGCATGAAGACTCAGACAGTCACAGGGACGTTAGGAAGTATTTCTTCAGTCATAGAGTTGTCAGCAAGTGGAATAGCCTAGCAAGTGAAGAAGTGGAGGCAGGAACCAAACAATTTTTTAAGAAAGGTATGACAAAGCCAGGAAGCAGAGAGAGAGAGGATCCAGTGGGCGTTCAGGAAAAAAGGGGGGCCCAAGGCCCTGAGCTGGGACGCCTGAAAAACCAAAATTTAGGGAGTAAAAATTAGGTGGGGTACACCCCCATTTTACCATTAAATCGTTGTTCGGTTCCACACCAACACTCTGGCGGATCTATCACCTTTGACCACACGAAAAACACACTAACTAAACCCAAACAATTTTAAAAACCACCACTACCAGCAGCAGCAGTAACAGTAACAGCAGCAAAAACCCAAGCACAGCAGCAGTAGCATAACAGCAGTAACAGCAGCAACAGAAGAAACCCGCACAAAATACACAGCAGCAGCAGTAAACAGCAGCACAGCAGAGTAAAACACAGCAGAAAGAAAACAGCATAACAGCGGGCACCCAACAGCGCACAACAGAAAACAACACCCGCACCCGCAGTAACAGCAGAAAACAGCACAACAAAAGCAGCACCCAGCACATTTAACCCAGCAGCAGAAAAAAAAAAACAGAAACAGCAAAACCAGCAGCAACAGAAGCAGAAACTGAAATAATAACAGCAGCAGCAGCATTAAAAAGTAGCACAGCACCCACAGAAATAAAAACAGCAGCAGCACCAAAAAACCAAAAAGAAAACAGAAACAAAGTAACAGCAGAAGAAGTAACAGCAGCAGCTGCACATTCCCCAGCAGCAACAACAGCATCAGCACCCAACAACAGGGGGTAACAACAGCAGCAACAACAGCAACAGAAAGCAAACCCAACAGAAAGCAAAAGCAACAGCAGCAACACCCAGCAGGGGCAGTTACAGCAGAAACAACGGGCAGAGCAGCAACAAAGCAGCAGAAAGCAACAGAAGCAGCAGCAACAGAAGCAGCAGCAACAGAAGCACAGCAGCAACAAAGCAGCACCCAAACAGAAGCAAACAACACCCAGCAGCAGCAACAGCAGCATAACCAAACGCAGAAACCCGCAGCAAAAAACAGCAGAAAACAGCAAGAGCAGCAATAGCAGCAAGAGCAGTAACAAAAACACACAGCAGAAACATCACCCAACACAACAGCAGCAGTAACGGGCAGCAGAAAGAAACCAGCAGCAATGGGCCAGAAAAAGCAAAACCCAAAAACAGCACAGAAACAACAGAGCGGGCAAAACATCACAGCAGCAACATCAGCAGCAGCAACAGCAGCAGTAACACACCCAGCAGAAAGCAACAGCAGCAATAGAAAGCAAGAGCAAAACGCAACAGCGGGGCAGCAACAACAGTAGCAGAAAGCAATAAAAACAGCAGAAACAGGGGGGAGGGGAAAAGCCTTTTGGTATACTATCCTCCCCTTTTTAAAACAGGACACAATGTAAATGGAAAAGGATAGTTGGGTCGTTTTTTTGTAAATTTTTTTATAAAACTACCCTCATTTTTTCTCTTGTTCTCTCCAACAATTTCTTTGTTCCCTTTCGTTTTTTTTGGCGGGGGATTTTAAAACCCATAAGTGCACTAATGGCCCCCTAGGACCCCCCAGTGCTAAAGGGGCCCCTTAATGGTTCCGTGTGTGTTTGTTTAAGAGTGGCACCGGGAGCCAAAAAGTAAAATGTTTGATGTGAGAAAATAAGAAAAAAAAAATGATGTTATAGTTTTAAGTGATAGTTGCAGCCCCTCACTTAACAAAACAACATTGAAACACTTCAAGTTGTCCCACTTTGGCCAACCCACCCAGTGGAGGGGGGAAGGGGGAAGGGGGGAAGGAGGAAGGGGGGGGGGAAAGGGGGAAAAGGGGGGGAAAGGGGGAAAAGGGGGGGAAGGAGGAATGGGGAAGGAAGGACCCGCTTTTCCCCTCATGAGAAAGTTATGTGTGCAGGGGTAAAGTTTGAGCTTCTCCTAGACCCGCTAGAAAACCTCGTCACTGCTGTCAGTATAATACTTTAAATACTCAAGAAAAAAATTCTATTCCACACCATTTAAAAAGCGTCATCCACTTTTCGTCCAGCTAAATGTAGAGTAGAGAAAAAACCCCGAATAAACGTCCTTTTATGATCCCCGACCAAACCAAAAGGAGTCTCAGAGAGAACAGATAGGAATAAAAGAAAATGATTCCCTATAATTTTAAAACAGTGGGAGAAGAGAACAAGAAAAAACCAAAAAGGGCCACCCATACACCCTGTGCTGTGGGGTATAATTACAAACCTTAAATTAAATAATCTATCCGAAGCTGGAATCCCCCGACTATAGTTGCCCTCTTTATTAGCTCTGTATAGCTAAAAGTTCAACTATCTGTTCTTTCCTTGTAATTCCCTATATCACTAGCCTATTTACAGTTCTATTCTCCACTAGTCTACCCTTTCCCTTCCTGTCAACCACATATTCTATCCTTTTCTATTCTTCTATCCCCTCTTCCTTATTCCCCCTCGGGTTTTTCTAAAGGTCACGAACAAGGGCACAAGTTTCTTTATTAAATATGTCTGTCTTGTTTCGTAATGACAATTCATTGTTTTTATTCTTTTTTTCATTGCTTATTGCGTGTTTCCTTTACTTACTGCTGTTTTTTCTCTTTATTCACCTTTGTTACGTGGTGCTTTTTGTTGATTCATATTATCTCGGAGTTATTTATTTTACTACCACTTATCTATCTCTCTGACTTTTTCTTAGCTTCTTATAACTATATCTAAATACTAATTGTCTGTTTGTCTGTCTCTCTCTTTTCTGCCCTGTCTTCTCTCTCTTTTTTTCTTTTTTTTTTTTTTACACAGGGTTTTGACAAGGTTAGGGTAAGGAGCCCTCTCTTCCTTCCTTTATCAAGGTAGGCCATACAAACATTACTCTGCTGTCACTCAACCTGATTGATGTTACTGCACTGATGGAATTGGTAAACAAAGGACAGTGTTGCCCATGTTCCTCTTCTTCTCCTCTTCTACCGCTTTCCCCTTCCACCCTTTTTCTTTCCCCTTCTTTCCTTATTCATCTTCGCCCTCTTCCTAATTTTGTAGCTAGAAAGACATACAACGCTCTCTCTCTCTCTTCTCTCCTCTCTCTCCTCATCCTAATCTCTTCCCCTCTTCTTTTCTACTTCTCTCACTCTCTCCTCTCTCTCCCCTCTCTCTCCCTCCCAAAGAAGTACACTGTTATTGAATGTTATTTGTCGGCACCTGTCGTGTATATAGTTTTAATTTTTAAACAAACACAGTTGCCGCTGTTTTTTGTTTTTCCCCCACATATATAACAAACACATTGTTTGCCGCTGTTATTGTTATCCCTCACATATAAACAACCCCACTGTTGCCGCTGTTACTGATTTCCCCCACATATAAACAAACACCCCTGGTGCCGCTGTTACTGTTGTCCCTCACATATAGCAAACACACTGTTGCCACGTTATTGTTATTTTCTCACATACAACAAACACATTGTTGCCGCTGTTTAAAAATCCTAGGTAATCATATGGACTATTAGGCAAAGGAATATGAAAGTAACACGTAACGCTTCAGGAGAAATACGACCTGTTGTGTGAGAGAGTTGAAGTGTTTAATAATAGTGTGAAGGTTCATGTTTCTCAGTAAACACGATGAGACCTGACTGCAACTTACTGCCCCAGTGTGTGTTTACTTAAGTTTATGTTTGTTTCTTAATGTTGTACGTTATAATGTTTATATTACATATTATTGTTCCTTCTTCTTCTTCTTCTTCTTCTTCTTTCTTCTTCTTCTTTTCTTTATCTTTTCCATTTCTTTTCCTTTCTTTTTCCTTCATTTTTTCTTTCTTTTTCCCCCCTTTTTCTTTCTCTTCTTTCCTTTCCTCCCTTTTCTTTATTTATCTTTTTCCTCTTTTTCTTTCTTCCCTTTTTCTTTTCTTCTTCTTCTCTTCTTTTCTTTTCAACCTCCCTTCTTTTGTAATTTTGTCTTTTCTTCCTTTTTTTTTTTTTTTCTTTCTTTTCTTTTTC
>NC_069476.1:10619565-10634565 GCF_026875155.1 Cherax quadricarinatus
TCGGCAGCTTTTATTGCAAAATTCGTGGCCGTTAAAAGGGTCTTAAAGTGACAATTCCAAAATGGCCTCATCCCAGTAATACTTCATAATTTATTTTAACTTGCCCCGCTTAACATCATGGCCCTAGAGACCATCATTGAGTCTTCTCAGAAGCAAGTATGATCTGCCATCGTTCCACAGAATGTTTTGGTATTTAAGTAATGTCAGAGTACAGTCGTCTGATTATGCTAGATTCTGTGGCGCGTTGAAAATGGTGCATTACAAGTAGACATTCCATAAAATGGCCAAGTACACTACCCAGTGGTAATTACTGCTAGATAGTATTGTGACTCTGTCCCGTTGAGAACTGCTCTTAGAGTCCACTTGAAGAAACACTGAGGAGGCATAGTGTGAGAGCCAGAACTCACAGTGTTTGAAGTTTTGCATGATCCACTGCTACTACCTAGCTGATCTGCATTTGTCTGGCGGTGCTCTTAGTGGAAATTTAACAGCGAAACAGGTTAACCTTGTAGCCATATTGACGGTACAAAGAAGCGAGTAGTAATTAAAAAACGCTGTAGTCGTGAGGATTTTGTCACAAGAATTTGCAGTTTTGATAGGAGTGACACTGGTCTCTTGTTGCATGATTCCGCTCGTTCTCTTGGGACACGGTCTACATTTCCTCTTACACAAGACGCTTTAACCGTGCTAGGTAGTGCATGAAAGTTGCAAGTTAGAGTGATCTCATGGTCTGTCACATCTACTCAGCATCTTGCTCAACTTATCTGGCTCACACCTTATGTCCACTGAATTTCAGAAAAGATCTCATCTTCATCTCTCTCTCTCTCTCTCTCTCTTCTCTCTCTCTCTTCTCTCTCTCATCTCTCTCTCTCTCTCTCTCTTATCTCTCTCTCTGTCTCTCTCTCTCCTCCTCTTCCTCTCTCTCTCTCTCCTCTCCCTCTCTCTCTCTCTCTCTCTCTCTCTCTCTCTCTCTCTCTCTCCCATCTCTCTCTCTCTCTCTCTCTCTCTCTCCCTCCCTCCCTTGGCTCCAGCAGCATTACATCGTGAACGTCACAGTTATATTTATCGCCGTTATTTATTGTATTTGTTGGTTTAATTATTTGTTCTTGTTGTTCTTTTAACTGTTAATTAAATTTTCTTTGTTGTAGCTGTTAATGTTGTTAACGTTGTTAATATTTTTATTGTTAACTTTGCTAATGTTTGTTGTTAACAAATGTTATTGCTATTTTGTACTATCACAGATACCATTAAAGCTACAGTGGGGTTGTGGAATTAGAGGCAGACGGGTTTGTTGCGAGGTAGAGGAGGAGCAGGGTACCTCCAATCCTTGGATCAAGAGCTCTTCACCAGTATCAAGGCGATGAGGGGTGTTATTGCAAGTCTGCCAGGGACGCATTACCCGTAGACTATCGTCGGGGTCGCCGCCCCCGTGGCCTCGGGGTGGGGGGGAGGTATCGTAGAGATAGTTCACTTTACATAAAGTTAGTCAGTTAATCCCAACAAATCAACAACAGATGTACGGATGTTTTTATCCACTGAGATGAATTATTTTAACCAGTTAACAGAGTGAACCAAACTAATTTGATCTCAGACTAACCTAATTTAACATGCTATAATTTAACCTGCGCTAGTTTAATCAACTCTAATTTAACCTGACCTAATTTAACCTGACCTAATTTAACCTGACCTAATTTAACCTGACCTAATGTAACCTGGCGTAATTTAACCTGCCCTAATTTAACCTGACGTAATTTAAAATACCTAATTTAACATGCTCAAATTTAACCTGTTCTAATTTAGCCTGCTCTAATTTAACCTGCTCTAAGTTAACCTGCTCTAATTTAACCTGGCCTAATATAACACTCAGGAGAAAGATATTTGTATACAATGTGTACAAATGTAGTTAATTTAACCTAGCCTAATGTACTGTAGGTAAGCTAACTTAACATAGATTAACCTAGCCTAACATAGCTTAATGTAACCTAACTTAACCTAACCTTACAAGTTATTCTAGGCCAGTCATTCTAGGTTAATTTAACTAAAAATAACACATTTGGGTGTGGTTTACAAGGAGGCAACTTACGTCTGGCAGTGTTACGTTATTATTATTATTATGGGGGAGCTTTAAAACCGTATGGATTATACAGCACCTGTAGGGAAGGGGGTGGCAGGTATCCAGGCTCACTTCAAGGAAGTGGAGCCCACATTCAATTCCCTGGATCAAGAGCCCCTCACCGGTATCAAGGAACCTCCCTTGAGGGTTGACCAGTGTTATAGACATCGTCGGCAGGAAATGGAAATTAGAGTAAAAAAACTGACTCCCGCCAAAAATAATGTAACTCTCGCCAAAAATAGTGTAACTCCCGCCAAAAATAATGTAACTCCCGCCAAAAATAGTGTAACTCCCGCCAAAAATAATGTAACTCGCCAAAATATGTAACTCCCGCCAAAAATAATGTAACTCTCGCCAAAAATAGTGTAACTCCCGCCAAAAATAATGTAACTCGCCAAAAATAGTGTAACTCCCGCCAAAAATAATGTAACTCTCGCCAAAAATAGTGTAACTCCCGCCAAAAATAGTATGTAACTCCCGCCAAAAATAGTGTAACTCCCGCCAAAAATAGTGTAACTCCCCCGCCAAAAACAGTGTAACTCCGACCAAAATAGTGTAACTCCCGCCAAAAATAGTGTAACTCCCGTCAAAAATAATGTAACTCCCGTCAAAAATAATGTAACTCCCGCCAAAAATATGTAACTCCCGCCAAAAATAGTGTAACTCCCGCAAAAAAGTGTAACTCCCGCCAAAAATAGTGTAACTCCCGTCAAAAATAGTGTAACTCCCGCCAAAAATAGTGTAATCCTCAAGTCAAATAATATAGTGTAACTAACCGCCAAAAATAGTGTAACTCACCGAAAATAACGTAACTCCCGCTAAAAATACTGAAACTCCCCCGCCAAAATATCGAAACTCCGCCAAAAATATGGAATGAGTTTCGGCGCGGGAGAGGGAAAAAGTGTTGCCATATTTTATCTAAATTAAGAACTTCCGGCTGTGAACACCCTGGCTGTCGGACTCATGTTATTGTTGATAAACATGACGTTCATGTCTGGCTCATGTTATTGTTGGTAAACATACGTTCATGTCTGGCTCATGTTATCGTTGGTAAACATGACGTTCATGTCTGCTCATGTTATTGTTGATAAACATGACGTTCATGTCTGGCTCATGTTATTGTTGGTAAACATGACGTTCATGACTGATTATAAGTCATGCTGGCTAATTGTCTGCTTTCCTGCCTGCTTGTCTTACTGCTCTCCTGCCTGCTTGTCTTACTGCTTTCCTGCCTGCTTGTCTTACTGCTCTCCTGCCTGCTTGTCTTACTGCTTTCCTGCCTGCTTGTCTTACTGCTCTCCTGCCTGCTTGTCTTACTGCTCTCACTGCCTGCTTTGTCTTACTGCTTTCCTGCCTGCTTGTCTTACTGCTCTCTGCCTGCTTGTCTTAACTGCTTCCTGCCTGCTTATCTTACTGCTTTCCTGCCTGCTTGTCTTTACTGCTCTCCTGCCTGCTTGTCTTACTGCTTTTTCCCGCCTGCTTTTCTTTCTGCTTTCCCGCCTGCTTGGGCTTACTGCTCTCCTGCCTGCCCTTTTCTTACTGCTTTTTTGCCTTCTTGTCTTACTTTCTTCCTGCCCCGCTTGGGTTTTTGCCTTTTCCCGCCTGCTTGTTTATGCTTTCCGCCTGCTTGTCCCTTAAAGCTTTCCTGCCTGCTTGTCTTACTGCCTCCTGCCTGCTTGGGCTTACTGCTCTCCTGCCTGCTTGGCTTTCTGCTCTCCTGCCTGCTTGTTTACTGTTTCCTGCCTGCTTGTTTTTTTTATGTTTTCCCCCGCCCCGCTTTTTCCCTTTCTGCTCTCCCCGCCCGCTTGTCTTACTCTTGCCAGATTTTAGAGAATTTTTTTTCCTTCAACTATAATTCTCTTTTTCAAAAAAAAGGAAAAAAACTCTCGTTCATATTGCTCTGTTTTTCCTCCAAAGCTTCACTCCACCGTTTTAAACAGTTCCGTCTACAGTGTAAAAGTTTCCCGTCTACAGTGTAAACGTTCCTGTTTTTCAGTGTAAACATTTTCTACAGTGTAAAAAAGTTCCTGTCTACAGTGTAAAAAGTTCCTGTTACAGGTTAAAAAGTTCCGTCTACAGTGTAAACGTTCCGTCTACAGGTAAAAAAATTCCTGTCTACAGTGTAAACAGTTCCCCGTCTACGTGGGAAACATTTCCTGTTACAGTGTAAAAAGTTCCTGTCTACAGTGAAAAAAGTTCCTGTTACAGTGGTAACAGTTCCCGTCTACAGTGTAAAAGTTCCTGTCTACAGTGTAAACAGTTTTCCCGTCTTCAGTTTTTAAACAGTTCCTGTTTCAGTGTAAAAGGGTTTCCGTCTACCCGTGGGAAAAAATTCCGTCTACAGTGTAAACAGTTCCTGTCTACAGTGTAAACAGTTCCTGTCTACAGTGTAAACAGTTCCTGTCTACAGTGTAAACAGTTCCTGTATACAGTGTAAACAGTTCCTGTCTACAGGTAAACAGTTCCTGTCTACAGTGTAAACAGTTCCAGTCTACAGTGTAAACAGCTCCTTTCTACGTGTAAAACAGTTCCTGTCTACAGTTGTAAACAGTTCCTGTCTACAGTGTAAACAGTTCCAGTCTACGTGTAAACAGTTTCCTGTCTACAGTGTAAACAGTTCCTGTCTACAGGTAAACAGTTCCTGTCTACAGTGTAAACAGTTCCAGTCTACAGTGTAAACAGCTCCTGTCTACAGTGTAAACAGTTCCTGTCTACAGTGTAAACAGTTCCTGTCTACAGTGTAAACAGTTCCTGTCTACAGTGTAAACAGTTCTGTCTACAGTGTAAACAGTTCCCGTCTACAGTGTAAACAGTTCCTGTCTACAGTGTAAACAGTTCCTGTCTACAGGTAAAAAAGTTCCAGTCTACAGTGTAAACAGCTCCTGTCTTTCAGTGTAAACAGTTCGTCTTAGTGTAAACAGTTCTGTCTACAGTGTAAACAGTTCCTGTCTACAGTGTAAACAGTTCCTGTCTACAGTGTAAACAGTTCCTGTTACAGTGTAAACAGTTCCGTCTACAGTGTAAACAGTTCCGTCTACAGTGTAAACAGCTCCTGTCTTTCAGTGTAAACAGTTCCTGTCTACAGTGTAAACAGTTCCTGTCTACAGTGAAACAGTTCCTGTCTACAGTGTAAACAGTTCCCGTCTACAGTGTAAACAGTTCCTGTCTACAGTGGTTAAACAGTTCCAGTCTACTAGTGTAAACAGTTCCTGTCTACAGTGTAAAACAGTTCCTGTCTTTCTGTGTAAACAGTTCCTGTCTACAGTGTAAACATTCCTGTCTACAGTGTAAACAGTTCTGTCTACAGTGTAAACAGTTCCAGTCTACAGTGTAAACAGTTCCAGTCTACAGTGTAAACAGTCCTGTCTACAGTGTAAAAAAGTTCCTGTCTACAGTGAAACAGTTCCTGTCTCGTGTAAACAGTTCCTGTCTACAGTGTAACTTACTGTCTACAGTGTAAACTGTCCTGTTAAGTGTAAACAGTTTTGTCTAAGTGTAAACAGTTCCTGTCTACTGTGTAATAAGTTCCAGTCTTTAAGTTTAAACGCTCTGTCTAACAGTGTAAAACAGTTCTGTCTACAGTTGTAAACAGTTCCCCGTTACAGTTTAAACAGTTCTGTCTACATGGTGTAACAGTTCTGTTTTAAAAGTGTAAAACAGTTCTGTTTACAGTGTAAACAGTCCTGTTACAGTTTTTAAACAGTTCCTGTTACAGTGTTAACAGTTCCAGGTCTTAGTGTAAACAGTCCTGTCTTTTCAGTGTAAACAGTTTCTGGTTAAGTTGTAAACAGTTCTGTCTACAGTGTAAACAGTTCCCGTCTACAGTGTAAACAGCTCCTGTCTACGTGTAAACAGTTCCTGTCTACAGTGTAAACAGTCCTGTCTAGTGTAACAGTTCAATCTACAGTTTAAACAGTTCCTGTCACAGGTGTAAACGTTCAGTTTTTACAGTGAAACAGCTCCTGTTTACAGTGTAAACAGGTTCCAGGGCTACAGTGTAAACAGTTCCTGTCTTCAGTTGTAAACAGTTTTCCCGGTCTACAGTGTAAACTGTTCTGTCTCAGTTGTAACAGTTCCCGTCTACAGTGTAACGTTCCTGTCTTACAAATGTAAACGTTCCAGTCTACAGTGTAAACAGCTGCTGGGGGTTGGTGGCCACAAACTTCAAGGTTCCAGAGATCTTGTAGTTCTACTTCCCGAGACAAAACAAATATATATATATTATATTATTATATATATTTATATATTATATATATTATATATATTAATATATATATATATATTATATATAAGAAATTTCCAGTCTGTATATTTTGACGATAAAACATATACAAACACCTGGGTAGCTTTTTGGTTAAGACATGTACAACACCTGGGTAGCTTTATGGTTAAGACATGTACAACACCTGGGTAGTTTATGGTTTAGACAGTACAACACCTGGGAGCTTTATGGTTTGAAATGAAAACCCTGGGTACTTTTTGGTTTAGACATGTACAACCCTGGGTAGCTTTTTGGTGTAGACTGACAACACCGGGTGCTTTTGGTTTAGACATGTACAACACCTGGGTAGCTTTTTGGTGTTTGGGCATGTACAACCCTGGGTAGCTTTATGGTTTAGAATGTAAAAAACCCTGGGGGCTTTATGGTTTAGCATGTAACACCCGGGTAGCTTTATGGTTTTGACATGTAAACACCCGGGTACTTTATGGTTTTAAAAATGTACAACACCCGGTTGCTTTTGGTTAAGACAGTACAAACCTGGGGAGCTTTTGGGTTTAAGACATGACAACACCTGGGGAGCTTTTTGGTTAAGACTGCCAACCCGGGTGCTTTATGGGTTTTGACTGTCAACACCTGGATGCTTTATGGTTTAGACATGTACAAACCCTGGGTTTTATGTTTAACAAATAAACCCTGGGTAGCTTTATGGGGTTTTGACTGTCAACACCTGGGTGCTTTATGGTTTAGACATGTCAAACACCTGGATCTTTTTTGGGTTTTGACATGTAAACACCTGGGAGCTTTATGTTTAGACAGTACAAAAAACCTGGGTAGCTTTATGGTGTAGAATGTACAAACCTCAGTAGTTTTCTGATAAAAATATATCAGCAAAAAAATTTATTCCAGTACAGACAAAAAATTCAAAATAACCTGCATGGAACGTTTGGAATTGGGGCCCCAAGGGGATTATAGTTGTTTGTGCTTGATGGTACAAAGAATATTTATTGAAGACAGTAGAAATGAAGAGTTAAATTTTCAGGGGTCCATTTCTCAACCGTGATAGAATTCTCCCTTAATAGTGATCAGGGTTTGTTAATGGTGATACAGGAGTTTGTTAATGGTGATATAGAATGTTTGTTTTAAAGGTGAACAGGGTGTTTTTTAATGGTGTACAGGATGTTTTTTAATGGTTAAGGATGTTTTTTTAATGGGATACGAAAAGTTTGTTATGGGGGATACAGAATGTTTGTTTTAAAGGTGATACAGGATGTTTGTTAATTGGTGTACAGAATGTTTGTTAAAGGGGTACAGAATGTTTTTAATGGTATACAAATGTTTCTGAAAAGTGATACAGAATGTTTTCGGAATAGTGATAAGGGTGTTTGTTAAGGGTGATACAGAATGTTTGTTAAAGGGGATACGAAAAGTTTGTTAATGGTAAAACAGGATGTTTGTTAATGGGATCGAAAGTTTTTTAATGGGGAACAGGATGTTTGTTAAAGGTGATCGGAGTTTGTTAATGGTGAACAGAATGTTTGTTAATGGTGTACAGCCGTTCGGGGTTTTGGGTTATAACCAGGACCAGCCGTTCAGGTTGGCTTATAACCCAGGCCCCAAACCCTTCAGGTGTGGCTTTTTTAAGCCGGACGCCGTTATGTGTGGGGTTAAAAGCCCCACAGTGTGGCTTCGCCACATTCAGTCCCCAATATGTACAGAAAAGTTTGTTTTGGTGAGAGACGTTTTTTAATGGTGTCAGAAGTTTGTTATGTGAAACAGAATGTTTGTTAATGGGGATACAGAATGTTTTTTAATGGTGATACAGGTGTTTGTTAATGGGATACGTGTTTTTTAATGGTGATACAGATGTTTGTAAAAGTGATACAGGATGTTTTTTAATGGTGATAAGAATGTTTTTTAATGGTGATACGTGTTTGTTAAAGGTGATACAGGATGTTTGTTAAGGTGATACAGAAGTTTGTAATGGTGATACGAATGTTTGTTAATGTGAAACGGTGTTTTTTAATGGTGATACGAATTTTTTAATGGTGATAAGAATGTTTGTTTTGGTGATACAGGATGTTTGTTAAGGGGATACGAAAGTTTGTTAATGGGAAAAAACAAAAATCTTTTTAAGGTGATAAGGATGTTTCTTAAGGGATACAAATGTTTCTTTTGGTGTACGAATGTTTCTGAATAGTGTTTCAGAAAAATTTCTGAATGTGATAGAGAATGTTTGTTTAAAGGTGATACAGAATGTTTTTAATGGGATAAAATGTTTGTTAATGGTAATACAGGTGTTTGTTAATGGTGATACAGAATGTTTGTTAATGGTGATACAGGTGTTTTTTAATGGTGAAAAGGAGTTTGTTAATGGGTGTTTTCGGTGTATTAGGTTGGCTTATAAGCCAGGATCAGCGTTCAGGTGTGGTTAAAGCCAGGAACCACGGTTCAGGTTGGCTTATAACCCCGGACCAAAGTTCAGGTGTGGCTTTTAAGCCAGAACCACCGTTCAGGTGTGGCTTAAAGCCAGGACCCGCCGTCCGGTGTGGCTTAAAGCCGGACTCGCCCTTCAGGGGTGGCTTTTAAGCCAGGACCAGCCGTTCATGTGTGGCATAAGCCAACCCCAGTGTGGCTGTCCCCATTCAGTCCCTTTAAAAGTGATAAGAATGTTTTTTTTTGGTGATAGAGAAAGTTTGTTAATGGTGATACAGGATGTTTGTTAATGGTGATACGAATTTTGTTATGATGATACGGGTGTTTGTTAATGGTGATACAGAATGTTTGTTAAAGGGGGATACAGGGTGTTTGTTAATGGTGATACGGGTGTTTGTTAAAGGTGATAGAGAACGTTTTTTAATGGTGGTACGGGGTTTGTTAAAGTTGATACAGAATGTTTGTAATGGTGATACGAAGTTTGAATGTGATCAGAATTTTGTTAAAGGTGAACAGGAGTTTGTTAAAGTTTTACAGAATGTTTTTAATGGGAACGATGTTTTTTAATGGTGATACAGGATGTTTGTTATGGTGTACAGAAAAGTTTGTTAATGTTGATAAGGATGTTTGTTAATAGTGTACGGAGTTTGTTAATGGTGTACAGGATGTTTGTTTAAAGGGAATACGGATGTTTGTTAATGGTGATACAGAATGTTTGTTAAAGGGATACAGGTGTTGTTAATGGGGTACAGGAGTTTCTTTTTGTGTACGAATGTTTTTAAAGTTGAACAGAAAGTTTCGAATGTGAACAGAAAGTTTCTAATATGATAGAGAATTTTGTTAATGGGTGTCAGAAGTTTGTTAATGGGGATCAGAATGTTTGTTTAATGGTGATAAGGTGTTTGTTAATGGTGATACAGAATGTTTGTTAAAGGTGTACAGATTTGTTAATGGTGATACGGATGTTTGTTAAAGGGTGATAAGGATGTTTGTTAAAGGTGATAGAGGATGTTTGTTTTGGGATTAAGGGTGTTTGTGAAAAGATGTTCAGGGTGTTTGTTTTGGGGGATACGGATGTTTGTTTTAAAGGTGATACAGAAATTTTTTTTAAAGGTGTACAGAATGTTTGTTAAGTTGATTTTTGGGTGTTTGTTAAAGGGAACAGAATGTTTGTTAAATGGGGATACAGAATGTTTGTTAAAGGGGATAAGGTTTTTTGTTAATGGGGATACAGAATGTTTTTTTAATGGTGATCAGGAGTTTGGTAAGGTGAACAGGATGTTGTTAATGGTGATACAGAAAGTTTGTTAAAGGTGATACAGGATGTTGTTAATTGAACAGAATGTTTTTTAAGGTATACAGAATGTTTTTTTAATGGTGAACGGATGTTGTTAAAGGTGATACAGGATTTTTAAAGGGGATACAGGTTTTGTTTAAAGTGGGTACAGGATTTTGTTAATGGTGGGTTCAGGAGTTTGTTAATGGTGAACAGGATGTTTTTTTTGGTGATAAAGGGGTTTGTTAATGGTGATACAGGTTTGTTAATGGTGTACAGGATGTTTGTTAATGGTATACAGGGTGTTTGTTAATGGTGTACGGATGTTTGTTTTGGTGAAACAGGGTGTTTTTTAAGGTGATACAAATGTTTGTTAATGGGAACAGGATGTTTGTTAATGGTGATACGGGTGTTTGTTAATGGTGCAGGGGCTGAGATACCCACTCTACACCTCGTCAGGGTGGAGACATCATTCGTAAAAGAAACTAAAACGGTCAGGGTTCCAGGGGTGGTTTAACAAAGCGTTTCCAAATTTGAATTGATTTTGGGGTTTTGTAACTTTCTAAACTTTGGAAATTTTGGTATTTTTTTTATTTTTTGGGCGTTTTTAATATCGTTCGTTTATATTTTTTAAATAAATGGGTATACAAATTTTATTAATTATTTTTTCCCCATCGGGGTCACAGGGTTGAAATTACTCCTCACCCGTACAAAGGTTATAACTATAAATAAAATTTTTGGGGGTGCCTGGCAAGCCAGCGGAAAGGGCCCCGGCAGATAACCGAAAGTTCCCGCGGGGGGCCACATCTAAAACGACCCTGCAGGAAAAATTTATCCCATTCCTGAGAATTTTATCTAAACCAAAATAACGTAAAAGTAAGTAACGTAAAGTAAAGTAACCCAACCCAACCTTATAACCTAACCTAACCTAACCTAACCAACCTAACCTAACTACCTAAAACCCAACCTAACCCAACCTAACCCAACTCAGTGCTGCCTGACCACCCCGCTCAACTGATCCTGAACACACACAAACAACACACCACACACACAACACACACAACACACACACCACACCACACACAACCCCCACAATATATATATATATATTATATATTATATATATTATATAATTTTAATTTTTCGTTTTATTGATCCCACGCTTCGTCTGTTCTTTTTTCTTTCCTCTCACCCTTCCTCCCCGCTTACTCCCTCGTTCACTCCCTCACCCCTCGCTTCACTCCCTTCCCTCGCTTCACTCCCTCCCTTTACCCCCGCTTGCTATTCGCTGTCTCTCTCTATCTAGCTTACCTGTAATTACCGTCGCACCCTCCCCTGGATGCCCAACTTCTCCGAGAGGAATTTGGGTGGTAAGCCGTTGGGGTGGCTTATAAGCCAGAACCACCGTTCGGGGTGGCTTAAAGCCAGGGCCAGCCCTTAGGTGTGGCTATAAGCCTGGACCTGCCTTTTAGGTGTGGCTTTAAGCCAGGACAAACCGTTCAGGTGGGCTTAAGCCCGACCAGCCGTTAGGTGTTGGGGGTTAAACCAGGGACAAGCCGTTTTAGGTGTGGTTTTAAGCCGGGCCAGCCGTTTTTAGGTGTGGCTTATAAGCCAGGCCACCGTTCGGTGTGGCTTATAAGCCAGGACCACCGTTCAGGTGTGGCTTTAAGCCAGGACAGCCGTTCAGGGGGTGGATTTTAAGCCAGGACCCGCCGTCAGGTGGGCTTATAAGCCAGGACCGCCCTTGGTGTGGCTTATAAGCCAGGACCCCGGGCCCTTCAGGTGTGGCTTTTAAGCCCGGCCCGCCCTTTAGGGTGGCTTTAAACCCGGACCACCCGTTCAGGTGTGGCCTTAAAGCCAGGACCAGCCTTAGGTGGGGTTTAAGCCAGGACCACCTTTAGGTGTGGCTTATAAGCCCGGACCACCCTTTTAGGTGTGGCTTTTAAGCCCGGACCAGCCCCTTTAGGGGGTGGCTTTGCCAGGCCGCCTTAGGTGTGGGGTTATAAGCCAGGACCCGCCGTTCAGGTGGGCTTTAAAAACCAGAACCCCGTTCAGGTGGCCCATAAGCCGGCCGCCGTTCAGTGGGGCTTATAAGCCAGGGCCGCCGTTTCAGGGGTTTGGTTAAAAGCCCAAAGCCGTTCGGGGTGGTTTAAACCAGGACCCGCCGTTCAGGGTGGCTTATAACCTTTTCAGCCCTTCAGGTGTGGGTTTAAACCAGGACCAGCGTTCGGTGTGGCTTATAACAGGACCAGCCGCGGTGTGGCTTATAAGCCCCTTTCCGCCGTTAGGTTGGGTTTTTTAAACCCGGGTCAGCCCTTAGGGGTGGCTTTAAGCCAGGACCCGCCGCAGGTTGGTTTAAGCCAGGACCAGCCTTCAGGTGTGGCTTTTAACAGGACCCCCATTCAGGTGTGGCTTATAAAACCCCGGACCGGGCCGTTCAGGTGTGGCTTTTAAGCCAAGACCGGCCGTTCAGGTGGCTTATAAGCCGAACCCGCCCTTCAGGTGTTCCTTATAAGCCAGGACCAGCCGTTCAGGTGTGGCTTATAAGCCAGGACCAGCCGTTCAGGTGTGGCTTATAAGCCAGGACCAGCCGTTCAGGTGTGGCTTATAAGCCAGGACCAGCCGTTCAGGTGTGGCTTTTAAGCCCGGACCCCGTTGGTGTGCTTATTAGCCATTTCCAGCCTTAGGTGTGGGGTTATAAGCCGGGCCAGCCCCTTCAGGGGGGCTTATAGCCCTTACCCGCCGTTCAGGGGTGGTTTTTAAGCCCACTGTGTGGGCGCCACACTGGTGTTCGCCACACTGTGTGTGTCGCCACACTTGTTGTGCCACCTGTGTGTGTCGCCACACTGTGTGTGCGCCACACTATGTGGTCGCCACACTGTGGGGTGTCGCCACACTATGTGTGTCGCCACACTGTGTGTGTCGCCACACTGTGGGTATCGCCACACTGTGGGTGTCGCCACACTGTGTGTGTCGCCACACTGTGGATGTCGCCACACTGTGGGTGTCACCCCACTGTCACTTACCTGGTGGGTCCTGGAACACTTTCACTCACCTGGTGAGTCCCAGACCACTGTCACTTACGTGGTGGGTTCCAGACCATTCTCACCTACCTGTTGGGTCCCGGACCATTGTCACCTACCTGGTGGGTGCTAGACAACTGACACTCAACTGGTGGGTCCCGGACCACTGACACTCACCTGGTGGGTCCCAGATCACTGTCACCTACCTGGTGGGTCCCAGACCACTGACACTCACCTGGTGGGTCCCAGACCACTGACACTCACCTGGCTAATTGGGCTAGAGGCTATTTATGGTAATCATTTATGTGTTGTCGACTTATTATGTAGACAGAGAGAAGATATCCTGTTTTTTTTAAGTTCTCCTGTGTCTTGCTCCTGACCAGAGCAAATTGTGAGCAACAGTAGTAGCGACAGCAGCAGTAACAGTAGCAGCAGCAACAGCGCCAGCAACAGTAGCAGCAGCAGTAGCAGCGACAGCGGTAGTAGCAGCGACAGCAGCAGTAGCAGCGACAGCGGTAGTAGCAGCGACAGCAGCAGTAGCAGCGACATCAGCAAATAGCAGCGACAGGGAGCAAATAGCAGCGACAGCGGTAGTAGCAGCGACAGCAGCAGTAGCAGCGACAGCGGTAGTAGCAGCGACAGCAGCAGTAGCAGCGACAGCGGTAGTAGCAGCGACAGCAGCAGTAGCAGCGACAGCGGTAGTAGCAGCGATAACAACAGCAACAGAGACAGTAGCAACAACAGTAACAGAGACAGTAACAACAACAGTAACAGAGACAGTAGCAACAACAGTAACAGAGACAGTAGCAACAACAGTAACAGAGACAGAAACAACAACAGTAACAGAGACAGTAGCAACAACAGTAACAGAGACAGTAGCAACAACAGTAACAGAGACAGTAGCAACAACAGTAACAGAGACAGTAACAACAACAGTAACAGAGACAGTAGCAACAACAGTAACAGAGGGCAGTAAGCAACAACAGTAACAGAGACAGTAGCAACAACAGTAACAGAGACATAGCAACAACAACAGTAACAGAGACAGTAGCAACAACAGTAACAGAGACAGTAACAACAACAGTAACAGAGACAGTAGCAACAACAGTAACAGAGACAGTAGCAACAACAGTAACAGAGACAGTAACAACAACAGTAACAGAGACAGTAACAACAACAGTAACAGAGACAGTAGCAACAACAGTAACAGAGACAGTAACAACAACAGTAACAGAGACAGTAGCAACAACAGTAACAGAGACAGTAACAACAACAGTAACAGAGACAGTAGCAACAACAGTAACAGAGACAGTAGCAACAACAGTAACAGAGACAGTAGCAACAACAGTAACAGAGACAGTAGCAACAACAGTAACAGAGACAGTAGCAACAACAGTAACAGAGACAGTAACAACAACAGTAACAGAAACAGTAGCAACAACAGTAACAGAGACAGTAACAACAACAGTAACAGAGACAGTAAAAAAACAACGTAACAGAGACAGTTAGCAACAACGTAACAGAGACAGTAACAACAACTTTAAAAAGACAGTAGCAACAACAGTAACAGAGACAGTAGCAACAACAGTAACAGAGACAGTAGCAACAACAGTAACAGAGACAGTAGCAACAACAGTAACAGAGACAGAAACAACAACAGTAACAGAGACAGTAACAACAACAGTAACAGAGACAGTAGCAACAACAGTAACAGAGACAGTAGCAACAACAGTAACAGAGACAGTAGCAACAACAGTAACAGAGACAGTAGCAGCAACAGTAACAGAGGGCAGTAGCAACAACAGTAACAGAGACAGTAGCAACAACAGTAACAGAGACAGTAACAACAACAGTAACAGAGACAGCAACAACAACAGTAACAGAGACAGTAGCAACAACAGTAACAGAGACAGTAACAACAACAGTAACAGAG
>NC_069476.1:10639565-10652000 GCF_026875155.1 Cherax quadricarinatus
GTATATATACCCACAGGACCCAGCCTGTGTATATGCCCACAGGACCCAACCTGTATATATACCCACAGTACCCAGCCTGTATATATACCCACAGGACCCAGCCTGTATATATAACCACAGGACCCAGCCTGTATATATACCCACAGGACCCAGCCTGTATATATACCCACAGGACCCAGCCTGTATATATACCCACAGGACCCAGCCTGTATATATACCCACAGGACCCAACCTGTATATATACCCACAGGACCCAACCTGTATATATACCCACAGGACCCAGCCTGTATATATACCCACAGGACCCAACCTGTATATATACCCACAGGACCCAGCCTGTATATATACCCACAGGACCCAACCTGTATATATACCCACAGGACCCAGCCTGTATATATACCCACAGGACCCAGCCTGTATATATACCCACAGGACCCAACCTGTATATATACCCACAGGACCCAACCTGTATATATACCCACAGGACCCAGCCTGTATATATACCCACAGGACCCAACCTGTATATATACCCACAGGACCCAGCCTGTATATATACCCACAGGACCCAACCTGTATATATACCCACAGGACCCAGCCTGTATATATACCCACAGGACCCAGCCTGTATATATACCCACAGGACCCAGCCTGTATATATACCCACAGGACCCAGCCTGTTATATACCCACAGGACCCAACCTGTATATATACCCACAGGACCCAGCCTGTATATATACCCACAGGACCCAACCTGTATATATATACCCACAGGACCCAGCCTGTATATATACCCACAGGACCCAACCTGTATATATACCCACAGGACCCAGCCTGTATATATACCCACGGACCCAGCCTGTATATATACCCACAGGACCAGCCTGTATATATACCCACAGGACCCAGCCTGTATATATACCCACAGGACCCAACCTGTATATATACCCACAGGACCCAGCCTGTATATATACCCACAGGACCCACCTGTATATATACCCACAGGACCCAGCCTGTATATATACCCACAGGACCCAACCTGTATATATACCCACAGGACCCAGCCTGTATATATACCCACAGGACCCAGCCTGTATATATACCCACAGGACCCAGCCTGTATATATACCCACAGGACCCAGCCTGTATATATACCCACAGGACCCAGCCTGTATATATACCCACAGGACCCAGCCTGTATATATACCCACAGGACCCAGCCTGTATATATACCCACAGGACCCAGCCTGTATATATACCCACAGGACCCAGCCTGTATATATACCCACAGGACCTAGCCTGTATATATACCCACAGGACCCAGCCTGTTATATTTACCCACAGGACCCAGCCTGTATATATACCCACAGGACCTAGCCTGTATATATACCCACAGGACCCAGCCTGTATATATACCCACAGGACCCAGCCTGTATATATACCCACAGGACCCAACCTGTATATATACCCACAGGACCCAGCCTGTATATATACCCACAGGACCCAACCTGTATATATACTAACAGGACCCAGCCTGTATATATACCCACAGGACCCAGCCTGTATATATACCCACAGGACCCAGCCTGTATATATACCCACAGGACCCAGCCTGTATATATACCCACAGGAACCCAGCCTGTATATATGCCCACAGGACCCAGCCTGTATATATACCCACAGGACCCAGCCTGTAATATATACCCACAGGACCCAGCCTGTATATATACCCATCAGGTACCCAGCTGTATATATACCCACAGGACCTACCTGTATATATACCCACAGGACCCAGCCTGTATATATACCCACAGGACCCAGCCTGTATATATACCCACAGGACCCAACCTGTATATATACCCACAGGACCCAGCCTGTATATATACCCACAGGACCCAACCTGTATATATACTAACAGGACCCAGCCTGTATATATAACCCACAGGACCAGCCTGTATATATACCCACAGGACCCAGCCTGTATATATACCCACAGGACCCAGCCTGTATATATACCCACAGGACCCAGCCTGTATATATGCCCACAGGACCCAGCCTGTATATATACCCACAGGACCCAGCCTGTATATATACCCACAGGACCCAGCCTGTATATATACCCACAGGACCCAGCCTGTATATATACCCACAGGACCCAGCCTGTATGTATATATGACAACACAAACATATTACAATTAAAGGCACAAAATATTAACCTGACTTGCACACTAGACTTTTATTCAGTCTTGTAATCTGTTGATAAATCGTCCCGTCGGGGATTTGCAGATTTTCATGCCGAATTTCCAGTCTCGAACATTATTTCCCGAAATTATTCGTCCTGGGAAGGAATCCACTTGCTTCGTTCCTCATTTATATTCACAAAAAATTTCTCGGTGATATAGAAATAGTTTCGAGAATTTCTCATCTTTATTTAATGAGAAATATTTCCTGAACTAAATCCATCATATTGATGGTTAATTTCTCAAGGTTTACATCAGAAATTTATCTCTGGATTGCCAGAAGAAATATATCTCCCACCATTAATTAAAAAGATCTTCGTCAGGAATTCTCTTGACATTTACAAGAAAATTGAAAGTTGTTCCAACGATGCATAAAAATAAAGAAAAAACTAGATTTACTCTCCACTTAGGAATGTTCCAGTTAAATTTACTCGTAATTAAGCAGATTTATTTTACATGGAGATTATTAGCAATAAAGAGAGTAGAGAGTAGAAGATTATTAACAATAAAGAGAGTAGAGAGTAGAGAGCAGAAGATTATTAGCAATAAAGAGAGTAGAGAGCAGAAGATTATTAACAATAAAGAGAGTAGAGAGCAGAAGATTATTAACAATAAAGAGAGTAGAGAGCAGAAGATTATTTAACAATAAAGAGAGTAAGAGTAGAGGCAGAAGATTATAGCAATAAAGAGAGTAGAGAGTAGAAGATTATTAACAATAAAGAGAGTAGAGAGTAGAGAGCAGAAGATTATTAGCAATAAAGAGAGTAGAGAGTAGAAGATTATTAACAATAAAGAGAGTAGAGAGTAGAGAGCAGAAGATTATTAGCATAAAGAGAGTAGAGAGCAGAGATTATTAACAATAAAAGAGTAGAGAGTAGAGACAGGAGATTATTAGCAAATAAAGAAAGTAAGAGTAGAAGATTATTAACAATAAAGAGAGTGAAGTAGAGAGCAGGAGATTATTAGCAATAAAGAGAGCTAGAGAGCAGAGATTATTAGCAATAAGAGAGTAGAGAGCAGGAGATTATTAACAATAAAAGAGAGAGAGAGCAGGAGATTATTAGCAATAAAGAGAGTAGAGAGCAGGAGATTATTAACTATAAAGAGAGTAGAGAGCAGGAGATTATTAACAATAAAGAGAGTAGAGAGCAGAAGATTATTAACAATAAAGAGAGTAGAGAGCAGAAGATTATTAACAATAAAGAGAGTAGAGAGCAGAAGATTATTAGCAATAAAGAGAGTAGAGAGCAGGAGATTATTAACAATAAAGAGAGTAGAGAGCAGGAGATTATTAGCAATAAAGAGAGTAGAGAGCAGAAGATTATTAACAATAAAGAGAGTAGAGAGCAGAAGATTATTACAATAAAGAGAGTAGAGAGCAGAGATTATTAACAATAAAGAGAGTAGAGAGCAGAAGATTATTAACAATAAAGGAGTAGAGAGTAGAAGATTATTAACAATAAAGAGAGTAGAGAGCAGAAGATTATTACAATAAAGAGAGTAGAGAGCAGAAGATTATTAACAATAAAGAGAGTAAGAGCAAAGATTATTAACAATAAAGAGAGTAGAGAGCAGAGATTATTAACAATAAAGAGAGTAGAGAGCAGGAGATTATTAACAATAAAGAGAGTAGAGAGCAGAAGATTATTAACAATAAAGAGAGTAGAGAGCAGGAGATTATTAACAATAAAGAGAGTAAAGAGCAGAAGATTATTAACAATAAGAGAGTAGAGAGCAGGAGAATTATTAACAATAAAGAGAGTAGAGAGCAGGAGATTATTAACAATAAAGAGAGCAGAGAGCAGGAGATTATTAACAATAAAGAGAGTAGAGAGCAGGAGATTATTAACAATAAAGAGAGCAGAGAGCAGGAGATTATTAACAATAAAGAGAGTAGAGAGCAGGAGATTATTAACAATAAAGAGAGTAGAGAGCAGGAGATTATTAACAATAAAGAGAGCAGAGAGCAGGAGATTATTAACAATAAAGAGAGTAGAGAGCAGGAGATTATTAACAATAAAGAGAGCAGAGAGCAGGAGATTATTAACAATAAAGAGAGTAGAGAGCAGGAGATTATTAACAATAAAGAGAGTAGAGAGCAGGAGATTAGTAACAATAAAGAGAGCAGAGAGCAGGAGATTATTAACAATAAAGAGAGTAGAGAGCAGGAGATTATTAACAATAAAGAGAGCAGAGAGCAGGAGATTATTAACAATAAAGAGAGTAGAGAGCAGGAGATTATTAACAATAAAGAGAGCAGAGAGCAGGAGATTATTAACAATAAAGAGAGTAGAGAGCAGGAGATTATTAACAATAAAGAGAGTAGAGAGCAGAAGATTAGTAACAATAAGAGAGCAGAGAGCAGAAGATTATTAACATAAAGAGAGTAGAGAGCAGGAGATTATTAACAATAAAGAGAGCAGAGAGCAGGAGATTATTAACAATAAAGGAGTAGAGAGCAGGAGATTATTAACAATAAAGAGAGCAGAGAGCAGGAGATTATTAACAATAAAGAGAGTAGAGAGCAGAAGATTATTAACAATAAAGAGAGTAGAGAGCAGAAGATTATTAACATAAAGAGAGTAGAGAGCAGGGAATTATTAACAATAAAGAGAGCAGAGGCAGAAGATTATTAACAATAAAGAGAGCATGAGAGCAGAAGATTATTAACAATAAAGAGAGTAGAGAGCAGGAGATAATTAACAATAAAGAGAGTAGAGAGCAGAAGATTATTAACAATAAAGAGGCAGAGAGCAGAAGATTATTAACAATAAAGAGGAGCAGAGAGCAGAAGATTATTAACAATAAAGAGAGTAGAGAGCAGGAGATTATTAACAATAAAGAGAGTAGAGAGCAGAAGATTATTAACAATAAAGAGAGTAGAGAGCAGAAGATTATTAACAATAAAGAGAGTAGAGAGCAGAAGATTATTAACAATAAGAGAGTAGAGAGCAGGAGATTATTAACAATAAAGAAGTAGAGAGCAGAAGATTATTAACAATAAAGAGAGTAGAGAGCAGAAGATTTAACAATAAAGAGAGTAGAGAGCAGAAGATTATTAACAATAAAGAGAGTAGAGAGCAGAAGATTATTAACAATAAAGAGAGTAGAGAGCAGAAGATTATTAACAATAAGAGAGTAGAGAGCAAAGATTATTAACAATAAAGAGAGTAGAGAGCAGGAGATTATTAACAATAAAGAGAGCAGAGAGCTAGGAGATTTATTAACAATAAAGAGAGTAAGAGAGCAGGAGATAATTAACAATAAAGAGAGAGTAGAGAGCAGAAGTTATTACAATAAAGAGAGTAGAGAGCAGGAGATTTATTAACAATAAAGAGAGCAGAGAGCAGAAGATTATTAACAATAAAGAGAGTAGAGAGCAGAAGATTATTAACAATAAAGAGAGTAGAGAGCAGAAGATTATTAACAATAAAGAGAGTAGAGAGCAGGAGATTATTAACAATAAAGAGAGCAGAGAGCAGAAGATTATTAACAATAAAGAGAGTAGAGAGCAGGAGATTATTAACAATAAAGAGAGTAGAGAGCAGAAGATTATTAACAATAAAGAGAGTAGAGAGCAGGAGATTATTAACAATAAAGAGAGTAAATATGATGGTATTTAAGAGTATTAAAAAACTGATTAACCAAAGTTCAGGTATCATCTTGGGTCCTGGGTACCATCCTGTGCCCTGGGTACCATCCTCAACCCTGGGTACCATCCTGTGCCCTGGGTACCATCCTCAACCCTGGGTACCATCCTGTGCCCTGGGTACCATCCTCAACCCTGGGTACCATCCTGGGCCCGGGTACCATCCTCAACCTGGGTACCATCCTGGGCCGTGGGTACATCCTCAACCCTGGGTAACCATCCTGTGCCCTGGGTACCATCTCAACCTGGGTACCATCCTGTGCCCTGGGTACCATCCTCACAACCCTGGGTACCATCCTGTGCCCTGGGTACCATCCTGTGCCCTGGGTACCATCCTCAACCCTGGGTACCATCCTGTGCCCTGGGTACCATCCTCAACCCTGGGTACCATCCTGTGCCCTGGGTACCATCCTCAACCCTGGGTACCATCCTGGGCCCTGGGTACCATCGTCAACCCTGGGTACCATCTTGGGCCCTGGGTACCATCCTGGGCCCTGGGTACCATCCTCAACCCTGGGTACCATCCTGTGCCCTGGGTACCATCCTCAACCTGGGTACCATCCTGGGCCCTGGGTACCATCCTCAACCCTGGGTACCATCCTGGGCCCTGGGTACCATCCTCAACCCTGGGTACCATCTTGTGCCCTGGGTACCATCCTCAACCCTGGGTACCATTCTGGGCTCTGGGTACCATCCTCAACCCTGGGTACCATCCTGGGCCCTGGGTACCATCTTGAACCCTGGGTATTATCCTGAACCCTGGTACCATCCCGGGCCCTGGGTACCATCCTGAACCCCGGATACCATCCTGTGCCCTGGGTACCATCCTGAACCCTGGGTACCATCTTGGACCCTGGGTACCATGTTGGGCCCTGGGTACCTTCCTGGACCCTGGGTACCATGTTGGGCTCTGGGTACCATCCTGGACCCTGGGCACCCTGTTGGGCCCTGGGTACCTTACTGGACCCTGGGTACCATGTTGGGCCCTGGGTACCATGTTGGACCCTGGGTACCAGCCTGGCTTATTCAATCTTTTAAGAGCGCCTTGTACTAACTCTGCAGTTGTCTTGAACAGGTTCCTTGGTCCAGGTGGGCGTCTGCAACTGCACCTTTACAAACCTACTATAAAACTTATCTGTTTTTCTCCCTCGTGTACATTTAGATACCTGAGTGATACTCCTCTATGACACCAGAGAATGTTTGCCACACACATGCCCCGCCTCGCCCCGCTAGCAAAACTACTGGTCTAAATGTACTAGCTGGCTGCCTAGCCACTTCACTCTGCAGGTACACTAGACTACTCACTGATGCCATCTGAAGGATTAGTGAATAGAGGAAGAGGGAGGCAAGGAAGATAACAGGAAGAAGAGGAGAAACAGTGACTGGAAGTCAGGTACAGGAGAGAGAGGCCGTGGAAGTCAGTGCTGAGGATATCTAATGAGAATTATCTTCTTCTATCTGGATTAAGGACTATCGTGTGTTATTTAGATGTCTGAGGCGAGGATATAAAGCAGATAAGTGGGATAACTGAAGATACTAATTGCCAGACAGCAACAAAAAGTTGTCTCAGGGATAATTGACCAACTTTAGACATGCATTAGGAAAAACACGCATAGAAAAACGACAGCAGTGAGACAGTGATCATAACTCTGCTCTCCCGTGACAATACGACCATAATCAACGATTATTCTCTGTGTTAAATAACTGAGGATTGGATTAGTAGATCAAAGGCTCTCTCCCCACCTCACAACACTATGACTACACAGACTTAAATTACAAGAGAATGATGGCGAACAGAAACATCCCTCAGTATATTATGTATATTTGTACTGTACAATACTGACAAGTTGATAAATAAGGACACATGTGCTGTGGGAAACTGACCAACTGTTATAAGGCTGATCTGTCTCCTGGATAAAATAACTTTTATTAGACTGAAAAAAAATTATCGAAAAAGTTTCACACTAAACAAACTCATAGCAACAGTAAATGGTCCAAGTGGGTAGCGAAACGTCGTCGTAAGCTCCTCTTCCTATTTCCCGGTTAATTTGTCTATGAACAGCTCAACGATGACCATTTTGAACCATAACGGAAAATTCGTTTAAATTTGTTTGTTTCTGTGGTGATAAGGAAGAACGTGAGAACATTAACGGAATGAAAGATGTACCGGATGGTGTACACTGAAAAATAAAATCAATGTGGAAGTCTTTTAGGAGGCCAGTGAACCTTATTTACCTCGTAGAAGCGAGACAGTAGAGCAGTGGAAGATGACACATGTAGCTACCTATTTGTAGTTGCCTATTTGCAGTTACTTTGTTGTAGCTACAAGAGCAGGGCTGTGCTTGTAGCGTCCTCTCTACATTATTTGTCACATCTTCTGTTTAATAATTTCTCGTGGTTCCAGCGCTAACTACCCGTCTTACATTGTACCATTGTTCCGTGTGTAACACCTAACATGAAGTACATTGTTCCGTGTGTAACACCTAACATGAAGTACATTGTTCCGTGTGTAACACTAACATGAATACATTGTTCCGTGTGTAATACCTAACATGAAGTACATTGTTCCGTGTGTAACACCTAACATGAAGTACATTGTTCCGTGTGTAACATCTAACATGAAGTACATTGTTCCGTGTGTAACACCTAACATGAAGTACATTGTTCCGTGTGTAACACCTAACATGAAATACATTGTTCCGTGTGTAATACTAACATGAAGTACATTGTTCCGTGTGTAACACCTAACATGAAATACATTGTTCCGTGTGTAATACCTAACATGAAGTACATTGTTCCGTGTGTAACACCTAACATGAAGTACATTGTTCCGTGTGTAACACTAACATGAAGTACATTGTTCCGTGTGTAATACTAACATGAAGTACATTGTTCCGTGTGTAAACACCTAACATGAAGTACATTGTTCCGTGTGTAACACCTAACATGAAGTACATTGTTCCGTGTGTAATACCTAACATGAATACATTGTTCCGTGTAACACCTAACATGAAGTACATTGTTCCGTGTGTAACACCTAACATGAAGTACATTGTTCCGTGTGTAACACCTAACATGAAGTACATTGTTCCGTGTGTAACACCTAACATGAAGTACATTGTTCCGTGTGTAACATCCTAACATGAAGTAATTGTTCCGTGTGTAACACCTAACATGAAGTACATTGTTCCGTGTGTAACACCTAACATGAAGTACATTGTTCCGTGTGTAACACCTAACATGAAATACATTGTTCCGTGTGTAACATCTAACATGAAGTACATTGTTCCGTGTGTAACATCTAACATGAAGTACATTGTTCCGTGTGTAACACCTAACATGAAGTACATTGTTCCGTGTGTAACACCTAACATGAAGTACATTGTTCCGTGTGTAACACCTAACATGAAGTACATTGCTCCGTGTGTAACACTACATGAAGTACATTGTTCCGTGTGTAACACCTAACATGAAGTACATTGCTTCCGTGTGTAACACCTAACATGAAGTACATTGTTCCGTGTGTACATCTAACATGAAGTACATTGTTCCGTGTGTAACACTAACATGAAGTACATTGTTCCGTGTGTAACACCTAACATGAAGTACATTGTTCCGTGTGTAACACCTAACATGAAGTACATTGCTCCGTGTGTAACACCTAACATGAAGTACATTGCTCCGTGAAGTACATTGTAAATGGTGACAGATTCGTGAAGTTTTTCTCTCTTCACGTCCATTCTATGAGGTAGCTGAAGATTCATGACAGGCGCTAATTTCTATATTGATGACTATTTTACAGTAGACGACAAAAAGAACGTTGGAAGTTGAATAGTTCAAGTGAACCCCCCCCCCCAAAAAAAAAAAAAAAAAAAAGTTTTTGTTTTTTTCGAAAGTTCTTCAACTTCCAAAAATGTTCTTGTTTCTTCTTTCGCCTCTACGTGTTTCTTGAGAGCCGCCCCAGTTGATGGTGTTGCTATATGTTCCCTTGGACTAGAAGATTCAAGAGTGTATCAATGATAATTGTTGGTGAGCTGAAACTGTTATATACGACTGTAACAAACCTCAGGACCTCTACATCAACGACATCAACTGTACCACAACCAACTTCTCCAGGATCTTCACGTCATCAATATCAACTATGTGTAGATGTCTACCACACTGTTTTTTTTTGCCTAAAGAAGGTAAATAAAATGCTGCCCTCCCTGTAGGCATGCAGAACTCAGATTCCCGAGATTCTCGGTCTGTGTTGTGGAGACTGCCTCATATAGCGGAATCCATCTAGAATGTCCTCCTTCACCACAGGTAATCAATTATCTTCAGGCCATGATTATTGTCGTTACCTTGGGTTATGAGTCTGGTTGCCCTTCGTTGATGCATGTCGCTGGTTCTGCGTCTTCTTGGGTACAAGATGGTACACATGCCTGGTGGATCATCGGCTTGTTGATGATCTCTTCCTGTGTGATGAAGATTCTGCTCATTGTAGCAGATTAATGTATTGCTTTTGCAAAATAGTTTAATATCAGTGTCTTGTTTTCTCGCAGGAAGTTCCTTCTGTTTATCATGATGATGTGTACTCTGGAAAGACAACTTTTGTGTCATAATCATGTGATGTGTTTGATATGTGTGATGTTTATGTCTTACACATTGTGAACCATCTGTGATGTGCGTGAAGTCACTTTGTTGATCAGTGCTCAGCCATTTAGATCACGACATCTGTTTATGATTTTAACTCTGGTATCGTTACCTCGGTACCATAGTCACTGAGGAAGACCTGGCCCCACGGGTTCTCGTATTTGTAGAATTCAAGCAAGTAAACTGTCTGCTCTGAAATGTAATGAAAAGCCGAGAGAACAAGTACCAATCTCCGTTCAGCATTTTTTCATTTCTGGCTTCTTGCTCATACTTGGAGTAATGATCATTGTTCTTCATTCCGTAGATCTTCCATGAATAACTGCAAATGTTTTTTGCCGTCATTCCGGTACGTTAATTACTTTGGCAATGACAAAGGTTCACAATACTCTCTGAGTTTTACACGAAAAGATCGAGTGATTCTTCTTCAAAAATTGTTTCATTGCTTAGTCACTTCCCCAAATAAATGTTTTCACAACTCTGCATCTTTACCTTGTAAGGCTGCGCAGCCTTCCAGCCACCAGAGGTGATCCTGGAACCTTCCTACGCTCCTCTACAGGTCCTTCCACCAGAGGTGATCCTGGAACCTTCCTACGCTCCTCTACAGGTCTCTCACCAGAGGTGATCCTGGAACCTTCCTACGCTCCTCTACAGGTCTCTCACCAGAGGTGATCCTGGAACCTTCCTACGCTCCTCTACAGGTCTCTCACCAGAGGTGATCCTGGAACCTTCCTACGCTCCTCTACAGGTCTCTCACCAGAGGTGATCCTGGAACCTTCCTACGCTCCTCTACAGGTCTCTCACCAGAGGTGATCCTGGAACCTTCCTACGCTCCTCTACAGGTCTCTCACCTACTCCTGTTTATGTCCGATAATTTTGGTTGTCCAAGACAAGACTGCAGTTTTGCAGTGTTGTTTTGCTCAGTCTTGAAGATGATGCTTCCATGTCTCCTTCATGCTGTACCGGCTGTGTCCTGTATGATCGTTTAAAACACTGCTGAGAAAATCTGAATCGATGCTGATTACGATATTACTGCCTTAATCTTCTTCCTCTAAGTTGACAAAGAATAATTTTAGATCATTTTGCTCTTCAGTTGAAAAAAAAATATTCTCTCTGCGACTTCCAGCATTTGAAGCTCAAGATGAACAACTGCAAGTGTATTTGACACTGTCAATGTTTCAAGTAAACACACAACAGGCACTATCCTAACAACAACTACAACAACACAACAACAACAACGCACACAATAACGCAACAACAACACCACGCGCAGCAACATAATACTGCAGGATAGTACTTAGTCTGCGTGTTTTATTGCCTCGATTTAAATATATTAGAGTACAGTGATTCTTGTGTCGGAAAAACGGAAACTGTTTTGCGTGTGTGTGTTGTGTGTGTGTCGTGTGTAGGTGTGTGTGCCTGTGTGTGTGTGTGTTGTAATGTGTGTGATAGCCGTCCGTGCGTGCGTGCGACTGCGTGGTGTTGTGTTGTGTTGTGTTTGTGTGTGTGTGTTGGTTATGTGTGTGTGGAGTGTGGTGTGTGTGTGTGTGTGTGTGTGTGTGTGTGGTGTGTGTGTACGTGTGTGTGTGTTGTGTGTGTGTGTGGTGTGCGTGCGTGCGTGCGTGCGTGGGGTGTGTGTGTGTGTGTGTGTGTGTGTGGTGTGTGTGTGTGTGTGTGTGTGTGTGTGTGTGTGTGTGTGTGTGTGTGTGTGTGTGTGTGTGTGTGTGTGTGTACTCGCTTATTTGTGTTTACCTATTTTAGTTTGAAGGTGTCGGTCTCAGTGGTTTTGATTTTGGTGTGTGTTGTTGTTTTAATGCTTATTGGTTCCTATTTTGTTAAGGGTATCCCATCCCTTTTTTTATTTGCTCCCTAACCTTTGTCCCTCTTCCTGTGTCCCCCCACGTTTTCCCCCTCTTT
>NC_069476.1:10652500-10657500 GCF_026875155.1 Cherax quadricarinatus
CCCAGAAAAGAAAAATTGGGGAAAGGCCAGTACCCTCCCCACAAAAACAAAGTTGTCTTAAACACGGCGCCTTTCCCCCTCTCTCTTTTTAAATGATTTAAAACATTATGGAAGGCGGCGTAGTGTCACCACGACAAAAACGGCATGCCAGGCGCACTCACGATACAGCAAGACACGTCAGGACTGCATCACGAACATAGCAAGACACCTGTCATCAGACCATAGAAAGGAAACAGTCATCACGACACATAGCAAACCACTGCACCACGACACATAGAAACACGCGCCCACCACACACAAAAAACAAACACACTGTCACTCCGACACATAGCAAGAAAAACACTGTCATCCGACAATAAAGACACGCTGTCATCACACACTACAAGACCACTTCACCACGAACAAGCAAGACACACTGTCACTCACGACACATAGCGACACGCGTCACCACGACACATAAAAGAACAATGTCACCACGACACATAGCAAACCGCTGTCACTCACGAACATCAAGACACGGCCCCTCCGGAACATAGCAAGACCACTGTCACTCACGACACATGAAAAGCACACGTCCCCCCCACGACAATACAAACAAACCGTCACTCACGACACAAGCAAACACACTGTCCCCCACCACATAGAAAGAAACGCTGTCACCACGACAAAAGCAAAAACAGCTGTCACTACGACACATGGCAAGACACATTTCACTCACGACACATACAAGACACACTGTCCCCCCACGACACTTTAAAGGGCCACTGCCCCCCCACGACACATAGCAAGCCCCCTGTCCCCAGCACATACAAACACCGCACTCACGAACAAAAGAAAGACACATTTCACTCAGACACATAGCAGACCACTGTCCCCCACGAACCATAAAAGACACACTGTCACCACGCACATAGCAAGACACACGTCCCCACGAACTAGCAAGACACACTGTCACTCCGACCATGCAAGACAGCTGTCACCACGACCATACAAGAACACTGTCATCACACACATACAAACACACTGTCACCAAACAAAAAGCAAACACACGTCACTAGCACTAGCAAGAACACTGTCATCACACAATAGCAAACCCACTTCCCCCACGACACATAGCAATACAGTGTCAAACCATAATAGGTTTTCATAACACATGCCCATATCCACCAATAGCAAACCCCCCACTAAAGATCACAATACTTAAATTTTGCCGAAAACTCTCAAGTGCTGTATTCCCCAAACGACTTTTTTAAACCGTACAGTTTTAATTTCTGTTTTTTATGGGTTGTTAGGAAGGTTTTTTTGTGAGTTTGATAAGGAGTCCAATTATTTGGGGAAAATTGGAAACGAGGTCAGTACCGTATCCCCAGACCTGGCCCTTTTTTGGGTAAGTAAGGGATGGAATGTTGCTCCATTTTTAAAAAAAATACGGGGTGTTGATTTTTGTATCTGTCTGTAGGGCTGTTTTTTCCAAACACATAATTTTTAAAATGGTGGGGGTTTTTTAAGCCAGCGAAAGGCCCGTCAAATGATCAAAACTCCACTTGGGTCATCATATGTAGGACCCCCGCAGGAAAACACTTTTTCCTGTTTTTCCCGAAAAACCCCACCTAACCCAAAACCAACAAACACACACCACCACACACACACCCACACACAAACCCCACACAAAAAACATCCCCCATGGGTCCTTAGAGAAGGGCAGAGATGGTGTGGCCTCTAACCACAATCTTAAAACACCCTTGAAAAAAGGGGAAATACCTGAGAAATGGGAAGACAGCTAATGTACCCCCCAATTTAAGAAAGAACAAAACGAGGGACTAAACTACAGACCGTGTCTCGACATGTATCGTGTGCAAAGCTGGAGAAAAATTTAGGGGGGAAAAGTTCGAACACCTGGAAAGGGAACAAAAATTTTAAAAAAAACCACAGGGTTCATGGGGAAAGGGAAAACGTATCACAAACCTCCTGGGTTTTTTAAAGGTAACGAAGTAAGACACGGGGGAGAGGGTTGGTAGATTGCGTTTCCCAGATGCGGAAGGGGCCCTTTTACCAGTTCCCACAAGGATTAGTGCGAAGCTGGAGGTCAGGCAATTTAAAAGGAAGGGGACTGCAATGGTAAGGGAAAACCCGAAGGGGCAGCAACGGTCTGGACGTGAAAAGGGATCACAGTGGCGCCCGTTACGGGGGGTTCCCCGGGGGGAGTTCTAGGACCAGTGCTATTTTTGAATAGTGAACGCATGTGGAAGAAAGACCTGAAGTGTCCGTTCGCAGATACGTGAAGTTGATGAAATAAAAAACGGGCGAGGATGAGGCAGGACGCAAAGAGACCTGGAGAGGCTGGCATGTGGTCCAAAATGGTTCTCCCAATTCAAACCAGCCAAAAGCAATAAGAAAATTGGGGGGGGCAAAGAAGACCCGACGAGTTAGGCAGGGGCAAGACCAGACCCCACCCGGGAAAGACCTTTGGGGGGCCATAACACCGAGCACATCACCGGAGGAACATCACCAAATAACCCCCTCAAACATACGGGCCCTGGCAAACCCAAAAGCGTTTTCCCCCTTTAAAAAGGAATCGTTCAAGACACTGTCATGTGTATGTTGGCCCATACGGAGTATGCAGCACCCGTCTGGAAACCCCCCCTGGCAAGCACGCAAGAATTAGAGAAAAAACAAAGGTTTAACAAGGCTAGTCCCCGAGTCAAGGGGAAAGTGTACGGGGAAAAGGGAAGGAAAAAAGGACGAGACCTGGGGGACAAAGGGTCAGGGGGAACTGATAACGACATACAAGATACTGCGGGGAAAGCAAATGGACGAGATGGATTTTCCAAGAGGGGGAAAACGGGGCAAGGGGGCCAACTGGAAGCTGAGACCTCAGACGAGCTAGGGACTTAGGAAATATTTCTTCAGTCTAAATTGTAGCAAATGGAATGCCTAGCAATGAATAGTGGAGGAGAAACCCTACAAGTTTTTAAAAAAGAGGGATGACAAAATCAGGGAAACAGAGAGAAAAAGAGGGCCAGTAGCGTAGGAAAAGGCGGGGGCAGGAGCGGTCCGACCCCCGCAACCCCAATTATGAGTACAATTGGTGTTACAACACACTTTCAATTAAATCGTTGTTCGGTTCCCCACCCAAAACCTTGGGGGATCTATCCCTGACCACACGCAAACACAATAACTGAACCTCAATATTATACCCCACTACAGCGCAGCAGTAACACAGTAACAGCAGTAACAGCAGCAACAACACAGCAGCGCTGCAGCACAGCAGTAACAGCAGCAACAGCCAGCGCAGCAGAGCAGTAACCGCGCAGTAACAGCAGTAACAGCGCAACGAACCAGCAGATAAGTACAGAGCACAGCAGAACGCGCGCAGCAGCAGTAACGGCAGCACAGCAACAGCAAACAGCGCAGAAAACAGAAAGCGGGCACAACAAAACACAGCACGCAGAAACACAGTAACAGCGCAACCGCAGCAGCAGCAGCATAACAGCAGCAGCAGCAGCAGAAACAGCAGTAACACGCATCAGAAGCACACTGATAAGTAACGAGCGCGAGTAGCTAAGCACAGCAGCAGCCATTAACAAAGCAGCAGCACAAAAACAGAAGAAAGCAGCAAAAAAACTAACAGCAGAAAGAACAGCACACTGCAGGTAACCAGCAAAAAACATCACAGCAAAAAACGCAGCAGTAACAGCAACAGCAGAAACAGCAGCAATAGCCAAGAGCATAACAGCAACGCAGCAGCAACAACAGTAGCAGCAGCAACAACAGTAGCAGCAGAAACAGCACGCGAAAAAACAGCAGTAACAGCAGCAGCAAAAACGGTAACACAGCAGCAGAAACAGGGGGAGAGAGCCTTTTTGGGTAACTATCCTCACCTTTTAACGGGACACAATGTAAATGGGAAAAGGATAGTTGGGTCGTTGTTTGATTATATAAACCCCCCTCAGTCTTCTCTTTGTTCCTCCCAAAACTTTCTTTGTTCCATTACTTTTTTTTGAGCTTGGATTTACCGATAAATGCACTAATGGGCCCTAGGGCCCCCAGTGCTAAGGTGCCCATTAATGGTTCGTGTGTGTTTGTTTTGTGGGCCCGGCAGCCCCAAAGTAAATGTTTGATGGTGAGATTAAAATGAGAAAAATGTATTTGAAGTGATAGTTTCAGCTCTCACTTTAACTACACAACATTGAACACTTCAAATGTTTTTCCCACTTGGCCAAACCCCCCCCGTGGAGGGAGGGAAGAGGAAGGGGGGGAAGGGGAAGGGGGGGAAGGAGGAAAAGGGGGGGAAGGGGGAAGGGAGGGAAGGAAGGACGCTGCAAGGAAAAAATTAGGGTGTCAGGATAAAGTTTGAGCTTCTCCTAGACAGTTCCTCGTCACTGCGCGTATAATACCCCTACTCAAGAATGTATTCATTTTCCCCACCCTTAAACGCGTCATCCACTTGTTTGTCCAGCTACTGTAAGTAGAAAACACCGAATAATAGTCATGATCATGATCCTGACCAAAAACAGGGTCTCAAGAGAAGCATGATAGGAATAAAAAAGAAAGATTCGTATATTTCAAACAGTGGAAGAAAACAAGAAGAACCAAGTCCAGCTCATAGCACCCTGTCTGTGCTATAATACTATCCTTAATTAGTAACTATCCAGAAGCGGGAATAGCCAGACTATAGTTAGTCCTCAGTTATTAGCCTCTGTATAGACTATAAGTTCAACTATCTGTTCTTTCCTTGTAATTCCCTATATCACTAGCCTATTTATCAGTTCTATTCTCCACTAGTCTAGCCTTTCCCTTCCTGTCAACCACATATTCTATCCTTTTCTATTCTTCTATCCCTCTTCCTTATTCACCTCAGGTTTCTAAAGGTCACGAACAAGGGCACAAGATTCTTTATTAATATGTCTGTCTTGTTTCGTAATGACAACTTCATTGTTTTTATTCTTTCTTCATTGCTTATTGCGTGTTTCCTTTACATTACTGCTGTTTTTCTCTTT
>NC_069476.1:10662500-10682500 GCF_026875155.1 Cherax quadricarinatus
ACAACAGTACTGAATCAGTCATCAACTGTTAAGTTAGTCATCAATTTCTCTGCCACAAGACATCAGTTCCTATGATCAAGAGCCCTAGAGCCAGCATCAAGGAACCTTCCTTCAAAAGGGTGATTCAGTAAAGCTCAACGTCTTTATTACGTCTCAAATTATTAATAAGAATATCAAGGTGTGATATTAATGAAACGCGAAGGGTGAAGACCGTAGAGGTTTAGTGTCTGATTTTTATGTAATGCTGTCCACAGGATGGATATACCTGGAGAGGTATCGGGGGTCAACGCCCCTGCGGCCCGGTCTGTGACCAGGCTTCATGGTGAATTAGTGTCTGATCAACCAGGATGTTACTGCTAGCCGCACGTAAACCGACGTACGATCCACAGCCCGGCTAGTCAGGTACTAACTCTAGGTGACTGTCCAGCGCCTTCTTGAAGACAGTCAGGGGTCTATTGGTAATCCCCCTTATGTATGCTGGGAGGCAGTTGAACAGTCTTAGGCCCCTGATACTTTTTTTTTTTAACAAGTGGGCAGTCTGCCACCGAGGCAGGGTGATACTTATTAAGTATATAATAAAGTACTTACTACCCTCCACAGGATGGATATGGGATATATAATAAACTAACCACTTCGGAAACAAGATCTAAATTAAATTTCTAACACGAAGATCTCTTCATTAGTTCCATTTCTGCTGTGTATGGGAAAGGTCGTCCAGAGAGATGGTAATTCCCAACTCTCTCTCTCTCTCTCTCTCTCTCTCTCTCTCTCTCTCTCTATCACACGCACACACACACACACACACATTCTCACAGTACTCACCTGTGGCCCAGTGTACGGCTGTGTGTTTTTCATTGTCGAGAGCTTGGACATCCGCACCCTTGGTCAGGAGATACTTGACCACGGCTCTGTTGCCAGCGATGGTCGCCAAGTGTAGCGGAGTGTAGCCATCCTCGTCTCTCGCCTTCAGTAGTGATGAGTCAGCCTCAACCACCTGAAGGAGGACCAGGAACTTTACTCAATAGCTAAAGGGAACCAGGAGCTATACTCAACACCTGAGGTACGCCAGGAAATATGCTCATCACCAGACTAATCACTTGGAATGAACCAGCCACCTACAACAAACCAGTCACCTACAACAAACCAGTCACCTACAACAGAACAGTCACCTTCAATGGACCAGTTATGTGTTACCATATCTCAGGTACCTAAAACTGTGACATCAACACTGTTATGAGGGTGTGAAGTTTGAGTTATAAACGTTGCAGCAAGAAGTAGGAGGCTGGAAGCATCGGAAATGTGTTTGAGGGCAGTGTGTGCTGTGAATATTATGCTGAGAATTTTGAGTTTGAAGATATGAGGTTACCAAAAGTATATTTCAGAGGTCCAAAGAGGAGTTGTTGAGGTAGTGTGACCTCTTAGAGACGATGGAGCAAAATAGGTTGACTAAGAGTGTATATAAATCTTGGAAGAAGGGAAGGAGGGGCTGGGGTCGTCCCAGGGCTTGAACATCCAACATGTAAAGTAAAAGGACACAAGTGCAACTAATGTGACATTTATTGTGGCAACGTTTCGCTCTCCAGGAGCTTTATCAAGCCATTACAAACAATACATGGACACAGAGGGTATATAAAGGCTCAGAGTGAGGTGAATACTAGTGAGGTACCATTCCGATGTTCACTAGTGGTAGTAGTAGTAGTAGTAGTGGTAGTGACAAAAGCAATTAATTCGTACATGAGTAAAAGGATATAAAAGCTATTACTTGGGTAACATAAAAATAGGTTGGACAAATATAAACTGGAATGAGGCAGGTTGTTTCAGTGTTCACTCTCTGTGCTTTGTGTAGTATAACAGGAGAGACTATGTGATGGCAGGGTTTACTGTTTTCAGGAGGATTCTTGCTAAGACTTCGGAGATGGTGAAGCTGCCGTTGTTTTGTTTAATTGTATTCGAAACAGCGATCAGTGCTGATTCAAGGCACTTGCGTGTGCGGAAATTAGTTTCTTTTATCACTAATTGGGCGTCTCTGAATTTCATAAGATGATTGGTGGAATTTCGGTGTTGTACACAGGCGTTGTTTAAGTTGTCGTTCCTACATGCGTATATGTGTTCATTGAGGCGGGTGTCGAGGTTTCTTGCTGTTTCACCTACGTAGATCATGCTAACACAAGCTAACACCAGAGTCGCCATCGCTTCTACCACTTCAATAAAGGATCTAACCAGGACAAAACCCAAGCACCACGAACCAGTCAATGCAGGAGTTTACACTATACCCTGTGGAGGCTGTGACAAGATCTACGTAGGTGAAACAGCAAGAAACCTCGACACCCGCCTCAATGAACACATATACGCATGTAGGAACGACAACTTAAACAACGCCTGTGTACAACACCGAAATTCCACCAATCATCTTATGAAATTCAGAGACGCCCAATTAGTGATAAAAGAAACTAATTTCCGCACACGCAAGTGCCTTGAATCAGCACTGATCGCTGTTTCGAATACAATTAAACAAAACAACGGCAGCTTCACCATCTCCGAAGTCTTAGCAAGAATCCTCCTGAAAACAGTAAACCCTGCCATCACATAGTCTCTCCTGTTATACTACACAAAGCACAGAGAGTGAACACTGAAACAACCTGCCTCATTCCAGTTTATATTTGTCCAACCTATTTTTATGTTACCCAAGTAATAGCTTTTATATCCTTTTACTCATGTACGAATTAATTGCTTTTGTCACTACCACTACTACTACTACTACTACCACTAGTGAACATCGGAATGGTACCTCACTAGTATTCACCTCACTCTGAGCCTTTATATACCCTCTGTGTCCATGTATTGTTTTTAATGGCTTGATAAAGCTCCTGGAGAGCGAAACGTTGCCACAATAAATGTCACATTAGTTGCACTTGTGTCCTTTTACTTTACATATTGTCGGTAATTCTACCAACTTTATTACAACATCCAACATGCTTGTGTGACCATGTTAGATCGGAGTGGCAGCTGGTGGTTTCTAGTGGTTTGACGTGCTGTTGGAGTGTGAAGAAGGTAACATTTATGTAGGGATTCAGGATAATCAGTTAAGCAGACTTACATTCTATAGGTGAGAAGTAGAATGCTTACAATCTGGGGACGTGATGGAAATGTTGCAACTAGGAAGGTCATCTGAACTGTGACGTCATCAAGCTTCTAAGAAGACAGTGACTGAATGAACGATGGTGAACGTGATTTATTTTATGGGATATACTACCTCAGTAGTAGACTATTAGTGTTAAAACAACTCTGTACTGGTCGTTCTGCTCTCTAGTTTGTAAATCAAGTTGACAGAAGCGATACAAGAGCACACCACAGCTTGGTTAATAGAGGTTTGAAACCTATCTATCACACGATGGCCATTAAGCCTGCATGTCTCCTTTTCACCCCCAGTAAAAAATATTGGAATACATAAAAAATAAGGATTAAGATATACTCAGTGTGTATACGCAGTGAGCATACTCAATGTGTATACTGAGTATACTCACTGAGTATATTCTTGCCAAGGGGGACGAGTTTGTTTCAACTTACGTTTGAGCACAAGTCGAAATATTTGACACAGAACAAACAGGACTCAAAGTAGTGGCGACTTTTGTAACTAAGTAAAGCACCCGAAGCAACAAACAAAGTGAGCAAACAAAGTGAAAACTGAACAAAGAAACTAATATCTTTATCTTATCCTCACCCTGGTCGTACCAGCAAGCGGAATTACCCTGTAATGACAGCGTTAATATCACCACTAACAAGATTGCCGGGAGATAAGCTGATAAAAGAAGGAGAAAGACGATTAGAAGGGAGTGAAGAAGGAAGGTCAGAAGAGCACTAGTTATAACCTGAGGACACAAAGTAACAGTACTCTCTTACTCTAGATTTACCAAAAATTACGTTCTTCTTGTGGTAAATTAAAGCAACATACTTTCTTAAGCAAATATAATAAAGTGAGTCACTATAATCTAATAAGAAAACGTTAAAAGTGCTAACAAATTTATAGATATGAATGTTTATTGACGGAAATACAGTAACATACAGTTGTATAACATGCTGGAAGACAGTTTATTAACTGTAATATAACAAAATCTACCTGCATATATTGAGAGGTGTGTATTTATCAGTGTATATACACTGAGAGGTGTATATCACAGTGTATATACACTGAGAGGTGTATATCTCTCAGTGTATATACACTGGTAATTTATTTTAATCAGTATTTTAGGTATTAAAGTATTCTTGACTGGTGGTGAACAGATGACATGAAGCCTTAATGACAATCGCGTAGCAAATAGTCTTGAAACCCCATTATCCAGTGACCTTTAACAAACTTGGCCTTTAACCTACTTTCCTCTTTAAGAGCTGGTCATAAGTCCACATTACATGATAATTAAAAACGAGATAATTACAGTGATAAGGTCAATGTGTGCCAAGCATAAAGAAGGTCATGAAGATGAGGTAGAGGAAGATGAGGAAGATGATGAGGAAGAAGGTGAATAATACGTATTTGCATATATTGTATACCATTTTGATGTTCATATATATATATATATATATATATACATGTATATATCAATGTGTGTGTGCTGCTTCAGTCATGAATATTTTAAGATGGTGGGTTTGGCTGCAATGCTGGCTTAACCTGGCTTAGTCTTACCTGTCGCTGGCTTTGGTCAGGTGAAATTCAGCGGTAGATCGATAGAGTGGCTCTCTCTCTCTCTCTCTCTTTCTCTCTCTCTGACACATCTGGTCACAGGTCTACTCACCTGGTCAATACAGGAGAGTGCAGGTGACACACCTGGTCACAGGTGATAAGAGGTGTATTCACCTGGTGACAGGTGAGAAGAGGTGTGCTCACCTGGTGACAGGTGAGAAGAGGTGTGCTCACCTGGTGACAGGTGAGAAGAGGTGTGCTCACCTGGTGACAGGTGAGAACAGGTGTGCTCACCTGGTGACAGGTGAGAACAGGTGTACTCACCTGGTCAATACAGGAGAGTGTAGGGTTCTCAGCACAGTAGTGTAGAGCAGTCTTGCCAGTTCTGTCTCTCTCGTGGATGCTGCCAGGCTGTACCGTTGTAGTCAAGCAACACAAAATAGAGTTAGTACAAGTGTTGAACATTGACAAATTGTAGGCCACTTTGTGAGGTGAAAAAGTGACCCCACAAGACTAGATCACAAGGTGACCCAGCATAAGTAGGTCACAAGGTGACCCTACAAGGCTAGGTCACAAGGTGACCTCTACATTAGTAGGTTACAAGGTGACCCTACATGAACAGTGGCGGAGACATGGAAAGCAGGGGACTGACGACCCATATAATCTCTGCCAGGACTGGGTATCGAGGGGACTGAGGAACCCTTTATCTCTTATCATTCCCTCAAATAAAGCTCCCACATATACTGGACTGATAACAATCACTTCAGTACAGAGAATAATACTGGAGATACTGCAACACTGTCTGGAGATACTGCAACACTGTCTGGAGATACTACAACACTGTCTGAAGATACTACAACACTGTCTGGAGATACTACAACACTGTCTGGAGATACTGCAACACTGTCTGGAGATACTGCAACACTGTCTGGAGATACTACAACACTGTCTGGAGATACTGCAACACTGTCTGGAGATACTACAACACTGTCTGAAGATACTACAACACTGTCTGGAGATACTACAACACTGTCTGGAGATACTACAACACTGTCTGGAGATACTGCAACACTGTCTGGAGATACTGCAACACTGTCTGGAGATACTACAACACTGTCTGGAGATACTACAACACTGTCTGGAGATACTGCAACACTGTCTGGAGATACTGCAACACTGTCTGGAGATACTACAACACTGTCTGGAGATACTGCAACACTGTCTGAAGATACTGCAACACTGTCTGGAGATACTGCAACACTGTCTGGAGATACTACAACACTGTCTGGAGATACTGCAACACTGTCTGAAGATACTACAACACTGTCTGGAGATACTACAACACTGTCTGGAGATACTGCAACACTGTCTGGAGATACTGCAACACTGTCTGGAGATACTACAACACTGTCTGGAGATACTACAACACTGTCTGGAGATACTACAACACTGTCTGAAGATACTGCAACACTGTCTGGAGATACTGCAACACTGTCTGGAGATACTACAACACTGTCTGGAGATACTACAACACTGTCTGAAGATACTGCAACACTGTCTGAAGATACTACAACACTGTCTGAAGATACTACAACACTGTCTGAAGATACTACAACACTGTCTGAAGATACTACCAACACTGTCTGAAGATACTACAACACTGTCTGAAGATACTACAACACTGTCTGAAGATACTACAACACTGTCTGAAGATACTACAACACTGTCTGAAGATACTACAACACTGTCTGAAGATACTACAACACTGTCTGAAGATACTACAACATTGTCTGAAGATACTACAACACTGTCTGAAGATACTACAACACTGTCTGAAGATACTACAACACTGTCTGGAGATACTACAACACTGTCTGGAGATACTGCAACACTGTCTGGAGATACTACAACACTGTCTGGAGATAATACAACACTGTCTGAAGATACTACAACACTGTCTGAAGATACTACAACACTGTCTGGAGATGCTGCAACACTGTCTGGAGATACTACAACACTGTCTGAAGATACTACAACACTGTCTGAAGACACTACAACACTGTCTGGAGATGCTGCAACACTGTCTGGAGATGCTACAACACTGTCTGGAGATACTACAACACTGTCTGAAGATACTACAACACTGTCTGAAGATACTACAACACTGTCTGAAGATACTACAACACTGTCTGAAGATACTACAACACTGTCTGAAGATACTACAACACTGTCTGGAGATGCTGCAACACTGTCTGGAGATACTACAACACTGTCTGAAGATACTACAACACTGTCTGAAGATACTACAACACTGTCTGGAGATGCTGCAACACTGTCTGGAGATACTACAACACTGTCTGGAGATACTACAACACTGTCTGAAGATACTACAACACTGTCTGGAGATGCTGCAACACTGTATGGAGATACTGCAACGCTGTCTGGAGATACTACAGCACTGTCTGGAGATACTACAACACTGTCTGGAGATACTACAACACTGTCTGAAGATACTACAACACTGTCTGGAGATGCTGCAACACTGTATGGAGATACTGCAACGCTGTCTGGAGATACTACAGCACTGTCTGGAGATACTACAGCACTGTCTGAAGATACTACAACACTGTCTGAAGATACTACAACACTGTCTGGAGATGCTGCAACACTGTCTGGAGATACTACAACACTGTCTGAAGATACTACAACACTGTCTGAAGATACTACAACACTGTCTGGAGATGCTGCAACACTGTCTGGAGATGCTACAACACTGTCTGGAGATGTTGCAACACTGTCTGGAGATGCTACAACACTGTCTGGAGATTCTGCAACACTGTCTGGAGATGCTGTAACACTGTCTGGAGATGTTGCAACACTGTCTGGAGATGCTACAACACTGTCTGGAGATGCTGCAACACTGCCTGGAGATGCTGAAACACTGTTTGGAGAGGTTGCTACACTGGAGATGCTGCAACACTGCTTGGAGAGGCTGCAACACTGGAGATGCTGCAACACTGTCTGGAGAGGTTGCAACACTGTCTGGAGATGCTGTAACACTGTCTGGAGATGTTACAACTTTGCCTGGAGATGCTGCAACACTGTCTGGAGATGCTGCAACACTGTCTAGAGATGCTGCAATACTGTCTGGAGAGGCTGCAACACTGTCTGGAAATGCTGCAACACTGTCTGGAGATGCTACAACACTGTTTGAAGATGCTGCAACACTGTCTGGAGATGCTGCAACACTGTCTGGAGATACTGCAACACTGTCTGGAGATGCTGCAACACTGTTCGGAGATGCTACAACACTGGAGATGCTGCAACACTGTCTAGAGATGCTGCAACACTGTCTGGAGATACTACAACACTGTCTGAAGATACTACAACACTGTCTGAAGATACTACAACACTGTCTGAAGATGCTGCAACACTGTCTGGAGATGCTACAACACTGTCTGGAGATGCTGCAACACTGTCTGGAGATGCTGCAACACTGTCTGGAGATGCTGCAACACTGTCCGGAGATGCTACAACACTGGAGATGCTGCAACACTGTCTAGAGATGCTGCAACACTGTCTGGAGATGCTGCAACACTGTCTGGAGATGCTACAAAACTGTCTGGAGATGCTGCAACACTGTCTGGAGATGCTACAACACTGTCTGGAGAAGCTGTAACACTGCAGAGCTGTCTTGAGATACTGCAGCTCTGTCTGGAGATGCTGCAACCCTGTCTGGAGATGCTGCAACACTGGAGATGCTGCAACACTGTCTGGAGATGCTGCAACACTGTCTGGAGATGCTGCAACACTGTCTGGAGATGCTGCAACACTGTCTGGCACTGTTGCTGGTGAAGCAGAGATGAACCACACCAAGCTTCTACACACCCTACACATCCCTCACATCCTACATATCCTACACATCTTCCACTTTCTCCACTTCCTTCACATCCTCCACTCTCTCTCTTTCTAATATAATCACTGGTGGGCGAATCGTCTCAGTAATAAAGACACAAGTGCTGCATGTGTCTTTCTACTACTTGTCAGTTTTAAAAACCATTAAAATGTATAATGACATTATTACTGTATCACATATAATGACGTTAAGAACAATACAAATACTTCGTTTTTTGTGTGTGCAAAAAAATAATTTAAAATTCAGTTTTAGGCAGTAGTGTACCGGCAGCGCATGTTGATCTTCTTCTGTCATGACGTCATCATCAGCTGACTCCCGTAATGGCTGCCTCTTTGGTGACGTCACATCCGCCACGCTGCCACATACCCTGCACCATCTCCTCACAAACATCGCACTCTGTCTCTTGTCCCCTACATTACCACCTTCACTTCCTCTTAAATGTATATTCAGTGGCAATTTTAATAGTGTGTATATCCCAGAGTTTATATTATAATAATATTGCTGAGGCTTACACAAAACTGATTGATTTTTTTGTGTATAAACAGTTGTGTACAGTCAGGTGTGTACAGGCAGGTGTGTACAGAAAGGTGTGTACAGGCAGGTGTGTACAGGCAGGTGAGTACAGAAAGGTGTGTACAGGCATTGCGTACAGACAGGTGTGTGTGCAGGCAGGTGTGCACAAACAGGTGTGTACAAGCATGTGTGTATAGACAGGTGTGTGCAGGCAGGTGTGTACAGAAAGGTGTGTACAGAAAGGTGTGTACAGACAGGTTGTGTGCAGGCAGGTGTGCACAAACAGGTGTGTACAAGCATGTGTGTATAGACAGGTGTGTACAGGCAGGTGCGTACAGACAGGTGCATACAGACAGGTGTGTACAGACAAGTGTGTACAGACAGGTGAGCAAAGGCAGGTGTGTACAAGCATGTGTGTATAGACAGGCGTGTACAGGCAGGTGTGTACAGACAGGTGTGTACAGGCAGGTGTGTACAGGCAGATGTGCACAGACAGTGTGTACAGACAGGTGTGTACAGGCAGGTTTTAGTTTCAGACATGCCCCTGGTTGTGTACAGACAAGTGTGTTCAGACAGATGTGTACAGGCAGGTGTGCACAGACAGGTGTGTACAGACAGGTGTGTGTAAAGACAGGTGCACTATAACACAGGAAAGTCCGCCGGTATACTACTGCACATGTTCACTGACATACCACCACCCCTCCCCCACTATAACCCCTCCCCCATCATCCCTTCCCCCACCATCACCTCTCCCCCACCAAAACCCCTCCCCACCATAACTCCTCCACCACTACCCACATTCCTCAGTAGGAATGATGTTTTTCTGCCTGAATGTCTGTGTGTGAGAGAGGGAGAGGGAAAAGAGAGAGAGAAGAGAGAGAGAGAAGAGAGAAAAGGAGAGAAGGGGAGAGAGAGAGAGAGAGAGAGAGAGAGAGAGAGAGAGAGAGAGAGAGAGAGAGAGAGAGAGAGAGAGAGAGAGAAGAGAGAGAGAGAGAGGAGAGAGAGAGAGAGAGGAGAGAGAGAGAGAAGAGGAGAGAGAGAGAGAGAGAGAGAGAGAGGAAAGAGAGAGAGAGAGAGAGAGAGAGAAGAAGAGGAGAGAGAGAGGAGAGAGAGGAGGAAGGAGAGAGAGAGAGAGAGAAGAGAGAGAGAGAGAGAGAGAAAGTAGAATATCTTTAGAAGACAATTAGCTAGTTTGGAATTTGCATGACTCACATTCACCTGAGTTCACATTACCTAGGTGAATGTGTGTACTATGTGCAAGAGTCGTGTCACAGCTCCTGGCCCCGCCCCTTCGCTGGTCGCTACTAGGTCCACTCTCTCTTAAAGCTATGTATGGATCCTGCCTCCACTACATCACTCTCCAAATTGTTCCACTTCCTGACATCTCTGTGACTGAAGAAATACTTCCTAACATCCCTGTGACTCATCTGAGTTTTCAACTTCCATTCTGACCCCTTGTTGGTATGTCATTTTTCAGGAACATTCTCTCCCTATCCATCTTGTCAATTCCTCTCGGTATTTTATGTCATTATCGTTTCTCCCCTGTCCCTCCTGCCCTCTAGTGTCGTCAGGTTGATTTTATCTTAACTTCTCCTCGTAGGACATACTCTGGGACCTTGATATTATCAAGGTTCTGGGACCTTGATAATATCAAACAATCAGTAATCAAGTTCGGGCAACTTTAATAATATGATATGCATCAGAATCAAGGTCCTGGAATTTAAACATCATCAATCAAGACGTGCAGAGTCGACACATCACCACACATCACACTACTGGTCATCAGTCATCTTCGTACAGAGCTTCAAGACTAGGTACGACACAACGTGACATATACACATACACTGTCTCGCAGTAATGACCTTAAAGTGTACCAAATACTGACTAATTACAGTAAGAAAATCTTTCAAGGCCAGTAAATCACCTGTAATTAAATCACGTCAGGTAATTACCTGTTATTAGTCCACAGATTAATTTTGACCTTAATATCAGTAGCACTAGTGCACTGAACTGTTGGACCTTATCATACCTTATCTTGAAGCTGTGGAGGAAGCTATTGTACTGACTTTCCTGATGGTGTGGTGTACTGACCTTCCTGATGAGGTTGTATACTGACCTTACTGAGGGTTTAATACACTGACCTTCCTGAAGGTGTAGTATACTGACCTTCCTGTGCAGTATATTGACCTTCCTTTGTAGTACACTGACTTCCCTGTGTAGCACACTGACCTTTCTGTGTAGCACACTGTGTAGCACACTGACCTTTCTGTGTAGCACACTGATAGTTGTAACACTGACCTCTCTGTGTGTATGGCATGACAGTGTAGTACACTGACCTTTCTGTGTAGCACACTGTGTAGCACACTGACCTTTCTGTGTAGGATCTGCCTGATAGTATAGTACACTGACCTTCCTGTGTAGTATGTGCATGACAGTGCAGTACACTGACCTTTCCTGTGTAGTATGTGCATGACAGTGCAGTACACTGACCTTTCTGTGTAGCACACTTTTGTAGCACACTGACCCTTTAACACTGTGTAGCACACTGTGTAGCAACCACACCTCATGATCCTTTCTTTGTTCAGTGTAGTAACGACCTTCTGTGTAGCACACTGTTCGTGCAGATACTGCAGCACTGGCACATACCGCATGTGACATTGACCCTCCTAATATTACTTTATTTTCTGATAGTGTAGTAACTGACCTTCCTGTAGTATCTGCGACAGTGACACTACCTTATGTGCATAGCGACGTAGCACTGACCTTCCTGTGTAGACTCCTGACAGTGTAGACACTGACCTTCCTGTGCAGTAGCCTACACTGTACAACCTTCCTGTGTTAGACATGCCTACCAGTGTAGCATACTGACCTTCCTGTGTAGTACACTGCCTACAGTGTAGCACACTGACCTTCCTGTGTAGCTACTGCCTACATGTAGCATAGACTTCCTGTCAGTATCTCCTGACTGTAGACACTGACCTTCCTGTGTAGTACTCTGACAGTGTGGTCACGACCTGACAAGCAAACTGAGAGGCTGACACCTTCCCGTGACCGCCACACCTTCCTATGTTGTTCCTCGCACCTTCCTGTGTAGCCACACTGGGCCCTCAACCTCATATGTAGGCACACTGGACTAAACTTGATCTTAAACGTGTGTAGAAGACCTTTCATTGAAACAGTGTAGTGTGAAACAAGGGCATTCCTGTGAAGAACAAGACACTGTGAAACGCTTATGTGTAGAACAAATGGACAGTGTAAACCTGGGGGATATTAGAACAATGATTCCTGTATGAAGCACACTGAGGGACATTCCTGTGTGAAGAACGCATTAGTGTGAAGTAACGGTGGATCTGTGCAGACAGGTGATAGTGTGAAAACAATGGGTCCTGTGTAAGTATCAAGGTGGACAGTGTAGAACATGACCGTTCAAGGTGGTCATGTAAACTGGTGGATCAGTGTAGCAGTATCTGTAAACTTCTAGTGTAAGAACAAGTGGATCAGTGTAGAACAACGTGGTTCTGTGCAGATACAGGTGACAGTGTAGACAAGTGCTTTACTGTGGAGACAGGTGATCAGTGTAAACAACATGGACTCTGTGAAGTAACAGGCTGATCAGTGTAAAAACAGGTGGATCCTGTGAGAACAAGTGCTTAGCTGTGAAGACAAGGTGATCCGTGTGAAGACAGTATCTGTGAGAACATGAGTCAGTGTGAAGACAAGTGATTCCTGTGGACAAGTATCTGTGAAAAATGTGTGTAGACATCGACCTTGTGTGATAACAAGGTGACAGTGTGAGAACACCGTGTCAGGTGAACCATGGGCAGTGTCAGACAAGTGGTCATGTGTAGAACGGTGGACAGTGTAGCATACTGTAAGAACACAGTGGATCCCTGGACAGCAAGGGATCATGTGTAAGACAAGGGGCAAATGTGGAAATCAGTGTGAAGAACAAGGTGGATCAGTGTGAAGAACAAGGTGGATCAGTGTGAAGAACAAGGTGGATCAGTGTGAAGAACATGGTGGATCAGTTTGAAAAACAAGGTGGATCAGTGTGAAGAACAAGGTGGATCAGTGTGAAGAACATGGTGGATCAGTGTGAAGAACAAGGTGGATCAATGTGAAGAACATGGTGGATCAGTTTGAAAAAACACGGTGGATCAGTTTGAAAACAAGGTGGATCAGTGTGAAGAACAGGTGGATCAGTTGAAAAACAAGGTGGATCAGTTGAAGAACAAGGTGGATCAGTGTGAAGAACAGTGGATCAGTGTGAAGAACAAGGTGGATCAGTGTGAAGAACAAGGGGGATCAGTGTGAAGAAACAATGGGTGAGACTCAGTATCTGTGGAAAACAAGGTGGATCAGTGTGAAGAACAAGGTGGATCAGTGTGAAGAACAAGGTGGATCAGTGTGAAGAACAAGGTGGATCAGTGTGAAGAACATGGTGGATCAGTTTGAAAAACAAGGTGGATCAGTGTGAAGAACAAGGTGGATCAGTGTGAAGAACAAGGTGGATCATGTGAAGAACACAGGGGGTCAGTGTGAAAACAAGGGGGATCAGTGTGAAGAAACAGTGGATCAGTGTGAAGAACAAGGTGGATCATGTGAAGAACAAGTGGATCAGTGTGAAGAACAAGGTGGATCAGTGTGAAGAACAAGTGGATCAGTGTGAAGAAACAGGTGGATCAGTGTGAAGAAACAAGGTGGATCAGTGTGAAAAAACAAGGTGGATCAGTGTGAAGAACATGGTGGATCAGTTTGAAAAACAGTGGATCAGTTGTAAAGAACAAGGTGGATCAGTGTGAAGAACAAGGGGGATCAGTGTGAAGAACAAGGGGGATCAGTGTGAAGAACAAGGTGGATCAGTGTGAAGAACAAGGGTGTGGAAAACACAAAGGTGTGAAGAACAAGGTGGATCAATGTGAAGAACAAGGTGGATCAGTGTGAAAACAAGGTGGATCAGTGTGAAGAACAAGGTGGATCAGTGTGAAGAACATGTGGATCAATTGAAGAACACAGGTGGATCAGTGTGAAGAACAAGTGGATCAGTGTGAAGAACAAGGTGGATCAGTGTGAAGAACAAGGGGGATCAGTGTGAAGAACAAGGGGGATCAGTGTGAAGAACAAGGTGGATCAGTGTGAAGAACAAGGTGGATCAGTGTGAAGAACAAGGTGGATCAGTGTGAAGAACAAGGTGGATCAGTGTGAAGAACACAGTGGATCAGTGTGAAGAACAAGGTGGATCAGTGTGAAGAACACAGTGGATCAGTGTGAAGAACAAGTGGATCAGTGTGAAGAAACAGGGGGATCGGTGTTGAAAACAAGTGGATCAGTGTGAAGAACAAGGTGGATCAATGTGAAGAACACAGTGGATCAGTGTGAAGAACACAGTGGATCAGTGTGAAGAACAAGGTGGATCAGTGTGAAGAACAAGGTGGATCAGTGTGAAGAACAAGGTGGATCAGTGTGAAGAACAAGGTGGATCAGTGTGAAGAACAAGGTGGATCAGTGTGAAGAACAAGGTGGATCAGTGTGAAGAACAAGGTGGATCAGTGTGAAGAACAAGGTGGATCAGTGTTGAAGAACAAGGTGGATCAGTGTGAAGAACAAGGTGGATCAGTGTTGAAAAACAAGGTGGATCATGTGGAGAAAAGGAATAAAAAGGTGGATCAGTGTGGAGAACAAGGGGGATCAGTGTGAAGAACAAGGTGGATCAGTGTGAAGAACAAGGTGGATCAGTGTGAAGAACAAGGTGGATCAGTGTGAAGAACAAGGTGGATCAGTGTGAAGAACAAGGTGGATCAGTGTGAAGAACAAGGTGGATCAGTGAGAAGAACAAGGTGGATCAGTGTGAGAACATGGTGGATCAGTGTGAAAAACAAGGTGGATCAGTGTGAAGAACAAGGTGGATCAGTGTGAAGAAATGGTGGATCAATGTGAAGAACAAGGTGGATCAATGGTGAGAACAAGGTGGATCAGTGTGAAGAACATGGTGGATTTAAATGTGAAGAACAAGGTGATCAAATGTGAAGAACAAGGTGGATCAGTGTGGAGAACAAGGTGGATCAGTGTGAAGAACAAGGTGGATCAGTGTGAAGACAAGGACATGTGGACTTCAGTGTGAAGAACAAGGTGGATCAGTGTGAAGAACAAGGTGGATCAGTGTGGAGAACAAGGTGGATCAGTGAGAAGAACAAGGTGGATCAGTGTGAAGAACAAGGTGGATCAGTGAGAAGAACAAGGTGGATCAGTGTGAAGAACAAGGTGGATCAATGTGAAGAACAAGGTGGATCAGTGTGAAGAACAAGGTGGATCAGTGAGAAGAACAAGGTGGATCAGTGTGGAGAACAAGGTGGATCAGTGTGAAGAACAAGGTGGATCAGTGAGAAGAACAAGGTGGATCAGTGTGGAGAACATGGTGGATCAGTGTGAAGAACAAGGTGGATCATGTGTGAAGAACAAGGTGGATCAGTGTGAGAACAAGGTGGATCAGTGTGGAGAACAAGGTGGATCAGTGTGAAGAAAAGTCATGGTGGAAAATCAGTTGAAAAACAAGGTGGATCAGTGTGGAGAACAAGGTGGATCAGTGTGAGAACAAGGTGGATCAGTTGAAGAACAAGGTGGATCAGTGTGAAGAACAAGGTGGATCAGTGTGAAGAACAAGGTGGATCAGTGTGAAGAACAAGGTGGATCAGTGTGGAGAACAAGGTGGATCAGTGTGAAGAACAAGGTGGATCAGTGTGGAGAACAAGGTGGATCAGTGTGGAGAACAAGGTGGATCAGTGTGAAGAACAAGGTGGATCAGTGTGGAGAACAAGGTGGATCAGTGTGAAGAACAAGGTGGATCAGTGTGGAGAACAGGTGGATCAGTGTGAAGAACAAGGTGGATCAGTTGGAAAACAAGGTGGATCAGTGTGAAGAACAAGGTGGATCAGTGTGAGAACAAGGTGGATCAGTGTGGAGAACAAGGTGGATCAGTGTGAAGAACAAGGTGGATCAGTGTGAGAAAACAAGGTGGATCAGTGTGAAGAACAAGGTGGATCAGTGTGGAGAACAAGGTGGATCAGTGTTGAAGAACAAGGTGGATTTAGTGTGGAAGAACAAGGTGGATCAGTGTGAAAACAAGGTGGATCAGTGTGAAGAACAAGGTGGATCTGGCAGGTGTGAAGAACAAGGTGGATCAGTGTGAAGAACAAGGTGGATCAGTGTGAAGAACAAGGTGGATCAGTGTGGAAGAACAAGGTGGATCAGTGTGAAGAACAATCGGTGGAGAATCAGGTGTCATGTGAAGAACAGGTGGATCAGTGTGAAGAACAAGGTGGATCTCAGTGTGGAGAACAAGGTGGATCAGTGTGAAGAACAAGGTGGAGTCAAGTGTGAAGAACAAGGTGGATCAGTGTGGAAGAACAGGTGGATCAGTGTGAAGAACAAGGTGGATCAGTGTGAGAACAAGGTGGATCAGTGTGGAGAACACAGGTGGATCAGTGTGAAGAACAGGTGGATCAGTGTGAAGAACAAGGTGGATCAGTGTGAAGAACAAGGTGGATCAGTGTGAAGAACAAGGTGGGATCAGTGTGAAGAACAAGGTGGATCAGTGTGGAGAACAAGGTGGATCAGTGTGGAAAAACAAGGTGGATCAGTGTGAAGAACAAGGTGGATCAGTGTGAAGAACAAGGTGGATCAGTGTGAAGAACAAGGTGGATCAGTGTGAAGAACAAGGTGGATCAGTGTGGAGAACAAGGTGGATCAGTGTGAACAAGAGACGAACGGTGGATCAGTGTGAAGAACAAGGTGGATCAGTGTGAAGAACAAGGTGGATCAGTGTGAGAACAAGGTGGATCAGTGTGAAGAACAAGGTGGATCATGTTAAAGGTGGTCAGTGGAGAACAAGGTGGATCAGTGTGGAAGAACAAGGTGGATCAGTGTGAAGAACAAGGTGGATCAGTGTGAAGAACAAGGTGGATCAGTGTGGAGAAACAAGGTGGATCAGTGTGAAGAACAAGGTGGATCAGTGTGAAGAACAAGGTGGATCAGTGTGGAGAACAAGGTGGATCAGTGTGAAGAACAAGGTGGATCAGTGTGAAGAACAAGGTGGATCAGTGTGAAGAACAAGGTGGATCAGTGTGAAGAACAAGGTGGATCAGTGTGGAGAACAAGGTGGATCAGTGTGGAGAACAAGGTGGATCAGTGTGAAGAACAAGATGGATCAGTGTGAAGAACAAGGTGGATCAGTGTGGAGAACAAGGTGGATCAGTGTGAAGAACAAGGTGGATCAGTGTGAAGAACAAGGTGGATCAGTGTGAAGAACAAGGTGGATCAGTGTGAAGAACAAGGTGGATCAGTGTGAAAAACAAGGTGGATCAGTGTGAAGAACAAGGTGGATCAGTGTGAAGAACAAGGTGGATCAGTGTGGAGAACAAGGTGGATCAGTGTGAAGAACAAGGTGGATCAGTGTGAAGAACAAGGTGGATCAGTGTGAAGAACAAGGTGGATCAGTGTGAAGAACAAGGTGGATCAGTGTGAAGAACAAGGTGGAATCAGTGTGAAGAACAAGGTGGATCAGTGTGGAAGAACAATGGTGGATCAGTGTGAAGAACAAGGTGGATCAGTGTGAAGAACAAGGTGGATCAGTGTGGAGAACAAGGTGGATCAGTGTGAAGAACAAGGTGGATCAGTGTGAAGAACAAGGTGGATCAGTGTGAAGAACAAGGTGGATCAGTGTGAAGAACAAGGTGGATCAGTGTGAAGAACAAGGTGGATCAGTGTGAAGAAACAAGGTGGTAGTGTGAGAACAATGGATCAGTGTGAAGAACAAGGGGAATCAGTGTGGAGAACAAGTCATTACATGTCTCCACACACAAGTTGGATCATTTGAACAATGTCATGAAGACATGATTAAGAACAAGGTGGATTACAGTGTGAGAACAAGGTGGATCAGTTGTGAAGAACAAGGTGGATCAGTGTGAGAACTAGGTGGATCATGTGAAAACAGTGGATCATGTGAAACAAGTGTGGATCAGGTGAAGAACAAGTGGATCCAGTGCTGAAGAAAAGGTAGTGAAGAACAAGTTGATCATGTGACAAGTGTGGTCAGGTGGAACACGGTCATCCTCACAGTGTAAAAATTCTGATCACTGTACCAGTGTCACTGTAACAACTATTCCTGTGAGTAACAATGTCTTGAAACTAGTACCATTGAGAACAACTACCCTTCCAAACAAGGTATCATTGTGAGACAAGTGGATCATTGAAACAATGTCAGTCCTAGAACTAGGTACCATTCCTGCAATACAATGATCAGTGGAGACCATACAGTGTGACATGAACAAGGTGTGGATCAGTGTGAAAACAGGTGGATCAGTGATGAAGAACAAGGTGGATCAGTGTGGAGAACAAGGTGGATCAGTGTGAAGAACATGGTGGATCATGTAAAACAAGGTGGATCAGTGTGGAGAACAAGGTGGATCAGTGTGAAGAACAAGGTGGGATCATGTGGAAAAACAAGGTGGATCAGTGTGAAGAACAAGGTGGATCAGTTTTGAAACAAGGGGGATCATGTGGGGAACAAGGTGGATCAGTGTGAAAAACAAGGTGGATCAGTGTGAAGAACAAGTGTGGAATCAGTGTGAATAACAAGGTGGATCAGTGTGAATAACAAGGTGGATCAGTGTGAAAAACAAAGGTGGATCAGTGTGAAGAACAAGGTGGATCAGTGTTGAAAACAAGGTGGATCGTTGTGAATACAAGGGGGATCAGTGTGGAGAACAAGGTGGATCAGTGTGAAGAACAAGGGGGGATCAGTGTGAAGAACAAGGTGGATCTTTTGAAGAACAAGGGGATCAGTGTGAATAACAAGGTGGGATCAGTGTGAATAACAAGGTGGGGTTTAGTGTGAAGAACAAGGTGGATCAGTGGAAGAACAAGGTGGATCAGTGTGAAAACAAGGTGGATCAGTGTGAAAACAAGGTGGATCAGTGTGAAGAACAAGGGGGATCAGGTGAAGAACAAGGTGGATCAGTGTGAAAAACAAGGTGGATCAGTGGAAGAACAAGGTGGATCAGTGTGGAGAACAAGGTGGATCAGTGTGAAGAACAAGGTGGATCAGTGTGGGAAGAACAAAGGTGGATCAGTGTGAAGAACAAGGTGGATCAGTGTGGAAGAACAGGTGGACAGTGAGAAGAACAAGGTGGATCAGTGGAAGACAAGGTGGATCAGTGGAAGAACAAGGTGGATCATGTGAAGAAAAAGGTGGATCATGTGAAGAACAAGGGGATCAGTGTGGAAGAACAAGGTGGATCATGTGAAGAACAAAGTGGATCAGTGTGAAGACAAGGTGGATCAGTGTGAAGAAAAAAGGTGGATCAGTGTGGGAAGGAACAAGGGTGGATCAGTGATGAGAACAAGGGGGATCAGTGTGAAGAACAAGGTGGATCAGTGTGAAGAACAAGGTGGATCAGTGGAAGAACAAGGTGGATCAGTGTGAAGAACAAGGTGGATCAGTGTGAAGAACAAGGTGGATCAGTGTGGAAAAACAAGGTGGATCAGTGTGAAGAACAAGGTGGATCAGTGTGAAGAACAAGGTGGATCAGTGTGAAGAACAAGGTGGATCAGTGTGATGAACAAGGTGGATCCCGTGTGAAGAACAAGGTGGATCAGTGTGAAGAACAAGGTGGATCAGTGTGAAAAACAAGGTGGATCAGTGTGGAAGAACAAGGTGATCAGTGTGAAGAACAAGGTGGATCAGTGTGAAGAACAAGGTGGATCAGTGTGAAGAACAAGGTGGATCAGTGTGAAGAACAAGGGGGATCAGTGTGAAGAACAAGGGTGGATCAGTGTGAAGAACAAGGTGGATCAGTGTGAAGAACAAGGTGGATCAGTGTGAAGAACAAGGTGGAT
>NC_069476.1:10687500-10690000 GCF_026875155.1 Cherax quadricarinatus
AGTTCCAATTTTCCCACCGGCTTAAACTAATGCCTTAACCTAGCCAGGCCAGGTCACTTACACTTAATTTTTAAAATTACACAAGGTCTTAGCTTCTATGACGGTATTCGGGAGTTTGTTCCACTCATCCACAACTCTATTACCAAACCAGTACTTTCCTATATCCTTCCTGAATCTGATTTTTTCCAACTTAAAACCATTGCTGCGAGTCCTGTCTAGGCTAGATGTTTTTAGCACGCTATTTACATTCCCTTTATTTATTCCTGATTTCCATTTATACACCTCAATTATATCACCCCTAATTCTACGTCTTTCTAAAGAATGCAGATTCTCTCTGTATTCTTCTGGAGAAACCTTTTGCAAGCACGAAATGCTTCATCGATAAAGATACTGAAGAGTTGTACATGTGTATTTTTCATCAACATTGAGAACCAAACATCAATGATCATCAACACTGAGAACCCACACATCAATGATCATCAACACTGAGAACCCACACATCAATGATCATCACATGAGACAAACATATGATCATCAACACTGAGAACCCACACATCAATGATCATCAACACTGAGAACCCACACATCAATGATCATCAACACTGAGAACCACACATCAATGATCATCAACAATGAAAACTTTTCATACATTGTGTGTAGTAGATTCCTGGCCATATTTAAGAAGTTTGATCTAGGCAAACATCAATACACATGTATGTTGTGTACTGCTGAAGTCACTGTTGAAGTCACTATTGAAGTCACTGTTGAAGTCACTGTTGAAGTCACTGCTGAAGTCACTGTTGAATTCACTGCTGAAGTCACTGCTGAAGTCACTGCTGAAGTCACTGCTGAAGTCACTGCTGAAGTCACTGCTGAAGTCACTGCTGAAGTCACTGCTGAAGTCACTGCTGAAGTCACTGCTGAAGTCACTGCTGAAGTCACTGCTAGTTTGAGATATTCTGTGATAAATGCATCTTCTAGAGGTCCAATAAATGTTAAGGTTCAGAATGTATCTCCATTGAAGAATGACCCGAGATGCTAAAGTATTTGAAGTCACTCTCGAGAGTCAGTGTGAGGGAGGTCGGTGGAGGAAGTGGTGAGGAGGTGGTGAGGGAGGTGGTGGGAGGTGGTGATGGAGGTGGTGGGGAGTTTGAGGGAGGTGGTGGAGGGAAAGTGGTGAGGAGGTGGTGAGGGAGGTGTGGTAGGTGGTGAGGGAGGTGCTGGGGAGGTGGTGAGGGAGGTGGTGGAGGCAGTGGCTGAGGAGTGGTGAGGGAGGTGGTGGGGGAGGTGGTGAGGGAGGTGGTGGGGGAGGTGGTGAGGGAGGTGGTGAGGGAAGTGGTGAGGGAGGTGGTGAGGGAGGTGGTGGGGGAGGTGGTGAGGGAGGTGGTGGGGGAGGTGGTGAAGAAAGTGACAAAGACAGTAGTAGTAGCCAGGAAGTGCCTCACCCACTGACCTCTTAGTGGGGTAAGTGGCAGCTGTCATGATTGGCTAATGGTTAAATGCCTGGGACCTGACTATTGATCCCACCAATCATGCACTCATTAAATAAATCCTAAATTCTTGGCATTGGGTCAGTTTTATGTGATGACCCATTTACAGAGACAGCGGTTCCTGCTGTCCCCACAGCAAGTAGGAGGCTGCAAGGAAGAGGCTGTAAGGAGGAGGCTGCAAGAACTACGCTGCAAGGAGGTGGCTGCAAGGAGAAGGCTGCAAGGAGGAGGCTGCAAGGAGAAGGCTGCAAGAAGGCTGCAAGGAGAAGGCTGCAAGGAGGAGGCAGCAAGAACTACACTGCAAGGAGGTGGCTGCAAGGAGAAGGCTGCAAGGAGGAGGCTGCAAGGAGAAGGCTGCAAGGAGAAGGCTGCAAGGAGGAGGCTGCAAGAACTACGCTGCAAGGAGGAGGCTGCAAGAACTACACTGCAAGGAGGAAGCTGCAAGCAGGAAAGAGGTCATGTTAGAGGTTAATGTGTGATGTATATATTGAGGGTAGAGTTTAGTTAAGGTAGTCACTAAAAGTATAATGCAGAGTACTGAGGAGTGGTTGTTGAAGTAGTTTGAATAATTAGAGAAGAGGTTATATAAATCTTGGGTGAGGGTGGAAGGAGGGGTAGGGGTCGTCCAAGGAAGAGTTGGACGGAGGGGACAGAAGAGGTTTTCAGAGCCAGGGGCTTGAACATCCTGCAGGTTTGATAAGCTTGTTAGATATAAGACAGTGAAAGCAAGTATTTAATTATTATTAAACTTCAGATTTGTGTATATTTTTAAATTGTTAAATCCACGACAGCAGCTGAGCTGTTGTTGATCGTTGCCTGAGTTTGTTGCCAGAGCGAGACAGTGACCTGGATATAGCGACCATTGTGTGTGTGTCCATCTCTCTTTCTCTCTCTCTTATTCATTATCCACGTGACACAGCAACACACATAATGCACAGTAACATAATACAACACAAAGTAAGATCACATAAAAAACTATCTCTCTCTTTCTCTCTCTCTCTCTCTCCTCT
>NC_069476.1:10691590-10701590 GCF_026875155.1 Cherax quadricarinatus
GTTCCATGTGTGTCTCTCTCTCTGTCTGTCTCACTCTTCTCTCTCTCTCTCTCTCTCTCTCTCTCTCTCTCTCTCTCTCTCTCTCTCTCTCTCCTCTCTCTCTCTCTCTCTACTTTAATATCGTCTTCCAGCCTCTCCTCATTCTCCCACTTTGAGGGAAAACCTCATGTACTCACCTACATGTGGTTGCAGGGGTCGAATCATAGCTCCTGGTCCCCCTCTTCACTGGCCGCTACTGGGTTACTCTTCCTGCTCCATGAGGTTTATCATACCTCTTCTTAAAGCTATGTATGGAGCCTGCCTCCATTACATCACTTCCCAGACTATTCCACTTCCTAACAACTCCGTGACTGAAGAAATACTTCCTAATGTCCCTGTGATTCATCTGAGTCTTTAACTTCCAACTGTGACCCCTTACTTCTGTGTCCCATCTCTGGAACATCCTCTCTGTCCACCTTGTCGATTTCTCTCAGTATTTTATAAGTCGTTATCATATTATCCCTATCTCTCCTGTCTTCCAGTGTCGTCAGGTCGATCTCCCTTAATGTTATGTTAATGTCCAGTGTTTATTACCTGGACCTCAGCAATGAGAGTCGCTACTCTCACCGCTGGGCAACGGCGACCAGTGCCGATCTCCCTTAATCTTTCCTCGTAGGACATACCCCTTAGCTCTGGGACTAATCTTGTTGCAAATCTTTGCACTTTCTCTAGCTTCCTTACATGCTTGGCTAGGTGTGGGTTCCAAACTGGTGCTGCATACTCCAATATGGACCTGACGTACACAGTGTACAGAGTCCTGAACGACTCCTTATTAAAATGTCGGAATGCTCTCTTAGGTTTGCTAGGCGCCTGTATGCTACAGTAGTTATTTGGTTGATGTGTGCCTGCAATGTGCCAGGTATTATACTCGCCCCAAGATCCTTTTCCTTGAGTGAGGTTTGAAGTCTCTGGCCCCCTAAAGAGTACTCCGTCTGCGGTCTTCTTTGCCCTTCCCCAATCTTCATGACTTTGCATTTTGGTGTTGAACTCCAGGAGCCAGTTGCTGGACCAGGCCTGCAGCCTCTCCAGATCCCTTTGTAATTCTGCCTGGTCCTCATCCGATTGAATTCTTCTCATCAACTTCACATCATCTGCAAATAGGGACACTTCGGAGTCTATTCCTTCCGTCATGTCGTTCACAAATACCAGAAACAACACCGGTCCTAAGACTGATCCCTGTGGAAACCCGCTCGTTACAGGTGCCCACTCTGACACCTCACAAGGACCATGACTCGTTGTTGTCTTCCTGACAGGTATACCCTGATCCATTTTAGCGCCTTCCCTGTTATCCCCGCCTGGTCCTCTAGCTTTTGCACTAAATTCTTGTGTGGAACTGTGTCAAACGCCTTCTTACAGTCCAAGAAAATGCAGTCTACCCACCCCTCTCTCTCCTGTCATAGAACTCCAGTAGGTTTGTGACACAGGATTTCCCGTCCGTGAACTCGTGCTGGCTGTCGTTGATGAGCTCGTTCTTTAGTAGGTGCTCTACCACTCTTCTCCTGATAATCTCCTTCATTACTTTGCATACTATACATGTTAGTGACACTGGTCTGTAGTTTAATGCTTCATGTCTGTCTCCTTTTTTAAAAATCGGGTCTACATTTGCTGTCTTCCATACCTCAAGTAGTTGCCCTGTTTCGACAGATGTGTTGAGGATTGTTGTTAGTGGTACACATAGCGCCTCTGCTCCCTCTCTCAGGACCCATGGAGAGATGTTATCTGGCCCCATCGCCTTAGAGGTATCTAGCTCGCTTAGCAGCCTCTTCACTTCTTCCTCAGTTGTATGTATTGTGTCCAACACTTGATGATGAACCCCATCTCTCTGTCTTTCTGGAATCCCTTCTGTCTCCACTGTGAACGCTTCTTTGAATCTCATGTTGAGCTCCTTACATACTTCACGGTCGTTTTTTGTGATCTCTCCTCCTCGCTTCCTCAGCCTGATTATCTGGTCCTTGACTGTTGTTTTCCTCCTGATGTGGCTGTACAACAGCTTCGGGTCAGATTTGGCTTTCGCTGCTATGTCATTTTCATATTGTCGTTGGGCCTCCCTTCTCACCTGTGCATATTCATTTCTGGCTCTTCAACTTTTCACCTTATTCTCCTGGGTCCTTTGCCGTCTATACTTCTTCCATTTCTAACACACTCGGTTTTGGCCTCCCTACACCTCTGGGTGAACCACGGGCTCATCCTGGCTTTCTCGTTATTTCTGTTAGCCTTGGGCACAAACCTTTCCTCAGCTACCTTGCATAGTGCTGTCACATATTCCATCATCTCGTTTACTGACTTCCCTGCCAGTTCTCTGTCCCACTGAACCCTGTGAAGGAAATTTTTCATGCCTGTGTAGTCCCCTCTCTTGTAGTTTGATTTCATTCGTCCTGCCCTTCCTGTTTCTCTCTCCACTTGTAACTCTACTATGTATTCAAAGCTCAGAACCACGTGGTCACTGGCCCCGAGGGGTCTTTCATATGTGATGTCCTCAATATCTGCACTACTCAGGGTGAATACTAGGTCCAGTCTTGCTGGTTCATCCTCTCCTCTCTCTGGTAGTGTCCCTTACGTGTTGATACATGAAGTTTTCCAGTATCACCTTCATCATCTTAGCCCTCCAAGTTTCTGGTCCCCATGTGGTTCCAGGTTCTCCCAGTCGATTTCCTTGTGGTTGAAGTCACCGATAATCAGTAGCTTTGCCCTGCTCGCATGAGCCCTTCTGGCCAATGTGTCCACCATCGCTCTATTGCTCTCATCATACTGTGTGTGTGTATGTGTGTATATATGTGTGTATGTGTGTGTGTGTGTGTGTGTGTGTGTGTGTGTGTGTGTGTGTGTGTGGTGTGTGTGTGTGTGTGTGTGGTGTGTGTGTGTGTGTGTGTGTGTGTGTGTGTGTGTATAATCTGGTCATTGCCATAAGGAGGTAATCACTCTGTTCTGAAGACTGTCTTGGGAGGAACTAAGACAAGGGGACACAAATGAGTACTGAAAATAATACAGATGTATCACAAAAGACATAAAGTACGATACAGTACTTTATGAAGGTGATACAGCGGTGACAGATGTGATACGGGTCCACTCTGGTACCTCAGTTTAACCATTTATATTGCATTTCTAATCTACGTCAGTCATCCACATGTTTTTTGGCCAGCCCATGAGCCAGACTTCAACACTAATATCACCTTCAAAATCTCCTCCCTCCCACACACACACACACACACACACACACACACACACACACACACACACACACACACACACACACACACACACACACACAGGAGATATAGGGGGGAAATGATAACGACATATAAAATACTGAGAGGAACTGACAAGGTGGACAGAGACAGAATGCGTGTGTACTAGGTGAGTCACACACATGTAAAGGGAGATCGACTACGACCACTAGAGACAATAGAGATAGGGGAGGCATGATAAACACATAAAAAAATACTGCGAGGAATTGACGAAGTGGACAGAGACAGGATGTTCCAGAGATGGGACATAGCAACAATGGGTTACAATTGTAAGTTAAAAAAGATTCAGATGAGTCAAAGGGATGGTTAGGAAGTAATCTTCTTCAGTCATTGATTGTTCAAGAAAGTGGAATAGACTGGCAAGTTGACGTAGAAGTGCATGAGCCCAAACATACTTTATAAGAGGCACGATAAAGCTTTTGGCGCAGGTAGAAAGAGGACCTAGTACGACCACAAAAGATGCGTGGGCCAGAGCTGTTGGATCGACCCCTGCAACCACATATAGGCAAGTACACACACACACGTAACGAAAATAACTGTAATGCAACACGCTTTTTCTGGAATTTCTGAACTAGAAGAAAATCGTATGTACATGAGTTGTTTATAAGTGGACGCTGGCTAGTGGTGGCCGTTGTAGCGGCGCCACCACTACCATGACACTGGCGAGTGGTGGCTTGTTGTATCGGCCGCCACCACTACCAAACGACTGCGATTGTTGGCTGTTGTAGCTGGCGCCACCATTTATCATGATACTGGCGAGTGGTGGCTGTTGTAGCGGCGCCACCACTACCATGACACTGGCGAGTGGTGGCTGTTGTAGCGGCGCCACCACTACCATGACACTGGCGAGTGGTGGCTGTTGTAGCGGCGCCACCACTACCATGACACTGGCGAGTGGTGGCTGTTGTAGCGGCGGCCACACTTACGCATGACTCTGGCGATGTGTGGCTGTTGTAAGGCGGCGGGCGCCACCACTACCAGACACTGGCGAGTGGTGGCTGTTGTGCGGCGCCCACCACTGTACCAAGACACATGCGAGTGGTGGCGGTTGTGCGGCGCCACCAACTACCATGACAACTGGCGAGTGGTGGCTGTTGTAGCGTCGCCACCACTACCATGACAGTCTATTGGTGGCTGTTGTAGCGGCGCGCACCACTAGACCCATGACACCTGGCGATGGGCTGTTGTAAGCGGCGGGCGCCACCAACTGACCATGACACTGGGCTGAGTGGTGGCTGTTGTAGCGGCGGCCGACCACTAACCATGACACTGCGAGTGGTGGCTGATGTAGCGGCGCCACCACAAACCATGACACTGGCGAGTGGTGGCTGTGTGTAGCGGGCCACCACTTTAACCAATGACTCTGGCGAGTGTTGGCTGTTTTAGTTCGGCGTCCATCACTAGCCATGACACTGGCGAGTGGTGGATGTTTAGCGTCGGCCACCACTACCATGACACTGCTGAGGGTTGGCTGTTTTATCGGCGCCACCACTACCATGACACTGGCGAGTGGTGGCTGTTGTAGCGGCGCCACCACTACCATGACACTGGCGAGTGGTGGCTGTTGTAGCGGCGCCACCACTACCATGATACTGTGCAGTGGTTGGCTGTTGTAGCGGCGCCACCACTACCATGACACTGGCGAGTGTTGCAGCGGCGCCACCACTACCATGACACTGGCGAGTGGTGGCTGTTGTAGCGGCGCCACCACTACCATGACACTGGCGAGTGTTGGCTGTTGTAGCGGCGCCACCAAATCATGATACTGTCGTATTGGTGGCCTGTTGTAGGCGGCGCCACCACTACCATGACACGGCGAGTGGTGGCTGTTGTAGCGGCCGCCACCACTAAACCATGACACTGTCGAGTGTGGCGTGTTGTAGCGGCGCCACCCTACCATGACGCTGGCGAGTGGTGACTGTTGTAGACGTCGCCACCGCGACTACAATGACGTCTGGCGAGTGGTGGCTGTTGTAGCGGCGCCACCACTACCATGACACTGGCGAGTGGTGGCTGTTGTAGCGGCGCCACCACTACCATGACACTGGCGAGTGGTGGCTGTTGTAGCGGCGCCACCACTACCATGACACTGGCGAGTGGTGGCTGTTGTAGCGGCGCCACCACTACCATGACACGCGAGTGGTGCGGTTGTAGCGGCGCCACCACAACCCATGATACTTGGCGAGTGGTGGCTGTTTTAGGCGGCGCCAAACCACTACCCATGACACTGGCGAGATGAGTGGCTGTGTACGGCGCCAAACACTACCAAGATACAGGCGAGTTGTTGTGCTGATGTAGCGGCGCCACCCTCACCATGACAACTGGCGAGTTGTTGCCAGCGGCTCCCACCAGCTACCAGACACTTGCGAGTGTTGTAGCGCGCCCACCACTAACATGACATCTGGGCGAGTGGTGGCTGTTGTAGCGGCGTCCACCACTACCACGACACTGCGAGTGATTGTAGCGTGCGCCACCACTACCATGACACAGGCGATGGTGGCTGTTTTAGCGGGCGCCACCCACAACCATACACTGGCGTGTTAGGTGGCTGTTTGTAGCGGCGCCACCACTTACAATGACAACAGGCGAGTGGGGCTGTTTAAGCGTGTCGCCACCACTACCAGACACTGTCGAGTGGTGCCCTGTTGTAGCGGGCGCCACCACTATCCATGACACGGCGTGATGGTGGCTGTTGTAGCGGCGCCCCACTACCATGTCAAAGGCGATGGTGGCTGTTGTCGCGCGCCACTCACTACCATCACTTGGCGAGTGGTGCCTGTTGTAGCGGCGCCACGCAACTACCATGACACTGGCGAGTGTTTGTTAGCGCGCACCACTACATGTCCACTCATCACTCTCTCAGATCTCTCTCTCCTCTCTCTCCTCTCTCTCTCATCTCACTCTCTCTCTCTCTTCTCCCTCTGCTCTCTCCTCTCACATCTCTCTCTCTCATCACTCTCTCGTCTCCCTTCAGTCCTCTCTCTCCTCTCTCTCTCCTCTCTCTCTCTCCTCCTCTCTCTCCTCTCTCTCTCTCCTCTCGTCAACTCTCTCGTCTCTCTCTTCTCCCTCTCTCTCTCTCTCTCTCTCCTCCTCTCTCTCTCTCTCTCTCCTCTCTTCTCATCTCTCTCTCTCTCTTCACTCTTCTCTCTCTCACTCTTCTCTCCCTTATCTTCCTCCACTCCCTCTCTCTCTCTCTCTCTCACTCTCTCTCTCTCTCTCAACTCTCCTCGTCTCGTCGTTCTCTCTCTCTCTCGCCCTCTCATCTCTCTCCTGCTTCTCTCTCTCTCATTCACTCACATCACAGTTTTACAACATTGATTATTGAGTTTTTATATAGGTTAAATATACAAGGCTTTGCGCCAATACACAAATAACTCACACGTGGAAGACTAAAACTTATGACGACGTTTTGGTCAGACTTGGCCCATGAACTATTGCAAGTGGGATCGAAACGTCGTTAAAGGTTTCATTCTGCTATGTACGAGTTATTCGTGTATTGTTCCAGTCTGGGTATTGTGACTTTTTATTCTTAGCGTCAATATGGGTCAGGTAGGTACCAGGTTTGTCAGGCAACAGGACAAGTGTTTCCTGACGCGGGTCTTAGTTAATGAAATGGCCTAACAGCTGAAGCGTTTTGTCATCTGACCGAGGCCTTCCACTGGCTTACCCATCCACCCATCTAAAAATTATTCTTATCGTCATAACTATTTTATAATAATTAACATGGGTAATATTTAGACATCAGTGTTTATAGATAGTGTTCATTTTCTTAACTTTGATTAATCTAGATGAAAAAGCGAGGCATGGAATGAGTGTAGCAGTTTTGAAGACGTCATCACAAGTGATACATCTGAGCCCACTTGTGATGACGTCTGTTGGGTCCTGTTTCATCTTTGGTTATTGTCTGTTCAAAACTGCTGCCTTCTTCCCTGTCATCAATATAAGTCCCCTTACTCTTGCATCAGTATAAGGTTCGTCAAGGTTAAGTCACTCAACACTTTTTATCAAAAATCTTGCTACTGAGCATTTATTAAGGTTAATAACATTAATATTTATCAACGATAAATGAAGGAACTTCTCAAAATTATCTCTGCACGTCCAGTACTGTCTCCAGTACATCACTGTCCTCTCTACAGTACTGTCTCCAGTACACTGTCCCTCTACAGTACTGTCTCCAGTACACTGTCTCTCAACAGTACTGTCTCCAGTACACTGTCTCTCTACAGTACTGTCTCCAATACACTGTCTCTCTACAGTACTGTCTCCAGTACACTGTCTCTCTACAGTACTGTCTCCAGTACACTGTCTCTCTACAGTACTGTCTCCAGTACACTGTCTCTCTACAGTACTGTCTCCAGTACACTGTCTCTCTACAGTACTGTCTCCAGTACACAGTCTCTCTACAGTAAGTTTTTTCTGTTTCCAGTACACTGTCATACTTTATTTTCTAAACAGTACTGTCGCCATACACTGTCTTATACCTACATTACTGTGTCTCTCCTTAACATACACTGTCCTCTCTACAGTACTGTTTCAATACACTGTCTCTCTACAGTACTGTCTCCAGTACACTGTCTCTCTACATTACTGTCTCCAGTACACTGTCTCTCTACAGTACTGTCTCCAGTACACTGTCCCTCTAGACATTACTTGTCTCCATACACTGGTCTTCTCTACAGTATAAAGTCTCCAGTACACTGTCCCTCTTCTACGATTACGTCTCCAGTACACACTGTCACTCTAACAGTACTGTCTCAGTACACTGTCTCTCTACAGTAATGTCCTCCAGTACACTGTCCTCTCTACAGTACGTCCCTCCAGTACACTGTCTTCTCTACAGTACTGCTCCCAGTACACTGTCTCTCCTACAGTACTGACTTCCAGTAAACGTCTCTCTACAGTACAGTCTCCAGTACACTGTCTCTCGATACAGTACTGTCTCCATACACAGTCCTCACTAAGTACTGTCTCCAGTACACTGTCTCTCTAACAGTACTGCTCCAGTACACAGTCTCTCTAACAGTTACTTTCTCCAGTAACCCTGTCCTCTACAGTTCTGTCTCCAGTACACTGTCCCGCTCTACAGTACTGCTCCATAACACTGTCTCTCTACTTACTGTCTCCAGTACACTGTCTCTCAACAGTAACTGTCTCCAGTACAACTGTCTCTCTCTACAGTACTGTTTTCCAGTACACTGTCTCTCTACAGAACTGCTGCCCAGTACACTGTTCTCTTCTACAGTACTGTTTCCAGTACACAGTCTCTCAACAGTACTTGTCTCCAACACTGTCCTCATAACAGTACATGTCTCCAGTACACTGTCTCTCTACAGTACTGTCTCCAGTACACTGTCTCTCTACAGTACTGTTTCCAGTACACTGTCTCTCTACAGTACTGTTTCCAGTACACTGTCTCTCTACAGCACTGTCACCAGTACAACTGTCCTCATACTGTCTCCAGTACATTTTCTTCTACAGCCCTGTCATCCAGTACACGACTCCAGAACTAGTCCCAGTACACTGTCTCCGTACACAGTACTGTCTCCAGTACACTGCCTCCCCACGTAAATAATAAGTCCACTGGCTTACACTTCCCTCATCAACAAAGACACCCCGGTGGTTGCACATGTGACCTTATTCTCAATAAAGACACCAGTGTTGCACAGTTCTTATTCGATCAATCAAGACACCCATGAGTTGCAACCATTTGTACTTATTCATCAATAAAAGACACCCAGAATTTTGCACATGTGGTCTATCTTATTCATCAATAAAGACAACCCAGGTGTTTGCACATGATTTCTTATTCATCAATACAGACACGCAGGTGTTGCACATAGTCTTATTCATCAATTAAAGACACCCAGATTTGCACATGTGTTCTTATCCATCAAATAAAGAACACCCAGTGTTGCACATAAGTCCTAGCGAGAGGCGCGAGCAATAAAGACACCCAGGTGTTGGCACAAGTTGTTATCTTATCATACAATAAAACAAACCCATGTGTTGCACATATGTTCTTATTCCCCCATAAAAACACCCAGGTTGTTGCACATGTGTCCTTATTCAACAATAAAGAACACCCAGAATGTTGCACAAGTGTCTATTCATCAATAAAGACACCCATTTGTACCCATAATCCTTATTCATCATAAAGACACCCAGGTGTTGGCACATATGTCGGATATTCATCATAAATACACCCAGGTTTTTGCACATTGTCTTATCATCAATAAAGGACACCCAGGTGTTGCACATGTGTCTTATTCATCAAATATAAAGACACCCAGGTGGTTGCACTGTGTCTTATTCATCAATAAAGACACCCAGGTGTTTGCACTGTGGTCCTTATTGCATCAATAAAGACACCCAGGTGTTGCACATGTTCTTATTCATCAATAAGACACCCCAGGTGATTGCACATGTGTCCTTATTCATCAATAAAGACAACCCAGATGTTGCACTTGTGTCTTATTCATCATACAGACACCAAGGTTGTTTGCACAATTGTGTCTTATTCATCATAAAGACACCCAGGTGTTGCACATGTGTCTTATTCATAATAAAGACACCAAGATGTTTGCACATTTGTCTTATTTCATCAATAAAGACAACCCATGTGATGCACAAGTGTCTTACCATCAATAAAAGACACCCAGGTGTTGCACATGTGTAAATATTTGTTATTCACATAAAGACACCCATGTGTTGCTGCA
>NC_069476.1:10709618-10729351 GCF_026875155.1 Cherax quadricarinatus
TAACATGGGACAACTTCTATGATCGAAGTGAATGTATGCCAGGGATGGGGTTCACTTATCTAGGGCAGGTGTGGGTTTCCTTGCTAGCTCAGTTTTTTTTTATATTTTATTTAAAAACAGTACAGCAGTACATAATTCCAGAATATAAATAGACATAAAAATATAACATAAAATTCTCAGAATCAATGGCTCTATAACCTCTCTGAAAAAATGTCAATACATAAAGCAAAAGCTTACAACAAAACGTCTCAAAACAACTACCTGTAACAGAGTACTAACCTTTCATATATAACTTTAAAACAACATTAACATACCATATTAGGAATGTACTAAAGCCTACCATTTAACAAAGGCTCAAAACGATATTTAAAGGGTAACAAAAGAAAAACTGATTTCACAAAAAAAGGAAAACCCATGCATATGCATACATGTACACAAACAAAACAGTATATAAAAATATTTTAATCTACAAAAATCTAAGACATATCATGACCCCATAACCGATATTATACATAATCAATTACATATACCATTGAAAACATATGACTCAAGAATCAGGTCATTACAAGACAGGAATACCTCCAAATACATGACAAAACCTTCGGGGTTTCACTTTCATTCATTACACAAAACTAACAATAAGTATCAATGAGCTCTCAAAGCTCCACAACCACACATCCATGACAACCAGGAAACACAATCCATACCAACATTCACCACACTCTCACGCCCCCCCCTCCAGGAGATGAGCCTGCTATTGCATACTGACTTACACTCAAAAAATTTAAATCCCATAAATAAAAACAACCTTACCCTTTCTACATTCACAGATTCACGAGGATTTCTAACGTTAGCCTCCTATATCCTTCCGAAAATACCTGATCCCACCTCTTCCCGTACAATTCCTGTTCCGACACATCGTTTGATAAAAGGTTATCGCAAGAATGCACCTTCACACCATGATGTAATCTAAAGCTCTTATGACTTCCTCTTCTAAACCACCCATGTCAAGACTTAAAGCACGCAGAACCGCCACCCCACTCCCTCCCACCCTTTGTACCAACCTACCTAATCAATCCCTGACGTCTTCTAAACCTTCACAAAAATAAACTACATGGATTGTCGTGTCGTCCCCTCCACAAAAACCACACCCCCCCTCTCTCTACTACTCTCCTGGTTCTTAGTATGGCCCCTGACGGCAAGATACCGTGCAAAAAACGAAACAACGTCACGCACACTAGGCAATAATTTCAGCCTGCTAAATCTATACCAAATGTTTCTCCACGAGTACATGGGGAACAAACCCTCACCAGGGGCAATGCACTTACCCACCAGTATCCTACACAAAACCCGTATTCAAATGTTTCTCCGTTCGCTAACCAACAACAAGGCCTGTAGAACAATTTCACATTCCCTCAATTCAACGCCTCCATACCACTTCTTCAACCTCATATATACCTGTTCTATATTTCCCGCCATCACGCCCACTAGCAATACCTCCCATTTAAGAATCACACATTTGGCTCTCCGTCTTAGATCCATCAATCCCAACCCACCCTGGCACACCGGTAACATAACAACCTCTCTTCTTAACCAATCACAACTTGATGCCCACAAAAATTTAAACACCCTTCTCAAAATTCCAGCAATCGCCGTCCCTGTAATCGGGAACACAGCTGCAACATGCCAAACCTTACTATACAATAAAACATTTACGACAATCACACGTTGGGCCAGAGTGAGATGCTGGGGTCTCAAAACACCCAGACATCCCACGATCCTTTCTAACAACTTAACCGAGTTTTCCTCACGTGCCACATCCATGTCATCCTTGTATATAATACCACAAATCTTTAGCGACACCGCACACTTTTTAACAACATTACAACTCACCTTACCCCCCCCCTTTCCAAGTGCCCAACCCATTATCATTGACTTCTCACTGTTTACCTTCATACCCGGGGCACGTTCAAACACTTGCACAACATCGTCCAATGCTTTTATAGACATTATTTCATGAACCAGAACAGTCGTATCATCTACCTAACCTATTAATCCCAGCCAAAGCATCCCTCCCTCAACCACACCCTCACCCCGGATACTGACAGCATGTTCAACCATTCTATGAAAGGGGTCCTGAAAACACGCAAATAAGATCTGTGACATGGGACACCCCTGTCTGAGACCTCTACCCATCGCAAATTCCCTCCCCATACACCCATTTATTTGTACCCTCATTTTTGCTCCGCTATAGAGCGTATTTACCCAATCAACTATTTCTTCCCCATAACCTTGTCTCCTAAGTATAACCTGCAGTGCACGCCTTTTCCCCACTATATCATAGGCTGCCTGCCAGTCCAAAGCCAGTAAAACTGCCCCCTACCCCCCTCCTTTTGACCCCACAAAACTTCTCAGAATCCCGTGTCCTTCAATCATCGACCTTTGGGCAGCCCAAACTGCGATTTCGAAACGACCCTCCCCATAAAACATTTAACCCTATTACCTAAAATTTTTGCAAAACCTTATAGTCCACACACGCAACGATATTGCCCAATACTCCCGAAGGGTGGGTTTGCCCCTTCCCTTTTCGGGACCAGCACCACAACTGCTGTAGCCTGCTTATCTCCCACTTACCCTTCTCCTTCATACAATTAAAAACCTAACCATGAAATTTCCTATCAACCCCCAAATTGCTGTAATAAAATTCCACCGGTGACCATCAATACCTGGGGATTTTTTCCTTCCTCATGTCCTGTAAAGCAATCTCTATTTCCTCTGCGAAATAACCCCCCCCAAAAGCCGTCCTATCACTATTACCTAAATTACAGTTGCATATGTACACACCCTGTCTAACTCCCATCATCCACACCCCCACTTGTCCAGTACTTTTCATACCGCATATCCACATTGCACTCATCCCTTCATTTTTCTTATCTCCTGCCCTGCTCTTTAGATCCCCATCGTCTCATTTACCTCTAATCTCGGGAGAGCCGTCAGCGTCTGCTTTTGATGTCGCAACACACACGCTGCGGTTTTGCCCCCCCAAAAAACTTCTTCTAACCTGCTTGCACCCTTCCCACTTGAAACTGATTATTTTGCAAACGTTCGGAATCTCTTTTTTATGTAAAACTATTTCGTCCATGGGAAAAAAACCCACCAACCATCCCCTGCCCATAACAACCTCTTAATCGATCCTTAAATAATTCGCAAGCCCATTTTTTTAAATTGTTTTAGTTTACCCTCCCTCACATAATATTTTCTTATCCTTTCTTTAGCCACATAATCCCACCATGTTACAATGTCATCCCCCTTTCCTGGCTTCCTTGTGAAGCTCTTTCCATAGAATAGAAAAACCCTCCAAACCTTCTTCATCACTTAACACACTAATGTTCAATTTCCAATAAGCCCTATATATTTCCGCCAGCTCCTCCCACCCTACTTCCACCACTACAGCCCTATGATCTGACATAGCCGCCTCAACGGTATTAAAAGACATCACAACAACCCCTTGAGAAAGATACACTCTATCTAACCTCGCTGCATAGCCCCTCCTAACAAAAGTATGTTCTGTTTCCCACACTCTCTCCCCCGTAAACGCATCACATAACCTAACGTCCCTCATCAAATCCCTGAGAGTTACAGACATATGTCCTGCCCCTTTTGGTTCTTCGCCAGCCGCCCTAATAACGCAGTTCCACCCACCCCCCACTATTGCTACTTCTGGAAATGCATGCAAAAAATAGAAAAGATCATCGCACACAAAACCCTTTCCCTTACCTGCATGCTATTTTTCGCAGACACATAAAACTCACAAAAGATACACGCTTACCCATCCACACGCAACCCCTCCCCCTCCCCCTCCCCCCCCCCCTCCTCCCCTCCCCTCCCCTCCCCCCCCCCCCCTCCCCCCCCCCCATTCCCCCTCACTTCTCTGCAAAACAAACGGGCTCTTCTCCTTTATTAAAATACCCACACCACCTTTTTTAAAAGGGTAGTTGGCAGGGTCATTATTGATAACCTGCTACTCTAACACCTTACCCCCTTTGAATTATGTTCCTGGAGAAAACACAAAATCCACTCTATATTTATTAAGAATCTACTCAAACCAATCTCTCTTTATTCTGCTTTCGTAAACCATTAACATTGACAGTCATACACCCAAGGCCTTTAAATTTTCCAACCCTGCCCCTTCTCCTCACTTTTCACCACTAGAATTAGTATTTCTGTATGTTATCTTCACAATACCTTCCTTCCCCCCCTTCTTCCGATGTCTCCTATCATGACCTCCCCCATCGCCACCTCTTTCCTCTCCTACCCTCCCAGTCTGCTTCCCAGGCCTTTGCGCTGGCGTCAGGACATCATCTGGGTCTGACCTAGCTGCCCGTTTCCTTGTTACAATCATGTCCCCCATAAAATGGTCTGGGGAAGCCTCACGGTGAGCCCCAACATCCACCTTAAAAACGATTTATTAATTCCCCTGACTTCTCAGTCATCATCATTTTAAACCCAAATTCTCATATCGTTGACAAGCTGGAAGCGATAACTCTCCAGCTACTTTTGCTCGATGTAATCCCTCCTCAGGCGGTGACAAAGGGCTTCAAAACTTCCTCCAATTCTTCCTCTATTTCCAACACTTCCTCCCGTAGTACCATTTCCCTGCAGAGTCACTGTAGGAAAAGGGGATTCTGGGGCATGGAATGAGGGGGTCTCTCACCCCCAGTCCTAAAAGCTTGCTCCACCATCTCACTCCACAAACGACCACGCCCTCCCTCAGGTGACTGATCCTCACCTGCCACCCGTAAGACAGGGGCTGCGTCTTCTACCACAGGTTCAGGCACGCGTCTTTTCTTCTCGCATGCTGCAGCTATGTGGTCATACTCACCACATAGGCGCACGTACGCCTTTGTCCGGGATACAAAACCATGACCTGTGTCCTGATTCCTTAAAGATAAACGTAAGACGGTATGGGATGTCTCAATGTCATTTTAAGGTTTAAAAATACCTTTGGCAAACCTGCGTAGGCGCCTGCTACCCACATACCATGAAATTAAGGGTATGTTAATGTTCCACATCCCTGGTTGGTAGGTAAGACACATAGGCAACAGTTAGGCAACTTTTTCCGAAACGTTTCGCCTACACAGTAGGCTTCTTCAGTCGAATTCAGAAAATAGGTAGGAACAGTGGAGATGTGAAGCGATGTAATCAGTCCATCACCCTTGAAGTTCCTGACTATGGAACTGAACTTCTCCGGGCCGAGGGACTGACAACCCCAAATTCTACGACTTCAAGGGTGATGGACTGATTACATCGTCTTCACATAAGAAATAAGAACATAAGAATGTAGGAACACTGCAGAAGGCCTACTGGCCCATACGAGGCGGTCCTTATCAAAACGACTTACTTAAAGCTACCAAGAAATAACTCCCGTACCCCATGACACCAATCAAGCCCCGCCCCTCCCACTCATATATTTTTCCAGTCTCTTCTTAAAGCCTCTATCACCCCACTGGGAAGACTGTTCCCCGCATCCACAACCTGTTAGAAAAACCCCTTACCTATGTCCTTTTTAAAAATAAATTTATCCAACTTAAAACCTTATTCCTGGTTCTTCCTGGTTCGACACCCTCAGACTTTATTATGCTCCCCTTGTTTATGCCCTCATCCACTTTTTACCCTCAATGATACCCCCTCACTCGCCTCCCAGAGAGTGGGTTTAAGGCCTTTTAATTTCTTCATACGGGGGTTCCCTTTCACAGTAAATCATTTTTGTCTTTTTTCCGGATGTTCCTTAAAGGTCTATGTCCCTTCTGTAGTAAGGGGACCCAAAAAGAGCGCTAATTAAATGAGGGCCCACTAGTGTGTATAAGCTGTAAAATAAAATTTTGGACTTCGTTATTTATTTTTTGAGATAAATCCCAAGTAAAAAATGTTTGCCTTGTTGCGCACACTAAGGCACTGCTGCTTTGGGTTTAGATTTTGCTTACCAGACTCCAGTCTTTTTCACATTCTGTAGACCAAGCTCTACTTTACCCGGATTTTAGCTTCGAGGGTTTTTTTCATTACCAGGCAAGTACCCTACGTTATCCCCATTAAACTTCATCTGCCATTTTTTAGCAAAAGACATTAGTTTGTTCAAAGTCTGGAGTCATTGATCCCCCTAGAGTGAATTATACGGCCTTTTTTGTATCCAGCAAACTTACTCATGTCACTAGTTATCCCTTCACAAGGGTTTTTTAAATGAAAATTATAACGGGAAGGGCCTAAAACTGTTTTTCCTTGTGGAACGCCCTATGACAAATTCCCCTTTCAGTTTTTTACTCCTTTAATGGAAAACTCTCTGCTTTCTTTTGGTAAGCCTCCCTCAATCAGCTAGAACTTACCTCCTAACCCTTTGAGCCACTTTCTTAAGAGCTCTTGTGAGGTACTCTGTCGAAGGTTTTATAAATCCAAATAAACAATTTTTTTCCTTATCACTGAACTCCCTCAAATGTTTATTGAAGAACGCCCAAAATTTTCGGGCAGGAAGACCTCTCGTGAATCCAGCTGAGTTTCATTTTTCAGTTATGCTTTCAGGTGATTCTGATAATTCAGCATAATTGATTCTAATAACTTGCCCCTATAGATGTCAGGCTTATTGGAGGGAAAATTTGAAGGGAGGGGACTTATCCCCTATTTAAATATGGGGCCCACTTTGCCATTTTCCAAAACTCTGGCAAAACATGGTAAGGATGGCGCTTTGAATACACTCGTTAATGGCTGAAAAGCCCCCATTTTGCATTCCTTAAGTATCTTGAAAAAACTACGGGCCCGGGGACTTTTTTTTTTTCAGTTTTTGTTATCGTTTATAACCATATCCCTCGTGACAGTAATATTATTTTTAACTTAAATTACAGGAACTAAATAATTTTAATTACTGGTTTCCATTTTACATTTTCCTGTGTAAAAATGAAAAAAAAGTCATTAAATAAGGAACACTTTTCCCAGTTCTTACCGTAGCTGTCCCCCCCCAGTTTCAGGGTCCTACTTTTTCTTACCTTCGTCCTATACATTTGAAAGAATCCCTTTGGATTAGTCTTTTTATTAGCAACTCAAATTTTCTGTCACTTTTAGCCTTTCAAATCCCCTTTTTTATTCTTTTTTAACTGACATTTTGGTCGAAGGTTAACCTCTCCTCTTTTTGCGCCTATAAAATTCCCCTTTTCTCTACTATAATCTTTACCCTCTTTTTAAACCCCTTTGGGTTCGTTATTATTAGACCTATTTCTGGGGAATGTATTACTCTGGGACTGTGTACTTATTAAAAAAACAATCATAAAAGCAGATCCCTTCATAATCATAAGTTGATCATCGTAAAAAATCATTGCTAGTAAATCCCTCAAAATTAGACGGTGTTTTCCCCAAATCCCTTTAATCAGCGAACGAAAAAAACAGGGATTTTACTGTTTACATTTTTCTTGCATTTTCCCGTTTAAAGCTAAAAATGATGGGGTTTGTGATCACTTGCGCCCGCCTTCAGTGTCTCAGATTTTTCACGGTGTTTCCTTATTTGACAAGACGGTCTAGCAAATTATTTCCCCCGGGAGGCTATTACGCTCGTTTCGAAAACAGTCCCTGAAAGTTTCCATAAAGTATGGACCTAGATTTCCTGTCAAAGAATTCCAGTCAAAATTTGACTAAAGTTAAAGTCCCCTATATATTGTTACTGTGCCAGAAACCCTAACAATTTCGTCCAAAAGAAGTCTCCCTCTATGTGATCCAAGCTGGAGGTCGGAATTACACCTAAAATTTTTTTTTTGACCCCCACGAATTTCCCCAAACAGCTCTGTTACTGCTCCATCATTTTTATACCCGTTTTTATGCAACAATTAATATTTCTCGAACATAAAAAGCAATCCCCCCCCTTCCCTTAGATCTATCCCCATTGAACAACTTAAATCCCTGAATATTACACTCAGCAGTCAAAACCGACTCTTTAAATCATACCACGTTTCAGTTAATGCAATGATATCAAAGTTCCCAGCACATGCTACCAAACGTAGTTCATTAATTTTATTTCTTGCACTTCGACTGTTAGCATTAAAATACCATATAGGGTTTTTTTTCTGCACTTTTTTTCCTATTCATCTTTGTTTTTACACAATTTCTGAAATTATCATTACCCAGATTTTACTCCATGAACAGTTACTATTAAGATTCTAATATCAGAGCATAAGTCAATATATCCATACTCATTATTTATCATTTCTAAACCCATACCTCTAACTAATCTAGTTTAAAGTCCTAACAACCCCCTCAACTGAGTTAGCATGAAAACCCACACCTGCCTGGATAAGTGAATCCCATCCCTGGCATACATGTCATTTCGGCCATAGAAGTTGTCCCAGTTGTCAATGAATGGTACGCATTATCCTTACAGTGTTTATCCACCCAAACCCAATTTAAATTTACCAATTTCTTGGACAACCATTCATTGCCAACACCTCTTCTTGGCAAAATGCCACATATAACAGGGGCGCCCCCCCTTCTTCCTAATTATGTCTATAGCTGTCCTGAACTTTCTAACTAAATTCCTCACTTCTACGCTTGCCTACATCATAGCCTCCAGCATGAGGCAAATAATAGGATTGATCCCATTACCGTTCATGATGTTGTCAAGCCGGCTAACAATTGCCCTCCACCCCAGCCCCGGGAAAAGCATACCCTCTGTCTCCTACTCCTGTCCATAAAGCAGAATGCCTATCCATGTATCTAACCTGGCTATCCCCAACAACAACAATATTCTTACTTCCTTTTTTGTCATTCGTCGTGACGATCCCAGTAGTCGACTCACATTCGTCGGTAGCACCGAGAATGAGTTGGAGGTTTTTCCCCAGGGGTTTCCACAGCAGGGCTCTTTCTTCTCATCGTTTCTGGCTTTCCATTCGTCTTCTTGATCGTCAACTTCGTGTCCCCTGCTGTCCAGCCACTGACCCCGATCCTTCTTGACCTGAGGACTCGAAACAGGAGGACTACTACGAATCCTCTTGTTTTCCTCGGTCAATCGCCGTATCTCCATTTTCGCTGCCCTCAATTCTTCCTTAAGTTGCTGGTAAAGTTGCTCGATGGAGGGCATCTTGGTTCTGTCCACGGGAGCACACAAGACACTTCTTCACAGAGTTAAGTACAGGTCACCACTGAGTTAAGTACAGGTCACCACTGAGTTAAGTACAGGTCACCACTGAGTTAAGTACAGGTCACCACTGTTAAGTACAGGTCACCACTGAGTTTGGACTGATGAAGCCACTGTGTGGCGAAACGTTTCCTCAATAAAGATACCCAAGAGTTTCACATGTGTCTAATTTATCAAGAAACTTCTTCATCGCTATCCCACATAAGAACATAGAACACTGCAGAAGGTCTACTCACAACTTGTCCAATACCCCTGCCTAGCTACCCAAGACTCTATAACCCCACCCGGTAGATCATCAGATGCAGCATTCTCCACCTGACCTCAACATTCTGAACATGACTATAAATACTCCCGTACCTTCCAACCCCAGGTAGATCCGTGTGTGACTTGAAAAAGCCCACTGTGTGGGTGAAACGTTGTCAATAAAGGATCACATTATACTGCATTTGTGTTAATATTTCCATTGTGTCGGTATTTTATACCATTTATTTCCAAGGTGAAACAGCAAGAAACCTCGACACCCGCCTCAATGAACACATTTATGCATGTAGGGACGATAACTTGAAAATGCCTGTGTACAACACCGAAATTCCACCAATCATCTCATGAAGTTCAGGGACGCCCAACTAGTGATCAAAGAAACTAATTTCCACAGACGCAAGTGCCTTGAATCTTCACTAGTAGCTGTATTACAACCTAGGATTTCAAATGGCCTGTTATCCCAGGTGTAATGGGAGCAAATAAACACAGTAGAAAAAGTTTAGACTTATATTATCCTTCACCAATTATAACAGCAATATGTACACTATGTACAGTGATAAATATAGTGCACTCCACGGTAAGCAAGGCAGAAATAGAAGCCACAAGATAGCAGACCGTGCTTCAACCAGCTCTAGAGTGGGAATGACAAGGGCAGACAGGAGAGCGGTATCCACATAACCTCTGCGATTGTCAATCCCACCTTCTTATTGGCTAGAACCTGGTCACTAGTTGAACGATGGGGCCCCATCATCAACTCTTAGCAACCTGGTTCGCTGGTTGGGGGAGATAGCCTGTAAATGAGGGTGTGTCCATGCGCCGAATAAAGGTTACGTACTCTTTGCATGCCACAAGCTGTTTCTAATACAATTAAACAAAACAAAGGCAGCTTCACCATCTCTGAAGCCTTAGCAAGAATCCTCCTGAAAACAGTAAATCCTGCCATCACGTAGTCTCTCCTGTTAATACTACACAAGCACATTACAGAGAATGAACATTGAAACAGGCTGTTAGGTAAGACACATATGCAACAGTTAGACAACTTTATTCCGAAACGTTTCGCCTACACAGTAGGCTTCTTCAGTCGAATACAGAAAATAGGCAGGAACAGTAGAGATGTGAAGACGATGTAATCAGTCCATCACCCTTGTAGTCGTAGAATTTAAGGTTGTCAGTCCCTCGGCCTGGAGAAGCTCAGTTCCATAGTCAGGAACTATCTGAAGATCAAGCGACAGTGCGGAGACTTAAATACTGTCAGAAGGAGAGGTGCAGAGTAGTAGTAGTAGTAGTAGTGAGAATGTAACCACTGAGAGGTCATGTCCCTCTCGGAATAAAGTTGTCTAACTGTTGCATATGTGTCTTACCTAACAACCTGTCGGTATTGTATACCATTTTGATGTTCATTGAAACAGGCCTTCTCTATCCAGCCTCCAATAGAAATATTTGTCTAACCAATTTTTATGTTTCCCAAGTAATAGCTTTTATATCGTTTACTCATGTGCAAGTTAATTGTTCTAACATATTGTATTACTTCTACTACTATTACTACTACTACTACTAGTATTGCATCTCACTCTGAGCCTATATATACCCTCTGTGTCCATGTACCGTTTGTAATGGCTTGATAAAGCTCCTGGAGAGCGAAACGTTGCCACAATAAAATGTCACATTAGTTGCACTTGTGTCCTTTTACTTTACATATTGTCGGTAATTACACCAACTTTATTACAGAATCTGTTTGGGTAGAGTTTGTAGAAGGTCAAGAAAAACTAATTCTAGGTGTAATATACCGACCTCCAGGCTTGGATCACGATAGAGGGAGACTTCTTTGGAACGAAATTGTTAGGGCTTCTAGACACAATAACATAGTGATAGTAGGGGATTTTAACTTTAGTCAAATTGACTGGAATTCTTTGACCGGTAATCTGGAGTCCAGTGACTTTATGGAAACAGTTCAGGACTGTTTTCTGAAGCAGTGTGTAACAGAACCTACCAGGGGTAGTAATTTGCTAGACCTAGTCTTGTCAAATAAGGAAACACTCGTAAATAATCTGGAGATCACTGAAGAGCTTGGCGCAAGTGATCACAAATCCATCACTTTTAGCATTAACTGGGAATACAAGAATAATGATAATACGTTAAAAATCCCTGATTTTCGTTCTGCCGATTACATTGGACTTAGGGAACACCTGTCTAATCTCGATTGAGGTTATCTAGCTAATGATTTTATTGACGATGATCATACTTGCGATTACAAAGGGATCTCCATTTATCATTTTTTTTCTTAATAATGTACACCGTGCTCAGAGTATATACATTCCCAAGAGAGAAATTAGGTCTAATAATAACGATCCGAAATGGGTTAACAGGAGGCTGAAGCATCTAATAGGGGGAGAAAAGGGGAATTTATAGGCGCATCAGAAGAGGAGAGGTTAACCTTACTGACTAATATGTTAAGCTTAAAAGAGAAGTGAGAAAGGGGATTAGAAAGGCTAAACGTGACTATGAAATTAGAGTTGCTAGTGAATCAAAGACCAGTCCAAAGGGGTTCTTTCAAGTGTATAGGACGAAGGTGAAGGAAAAAGTAGGACCTTTGAAAACTGGGAATGGACAGCTGACGGATAACGAACTGGAAATGTGTTCCATATTTAATAACTATTTTTTGTCAGTTTTTACACTGGAAGACATAAATGAGATTCCAGAAATTAACAGTTATTCAGTTCCTGACGAATTCAAATTGACTAATATTACTGTCACGAGGGACATGGTTATCAATCAGTTAGACAAACTGAAGCAAAATAAGGCCCCGGGGCCCGACGAGTTGTTTTCCAGGGTACTCAAGGAATGCAAGATGGAACTTAGTCAGTCATTAACGAGTGTGAGGAAATGGTATGGTGATACCGACAAGATGTGGAAAAAGACACTTATGTACAGTTCAGGACATTTATTAAAGGAAACGTTTCGCCACGAGTGGCTTCTTCAGTCCTAATACAGAGAAAACTAAGAAAACATTTATATATATAGTGGCAGGAGTCAGGTGAGGTGACGCGTGGGTAGAGGTGGTAGTAGTAGTAGTAGTAATGGAACTAAGGAGGTGAGGCAAGAGAGGGACCTGCTGGCATCAAGTAACACCAGTTCCCAGGATGGGTAATATCCTCTTGCTTAGTAATTTTGAAATACTGTAACTACCGGATTTTTGCTTTATAGTGTTACTGACAGAAATTAGTGCAGCTTCAATGCATTTTCTCCGTCTTAAGTCGTCTTCTTTAATAACTAGTTTAGCTTCATTGAATATAATGAGGTGTCCAACATCGTCTCTATGTTGAACACATGCGTTTTTGCGGTCATCATTTCTGCAAGCATTTTTGTGTTCTGCTATTCTAATGTCCAGAGTTCTGGCTGTTTCCCCTACATATACTTTGTCACACCCCCCACATGGTATAGTGTAGATTCCTGCACTTGTGCCAGAATCATGCTTGGGTTTTTGTATCAGGTTCCTAATAGTAGTTGAAGAGTGGTAGATATTTTAGCCAGTTTTCTGTCAAACATGTTTGAAACATTAGTGGCAACGTTTGCTGACCGGTTAAAACGATGTAACTTGGAGGCTTTTCTTCAATTTGATAGGTGTTGGTCTTGCTGAGGTTTAGTCCCGCACGTTTCCTACAGTCACGTATGAAGTGTAGGGGAAAGTGCAGTGAACTAAAAGAGTTGGTGATGTATGTACATTCTTCTTCGAGGAACTGTGGACTGGAAATTCTGTAGGCTCTCAGAAAGAAGCCAATAACTACCCCTCTTTTAGTTCTTGTGTCATGGTGAGAGAAGAAATGTAGAAGATCGTTCTTGTAGGTAGGCTTCCGGTAGATTTTAAAAGAAAGTTTATTTTCCCCTGTGCGTAAGAGAACGTCGAGAAAAGGTAATTGGTTGTCCTTCTCCTCCTCTAGTGTAAATTTAATAGTAGGTTCCAGAGTGTTGATGGTGTTGAGGATGCCCTGTACATCAAGATTTTTGGATACAATGACCAAAATATCATCTACGTACCGCATCCATGTAACTGAGCGAGGGATGTTACTGAGGATCCTTCTTGATTCCAGGTCCTCCATATGTAAATTGGCAAGAACTGCAAGAAGGGGGGATCCCATAGCTAGTCCGAAGAGTTGTTTGTACTTCTTGTCCTCAAACCTAAAACAGTTATTACGAACACATAGTTCGACAAGGCTCACAAAATCTTGGCGGGGTACAGGTAACTCTGTATCATCTTTAATCACCCTGCGAAGAAGATCAATGGCTTGATCAACTGGGACATTGGTGAATAAGGCAGTCACGTCAAAACTTGCAAGCTTCTTATCACTCATGTCGAGTAGTAGTAGTAGTAGTAGTAGTAGTAGTAGTAGTAGTGAGAATGTAACCACTGAGAGGTCATGTCCCTCTCAGATCCAACACTTCTCACTTGAAAAGCTTGTCCAAGGTGTTTTCTGTACCAAGATGCCATGTGTTGATAAATTAGACAACATGTGTTCACATCGACTCCAGGTTGAGGGACTGATCACCTCATTCTCCTCCTCTCCTTACACCTTCCTCTTTGCATTGGACTCATGAAGCCACTGTGTGGCGAAACGTTTCCAGAATAAAGATTCCCATATGCTGCATAAGTGTCTCAATCTTCAACTTGTCGGTTTCTCAAACCATTCATCACACATATGCAACAGTTAGACAACTTTATTCCGAAACGTTTCGCCTACACAGTAGGCTTCTTCAGTCGAATACAGAAAGTAGGCAGGAACAGTAGAGATGTGAAGACGATGTAATCAGTCCATCACCCTTGTAGTCGTAGAATTTGAGGTTGTAAGTCCCTCGGCCTGGAGAAGTTCAGTTCCATAGTCAGGAACTATCTGAAGATCAAGCGACAGTGTGGGGACTAAATACTGTCGGAAGGAGAGGTGCAGAGTAGTAGTAGTAGTAGTAGTAGTAGTAGTAGTAGTAGTAGTAGTAGTAGTAGTGAGAATGTAGCCACTGAGAGGTCATGTCCCTCTCAGATCCAACACTTCTCACTTGAAAAGCTTGTCCAAGGTGTTTTCTGTACCAAGATGCAATGTGTTGCAGTGTCTGACAAGATGAACATCAAAATGGTATACAATACCGACAGGTTGTTAGGTAAGACACATATGCAACAGTTAGACAACTTTATTCCGAAACGTTTCGCCTACACAGTAGGCTTCTTCAGTCGAATACAGAAAGTAGGCAGGAACAGTAGAGATGTGAAGACGATGTAATCAGTCCATCACCCTTGTAGTCGTAGAATTTGAGGTTGTCAGTCCCTCGGCCTGGAGAAGTTCAGTTCCATAGTCAGGAACTATCTGAAGATCAAGCGACAGTGTGGAGACTTAAATACTGTCGGAAGGAGAGGTGCAGAGTAGTAGTAGTAGTAGTAGTAGTAGTAGTAGTGAGAATGTAGCCACTGAGAGGTCATGTCCCTCTCAGATCCAACACTTCTCACTTGAAAAGCTTGTCCAAGGTGTTTTCTGTACCAAGATGCCATGTGTTGCAGTGTCTGACAAGATGAACATCAAAATGGTATACAATACCGACAGGTTGTTAGGTAAGACACATATGCAACAGTTAGACAACTTTATTCCGAAACGTTTCGCCAACACAGTAGGCTTCTTCAGTCGAATACAGAAAGTAGGCAGGAACAGTAGAGATGTGAAGACGATGTAATCAGTCCATCACCCTTGTAGTCGTAGAATTTGAGGTTGTCAGTCCCTCGGCCTGGAGAAGTTCATTTCCATAGTCAGGAACTATCTGAAGATCAAGCAACAGTGTGGAGACTAAATACTGTCGGAAGGAGAGGTGCAGAGTAGTAGTAGTAGTAGTAGTTGTAGTGAGAATGTAGCCACTGAGAGGTCATGTTCTTCTCAGATCCAACACTTCTCACTTGAAAAGCTTGTCTAAGGTGTTTTCTGTACCAAGATGCCATGTGTTGCAGTGTCTGACAAGATGAACATCAAAATGGTATACAATACCGACAGGTTGTTAGGTAAGACACATATGCAACAGTTTGACAACTTTATTCCGAAACGTTTCGCCTACACAGTAGGCTTCTTCAGTCGAATACAGAAAGTAGGCAGGAACAGTAGAGATGTGAAGACGATGTAATCAGTCCATCACCCTTGTAGTCGTAGAATTTGAGGTTGTCAGTCCCTCGGCCTGGAGAAGTTCAGTTCCATAGTCAGGAACTATCTGAAGATCAAGCGACAGTGTGGAGACTTAAATACTGTCGGAAGGAGAGGTGCAGAGTAGTAGTAGTAGTAGTAGTAGTAGTAGTAGTGAGAATGTAGCCACTGAGAGGTCATGTCCCTCTCAGATCCAACACTTCTCACTTGAAAAGCTTGTCCAAGGTGTTTTCTGTACCAAGATGCCATGTGTTGCAGTGTCTGACAAGATGAACATCAAAATGGTATACAATACCGAGATGTTGTTAGGTAAGACTCATATGCAACAGTTAGACAACTTTATTCCGAAACGTTTCGCCTACACAGTAGGCTTCTTCAGTCGAATACAGAAAATAGGCAGGAAGAGTAGAGATGTGAAGACGATGTAATCAGTCCATCACCCTTGTAGTCGTAGAATTGGAGGTTGTCAGTCCCTCGGCCTGGAGAAGTTCAGTTCCATAGTCAGGAACTATCTGAAGATCAAGCGACAGTGTGGAGACTTAAATACTGTCGGAAGGAGAGGTGCAGAGTAGTAGTAGTAATAGTAGTGAGAATGTAGCCACTGAGAGGTCATGTCCCTCTCAGATCCAACACTTCTCACTTGAAAAGCTTGTCCAAGGTGTTTTCTGTACCAAGATGCCATGTGTTGCAGTGTCTGACAAGATGAACATCAAAATGGTATACAATACCGACAGGTTGTTAGGTAAGACACATATGCAACAGTTAGACAACTTTATTCCGAAACGTTTCGCCTACACAGTAGGCTTCTTCAGTCGAACACAGAAAGTAGGCAGGAACAGTAGAGATGTGAAGACGATGTAATCAGTCCATCACCCTTGTAGTCGTAGAATTTGAGGTTGTCAGTCCCTCGGCCTGGAGAAGTTCAGTTCCATAGTCAGGAACTATCTGAAGATCAAGCGACAGTGTGGAGACTTAAATACTGTCGGAAGGAGAGGTGCAGAGTAGTAGTAGTAGTAGTAGTAGTAGTAGTAGTAGTAGTAGCAGTAGTGAGAATGTAGCCACTGAGAGGTCATGTCCCTCTCAGATCCAACACTTCTCACTTGAAAAGCTTGTCCAAGGTGTTTTCTGTACCAAGATGTCATGTGTTGCAGTGTCTGACAAGATGAACATCAAAATGCTATACAATACCGACAGGTTGTTAGGTAAGACACATATGCAACAGTTAGACAACTTTATTCCGAAACGTTTCGCCAACACAGTAGGCTTCTTCAGTCGAATACAGAAAGTAGGCAAGAACAGTAGAGATGTGAAGACGATGTAATCAGTCCATCACCCTTGTAGTCGTAGAATTTGAGGTTGTCAGTCCCTCGGCCTGGAGAAGTTCAGTTCCATAGTCAGGAACTATCTGAAGATCAAGCGACAGTGTGGAGTCTTAAATACTGTCGGAAGCAGAGGTGCAGAGTAGTAGTAGTAGTAGTAGTAGTAGTAGTAGTAGTAGTAGTAGTAGTAGTAGTAGTAGTGAGAATGTAGCCACTGAGAGGTCATGTCCCTCTCAGATCCAACACTTCTCACTTGAAAAGCTTGTTCAAGGTGTTTTCTGTACCAAGATGCCATGTGTTGCAGTGTCTGACAAGATGAACATCAAAATGGTATACAGTACCGACAGGTTGTTAGGTAAGACACATATGCAACAGTTAGACAACTTTATTCCGAAACGTTTCGCCTACACAGTAGGCTTCTTCAGTCGAATACAGAAAGTAGGCAGGAACAGTGGAGATGTGAAGACGATGTAATCAGTCCATCACCCTTGTAGTCGTAGAATTTGAGGTTGTCAGTCCCTCGGCCTGGAGAAGTTCAGTTCCATAGTCAGGAACTATCTGAAGATCAAGCGACAGTGTGGAGACTAAATACTGTCGGAAGGAGAGGTGCAGAGTAGTAGTAATAGTAGTAGTAGTAGTAGTAGTAGTAGTAGTTAGTAGTGAGAATGTAGCCACTGAGAGGTCATGTCCCTCTCAGATCCAACACTTCTCACTTGAAAAGGTTGTCTAAGGTGTTTTCTGTACCAAGATGCCATGTGTTGCAGTGTCTGACAAGATGAACATCAAAATGGTATACAATACCGACAGGTTGTTAGGTAAGACACATATGCAACAGTTAGACAACTTTATTCCGAAACGTTTCGCGTACACAGTAGGCTTCTTCAGTCGAATACAGAAAGTAGGCAGGAACAGTAGAGATGTGAAGACGATGTAATCAGTCCATCACCCTTGTAGTCGTAGAATTTGAGGTTGTCAGTCCCTCGGCCTGGAGAAGTTCAGTTCCATAGTCAGGAACTATCTGAAGATCAAGCGACAGTGTGGAGACTTAAATACTGTCGGAAGGAGAGGTGCAGAGTAGTAGTAGTAATAGTAGTGAGAATGTAGCCACTGAGAGGTCATGTCCCTCTCAGATCCAACACTTCTCACTTGAAAAGCTTGTCCAAGGTGTTTTCTGTACCAAGATGAAATGTGTTGCAGTGTCTGACAAGATGAACATCAAAATGGTATACAATACCGACAGGTTGTTAGGTAAGACACATATGCAACAGTTAGACAACTTTATTCCGAAACGTTTCGCCTACACAGTAGGCTTCTTCAGTCGAACACAGAAAGTAGGCAGGAACAGTAGAGATGTGAAGACGATGTAATCAGTCCATCACCCTTGTAGTCGTAGAATTTGAGGTTGTCAGTCCCTCGGCCTGGAGAAGTTCAGTTCCATAGTCAGGAACTATCTGAAGATCAAGCGACAGTGTGGAGACTTAAATACTGTCGGAAGGAGAGGTGCAGAGTAGTAGTAGTAGTAGTAGTAGTAGTAGTAGTAGTAGCAGTAGTGAGAATGTAGCCACTGAGAGGTCATGTCCCTCTCAGATCCAACACTTCTCACTTGAAAAGCTTGTCCAAGGTGTTTTCTGTACCAAGATGTCATGTGTTGCAGTGTCTGACAAGATGAACATCAAAATGCTATACAATACCGACAGGTTGTTAGGTAAGACACATATGCAACAGTTAGACAACTTTATTCCGAAACGTTTCGCCAACACAGTAGGCTTCTTCAGTCGAATACAGAAAGTAGGCAAGAACAGTAGAGATGTGAAGACGATGTAATCAGTCCATCACCCTTGTAGTCGTAGAATTTGAGGTTGTCAGTCCCTCGGCCTGGAGAAGTTCAGTTCCATAGTCAGGAACTATCTGAAGATCAAGCGACAGTGTGGAGTCTTAAATACTGTCGGAAGCAGAGGTGCAGAGTAGTAGTAGTAGTAGTAGTAGTAGTAGTAGTAGTAGTAGTAGTAGTAGTAGTAGTAGTAGTGAGAATGTAGCCACTGAGAGGTCATGTCCCTCTCAGATCCAACACTTCTCACTTGAAAAGCTTGTTCAAGGTGTTTTCTGTACCAAGATGCCATGTGTTGCAGTGTCTGACAAGATGAACATCAAAATGGTATACAGTACCGACAGGTTGTTAGGTAAGACACATATGCAACAGTTAGACAACTTTATTCCGAAACGTTTCGCCTACACAGTAGGCTTCTTCAGTCGAATACAGAAAGTAGGCAGGAACAGTGGAGATGTGAAGACGATGTAATCAGTCCATCACCCTTGTAGTCGTAGAATTTGAGGTTGTCAGTCCCTCGGCCTGGAGAAGTTCAGTTCCATAGTCAGGAACTATCTGAAGATCAAGCGACAGTGTGGAGACTAAATACTGTCGGAAGGAGAGGTGCAGAGTAGTAGTAATAGTAGTAGTAGTAGTAGTAGTAGTAGTAGTGAGAATGTAGCCACTGAGAGGTCATGTCCCTCTCAGATCCAACACTTCTCACTTGAAAAGGTTGTCTAAGGTGTTTTCTGTACCAAGATGCCATGTGTTGCAGTGTCTGACAAGATGAACATCAAAATGGTATACAATACCGACAGGTTGTTAGGTAAGACACATATGCAACAGTTAGACAACTTTATTCCGAAACGTTTCGCGTACACAGTAGGCTTCTTCAGTCGAATACAGAAAGTAGGCAGGAACAGTAGAGATTTGAAGACGATGTAAACGTCCATCACCTTGTAGTCGTAGAATTTGAGATTGTCAGTCCCTCGGCCTGGAGAAATTCAGTT
>NC_069476.1:10729851-10745792 GCF_026875155.1 Cherax quadricarinatus
ATTTTTTATCTTTCAAAAAATTTTTTTGGTTTGGTTTTGTTGATGGTGAAGATCTCTGAAAAGTTGCAGCTGTCCACCACACGGCCTTCACCACACAGCAGCAGTCCACCACACGGCCTTCACCACACAGCAGCAGTCCACCACACGGCCTTCACCACACAGCAGCAGTCCACCACACGGCCTTCACCACACAGCAGCTGTCCACCACACGGCCTTCCCCACACAGCAGCTGTCCACCACACGCCTTCACCACACAGCAGCTGTCCACCACACGGCCTTCACCACACAGCTGTCCACCACACGGCCTTCACCACACAGCAGCTGTCCACCACACGGCCTTCACCACACATCTGTCCACCACACGGCCTTCACCCACACATCAGCTGTCCACCACACGGCCTTCACCACACATCAGCTGTCCACCACACGGCCTTCACCACACATCAGCTGTCCACCACACGGCCTTCACCACACATCAGCTGTCCACCACACGGCCTTCACCACACAGCAGCTGTCCACCACACGGCAGCTGTCCACCACACGGCCTTCACCACACATCAGCTGTCCACCACACGGCCTTCACCACACAGCAGCTGTCCACCACACAGCAGCTGTCCACCACACGGAGAATATCTTCAACCTACAAGATTCGATAAACTTAAGAGCATCAATTAAAATGTATTAAATAAATTGTATTTCTTTATCAAAGTAATATATTACACACACACACACACACACACACACACACACACCACAAAGGTGTTCAAGGAACACACAAAAAATGAAATAACTGAGAAAAGCCTCAACTGCTGTATTTGTCAGCAGGAGGAGAACATTCACACAATTCGGGAGCTTTAAGCTCGGGGAAAAAAAAAAAAATATACCTACCCCAACCCTACTAACAATAGTAGTAACGAAGCGGATAGCCTCAGTACTGCCATCATTAGTAGTTTGAGGTATGATACATTTTTAAATTTCATGACCTGGTGTTTGTAAAGTGTTGAAGCTGGGCAGTTATGTACAACACTATCTTCACTGTTGTGCACGTGGAAGTGTTTGCAGTCTTCTAATGCAGGCTATCGTGATCACCTCTCGTCTCCAGTGTTCTTGTTTGTCAGTCAGGAGAATTCTGCGGCAAAGAAAGTGGGAGGGTAAACTCGGTAACATTAATCTAGGAATAGGTTTGGCTAGGTTGTAGTCAACTTGCACTACTCTCATCGACGTTCCTGTGATCCTAACAAGTTAATCTCCTCGAGAGTTTAACCCCCCCCCCCTCTAAACTTTTATGTAAGTGCATATTTACCCAAATAAAATTTCCCATAACTAGCTATCTATACATAGGGGTTTTAGACAGCTTGGGGAATATTAGGCACTCAGGTTCCATCCAAGGAAGGGGAGGGTACTTGCAACTTTCCTCAAGATACCTTCACTAGTACAAAGACACCCCTTAAAGGGCTTCCAAATTTAACATGAAGGTAGTTAGGATCATTAAGACATTGTATTTCCCCCTACACTTCCACGTCCCTCATAGTACACTATGGGTTATTTAACCAGCTGGAGGCCTGCCGTACACCAGTTTCCTAACACTACTATGCTAGCCTGAATTCATAACCTACCTTACCTGCCAGTTACAGCTGGCATCCTCGGCACAACCTGAGGACCACTACCTCTATTTTTCTGGGTTTCTAACCCAGTAGGATTAATAATCCTAATACCAAGCTAAATCACCCCCTAACTATACTCATCACCATTAGGAGTGAGTAAATCCTTCCTGCCGACTAACACTTCACTTCAGATCACAGAGGTTGTCAATGATGAAAATAATAACGTCTGCTCCCAATTGCAATTCTGAACGCTAATACTCTTATATTCATAGGAACCTGAACGTCGCTTAAATTTTCCAAAATGATGAAATTGTGTAAACTCAATAAATCTATATTTAACTTTGCACAGTTTGGCCAAAGGCATAAAAAAACGTAGAACACCCACCACAACCACTACCCGAAGCCCGAAACCCACCAACATCCCCACGGAAACCACGAGCAATAACAGATTGCAGACAGCTACTGAAGGTCGTTGGTGGGTTCCCAGGCCAACAGTTCTACGTAATCTATGCCTTCAGGGGAGATTACTCTCCCCTGCTATATGCATTCATAATGCATATAGCAGATTCTCCAGTTCTATACCTTACCTATCCTACTTAACGCAACATAATTCTATAAGTTATATCGATAGTAGAACAAATAATTGTTGACCTACAAAGTAAAAAAAAAAAAATAAAATGACCCTAATTTTTTAAAGGGGGGGGGCCGGGAAGCCGCGGAAGGCCCTCGGTCAATGACCAAAAGCCCCCAAAGGGGGGTCTCATTGACTAAGACCGCGTCAGGAAACATTTGTCCTTTTTCCTACAACCTTAGTAACCTAACCTACAAAGTTTTTTTTTATATATTATATAAATTTTTATATATATTATTTATAATTATATATTTTAAAAATTTATATATACCACACACCAACACAACTGCAGCATACTCCAGGTATAGCCTTACAAATTTACAGGCAAGTGGGGGCCAAGGGTAAGATAAGGAGGGCTAAACTTCAAAAAGGGTTTGGGAAGTTTAAAGGGGGGTCGGGGAAAGGGCAGGGTGTTGGGTAAGGTCAGGTGCGTAAATCAAGGGTGTCTAGGTAAGGTCAAGGGGTCTAGGAAAGGGTCAAGGGGGTTTAGGAAGGTCAAGGGTCTAGGAAAGGGTCAAGGGGGTCTGGATAGATAAAGGGGTCTAGGTAAGATAAAGGGGGGCTAGGAAGATCGGGGGGTCGGGGTGAGATCAAGGGTCTGGGTAAGAAAAGGGGTGGGTCAGGTAAGATCAAGGGGGGCTAGTAAATCAAGGTGGGTCAGTAAATCAAGGGGGGGTTGGGTAAGAAAAGGGGGGATTTACAAAGTCAAAATATATGCGCAAAACCCAGTTTCAAACACCCACTCCCCCAGACCTCAACACAGACTCGATCGTAAGCGCAAACCCACAAGGCTATACTACTGAAAAATTTTTGTACTTAAAAGCAAAAAATTACTTGGCCGGGACCCTTAAAACTGTCGGGTCTCTAAACTTGGCCAAGTCTGGCTAAAATGATCATCTTTTTTAAGGGTTGGAGGGTAGACCTAAAAATTAACCCCCAAATTTAGTCTCCAAACGTTGTCCCTATTTAGTTGACAATAAAGTCTACCCCCAAAAAAAAATTTTTCATGAAAAATGAACCTGTCAAAATGTCCTTCCCAAATTGGGTACGACTCTTTATAATTTAAAACTAAGAAAAATTAGAAAATCTGGTCCAGATAAAAAGGTACAAAACTAAGGCCAGGGGGAGTCGAAAATGGGTCTCAAAAAAGCCAGGTTTTTATCGAACGCAAAAATTTCCCCCCCAAGTGTCAGTTTTGTGAACTTAGTAAAAAAAGCAAATTAGATTGCCAAAGGGGATAAAAAAAGTAGAACCCCACCACAACCACTACCCGAAGCCCAAACCCACCAACATCCCCACGGAAACCCCGACAATAACAATTGCAACACACTGAAGGTCTTTTTTGGGTTCCCAGGCCAACTTTCTACGTAATCTATGCCTTTAGGGAGGGTTACTCTCCCCTGCTATAGCATTTTAATGCAAGCAATTTTCCTCCCCTTTTATACCTTTCCCATCCTACTTACGCAACATAAATTTTATAATTATATCGAAGTAGAAATAAAAAATTGTTTACCTACAAAGGGTTTTATATATAATTATAAATATTAAAAATTATATATATATAAATTTTTATATAATATTTTTAAAAAATAATATAATATATTATATAATACACCCCAAAACACACAACTAGCATACTCCCGGTATAGGTTTTAAATTTTCAGAGCAAGTGGCGGCGCAATGGGAAATCAAGGGGGTCTGAATAACTTCAAAGGTCTAGGTAATCAAGGGGGTCTAGGTAAGAACAAGGGGGTTAGGTAAGGTCAAGGGATCTAGGTAAGGTCAAGGGGGGGTCTAGGTAAGGTCAGGGGTCTGGATAATAAAGGGGGTCTGGTAAGATAAAGGGGGGTTAGGTAAGGTAAAGGGGTCTAAAAGGGTAAAGGGTGTCTAGGTAAACAGGGTCATTTAAGATCAAGGGGGTTCTGTAAGGTCAAGGGGTCTAGGTAAGGTCAAGGGGGTTTGGGAAAGGGGTCAAGGGGGTCTGGATGAGATCAAGGGGCCCAAGGTAAGATCAAGGGGGGTTTGGGTGGATCGGGGGGTCTGGGGGTCGGGGGTTAGGTAAGTAAAGGGTGGGTTAGGTAAGATAAAGGGGGGTTTGGGGTAGATCAAGGGTCTGGAAAGATAAAGGGGGTCGGGGGTAAGAAAAGGGTGGGTCTAGGTAAATCAAGGTGGGTCGGAAAATTCAAGGGGAGTTTACGAAGTCAAATATATGCTGCAAAACCAGTTCAGAACATCACTCCCCCAACGCTCTAAAAACAGATCGAGTCGAACGCTAAACCCAAAAGGATACTACTAAAAAATATTTTTTTGACTTAAAGCAAAAATTACTTGGCCGGGATTCTACACTTGGCCAGGATCTCTAGAATTTGGGCCAATCGCTAAGAATATCATCTTTTATAAAGGGTTGGAGGTAACCTCAAAAAAAACTCCCCAAATTTAGTCTCCAAGATGTTGTCACCTATTTAGTTGACAAAAAAAGTCAAACTCCCCAAGCAAAACTTTTTCATGAATAATGATACCTTCACAAGTCTCTTACCAATTGGACGTACATCATTTTAATGTGAAAACAAAAAAAAATTTTAAAAAAAATTCGGCCCAGATAAAAAGGATCAAAACTAAGGCCGGGGGCAGCGAAAGTGATTTAAAAACAGCCAGGTTATATCGAAACGTCAAATTTTCCTCCCCAAGTTCATTTTGGAAACTTAGTAAACAAAGCAACATTAGAGGGCCAAGGCATAAAAAACGTAGAACCCCCCACCAAAACCACTCCCCGAAGCCCGAAACCCCCAACATCCCCAGGGAAACCCGAGCAATAAAATTGCAGACCTACTGAAGGTCGTTGGTGGTTTCCCAGCCAACATTCTACTAATCTATCCCTTCGGGGAATTTACTCCCCCCTGCTTTTCATTCAAAATGCTTACAGTTCCCAGTTCCCCTTCCTACCCCCATTTAACGCAACTAATTTTTTAAAATTATACGTAGTAGAAACTAAAAAAATTTGTTGACCTACAAATTTTAAAAAAAATTAAATTTTTTTAAAAAAATTAAATATATATAAAAATATATTTTAAAAATATAATATAAATTCACACACACAAAAACTGCAGCAACTCCAGGGATAGGGCCCTTTCTATTTACAGAGCAAGTGGCGGCGCAATGGTAAGATCAAGGGGGGGTCGAATAAATTCAAAAGGGGCAGGTAAATCAAGGGGTTAGGGAAGATCAAGGGGGTTTAGGTAAAGGTCAGGGGGTCAGGGAAGGTCAGGGGGTCTAGGTAAGGTCAAGGGGGTCGGATGAATCAAGGGGTCTAGGTAAATCAAGGGGGGTTTGGGAGGTCAAGGGGGTCTAGGTAAGGTTTAAGGTTTCTGGTAAATCAAGGGGGTCTAGGTAAGATCAAGGGTGTCTAGGTAAGGTCAAGGGGGTCTAGTAAGGGCAAGGGGGGCTAGGGAATCAAGGGGGGCTGGATGAGACAAGGGGTTAGGTAAACAAAGGGGGGTCTGGGGGAGATCAGGGGGCTGGGGGAGATCAAGGGGGCTAGGTAAGATCAAGGGGGGCTAGGTAAATCAAGGGGGGCTGGGGGAGATCAGGGTCTGGTAAGACAAGGGGGGTCTGGTAAGATCGAGGGGGTCTAGGGAAAATAAAGGGGGGTTTTTAGGTAAGATCAGGGGGGTTAGGTAGTCAAGGGGGTTTCGGAAATCTAAATATATGCTGCATAACCCGTTCAGAAACACTCACTCTCCAGACGCTCTAACCAACTCGAGTCGTAAGCGCTAACCCACGGGCTAATACTACTGAAAATATTTTTGTGACTTCAAAAAAAAAAAATTAAGGCCAGGTCTCTACAACTTGGCCGGGGACTCAGAATTTGGCCAATCGGCTAAGAGACACACTTTTATAAAGGTTGGAGGTAGACCTAAAAATTAACTCCCCAAAATTTCTCCAAGACTTTGTCACCTATTTATTGAAAGAAAAGTCACTCCCAAGAAAAACATTTCATGAATAATGATCCCTGTCACAATGTCTCTTCCCCAAATTGGGTACTGTAAACATTTTTAATGGGGAAACATAAGAAAAATTGAGAATCTGTCCAATAAAAAGGATCAAAACAAAGGGCCAGGGGCAGTCAAAGTGTCTCAAAACACCCCGGGTTATATCGAAACGCTAAAGTTTCCTCCCCAAGTTTCGTTTTTTTTAATTAGTAAACAAAACAAAATTAGATTGGCCAAGGCAAAAAAAAGTAGAACCCCACCCCAAACCCTCCCGAAGCCCCAACCCCCCAACATCCCCCCGGAAAAACCCGGCAATAACAGATTGCAGACAGCTACTGAAAGGGCGTTTGGTGGGTTCCCCGGCCAAAAGTTTTACTAACTTGCAATCAGGGAATTCTCCCCCTCTATATGCATTCATAAGCAATAGCAGATTTTCCCTTCTATACCTTACCTTCCTACTTACCAAAAATTCTATAAGTTATATCATAGTAAAACTAAAAATGTTGACCACAAAGTGTTTTATTATTATTATATTAATTTTTATATTAAATAACATAAAATATATAAATATACATATTTTTATATATATAATAAAATAATAATAATACTATATATATTATTATATTAAAAAAAATATACATAAATTTTTAATATTAATATATATATTTAAAAAATATATTATAAAACATATATTTTTAAAAATATAATTATTAAAATTTTAAAATTATAATATATTACAAAATATTTATATATGCATAAAATATATAATATGCATAAAATAATTTTTTATCTCTAATTTAAAAATTTAGCATACATATATTATATATGCATACATAATTATATAGCAACATATATTAATAGCATACATATTATATTTTTGCATACATAAAATTATATCTACAATAAATTAAAAACAATATATTATAGCATACAAATATATAACATCATAATTTTAAAAACATACAAAAAAAACATACAAATAATATTACATACATACAAAAATAAAAAACATTTTTAAATTAATACTACATAATATATATACATACAACTATATATATACATAATTTCATATATATTACATACATACATAATTATACATACATAAATTATATATACTAAATTATATTATATAAAATATTTTTTATAATAAAAATTTTATTATATTTTTTATATATTATTTAAAATATATATATATACACACAACAACTCACTACCCGTATAGGCCTTTTAAATACAACAAGTGGCGGGCCCAAAGGGAAGTCAAAGGGGGGCTGAATAACTTTAAAAGGTCTAGGTAAGATCAAGGGGGGCTAGGTAAAGGGCAAGGGTGCCTAGGTAAGGTCAAGGGGGTCAGGAAAATCAAGGTGTCTAGGTAAGGTCAAAGGGGGGGAGGTAAGGTCAAGGGGTCTAGGGGAAGTCAAGGGGTCTAGGTAAGGCAAGGGGGTTTTGGGTAGATCAAGGGGGCTAGGGAAAATCAAGGGGGGTCAGGTAAATCAAGGGGTTTTTGGATCGGGGTCTAGGTAAGATCAAGGTGGGTCTAGGTAAGATCAAGGGGGTCTAGGTAAGATCAAGGGTGTTGGGAAGGCAAGGGGGGGCTAGGGAAAATCAAGGGGGGCTAGGGAAAGGGCAAGGGGGGTTTGTTAAAGGGAAGGGGGGCTAGGTAAAGGGCAAGGGGGTCTAGGGAAGCAAGGGGGTCTAGGGAAATCAAAGGGGGGTCTGGTGAGATCAGGGGTCTGGGGGAGTCAAGGGGTCAGGTAAAATCAAAAGGGGGGTCTAGGTAAGATCAAGGGGGTCTAGGTAAATCAAGGTGGGTCTGGAAGATCAAGGTGGTCAGGAAGACAAGGTGGGCTAGGGAAAAATCAAGGTAGGTCAGGTAAGACAAGGGGGTTTACGAAGTCAAAAATATGCTGCATAACCCCCGTTTCAGAAAACTCACTCTCCCCGACGCTCTAACAAGACTCGATCGAAAAAGCTAAAACCCCAAGGGTATACTACGAAAATATTTTTGTGACTTCAAAACTTAAAATTACTTGGCCAGGGTCTCTAAACTTGGGGCCCCAGGTCCTCTACAACTTGGCCCGGCCCCACAACTTGGCCGGGCTCTACAACTTTGGGCCCGGTCTCTACAACTTGGCCAGGTCCTCTACAACTTGGCCAGTCCTCTAAACTTGGCCAGGTCCCCTACAACTTGGCCAGGCCTTACAACTTGCCAGGTCCTCTACACTTTGGGAGTCCTTACAAATTGGGGCCCGGTCCTTACAACTTGGAGGGCCTCCAATTGGCCAGGTCTTACAACTGGCCGTCCTCTACAACTTGGCCCGGCCTCTACAATTGGCCAGGTCCTCACAAATTGGCCAGGTCCTCTACAATTGGCCAGGCCCCCAACTTGGGCCCGGTCCTCTCAATTTTCCAGGGGCCTCAAAATGGCCAGGTCCCTACAACTTGGCCCGGTCCTCACAACTTGGCAGGGGCCTCTACAAATTGGCCAGGTCCTCACAACTTTGGCCAGGTCCCTACAACTTGGGCCCGGGCCTCTACAATTGGCCAGGGCCTCTAAAAAACTTTCCGCCCTCACAACTTGGCCCGGTCCTTAAAAACTTGGCCAGGGCCTCTACAACTTTGGGCCCGGGGCCTAAACTTGGCCAGGTTTCCCCTAAAATTGCCATCCCCTACAACTTGGCCAGGTCCCCACAACTTTGGCCCGGTCCCTACAACTTGGCCCGGGCCCTACAACTTGGGCCCGGGCCTCTACAACTTTGGGAGGTCCTCTAAACGGCCAGGGCCCCCCAACTTGGCCAGGGGCCACAACTTGCCCGGTCCTCTACAATTGGGCCCGGCCCTACAACTTGGCCAGGGCCCCTACAAATTTTCCAGGTCCTTACAACTTGGCCGGGCCCACAACTTGGCCAGGGCCTCTACAACTTTGGGCCCGGGCCTCTACAACTTGGGCCCGGTCCTCTACAACTGGCCAGGTCCTCTACAACTTGGCCGGGGCCTTCAATTGGGCCCGGCCCCTACAACTTGGGCCGGTCCTTACCTTGGCCAGGTCCCTAAACTTGGCCCCGGTCCCTACAACTTGGGAGGTCCCTACAACTTGGCCCGGGCCCTTAAAAACTTGGCCGGTCCTCACAACTTGGCCAGGCCTCTAAACTTGGCCAGGGCCCCTACAACTTGGCCCCGGTCCTCTACAACTTGGGCCCGGCCTCTACAAAATTCCAGGTCCCTAAATTGGCCAGGGCCCTACAACTTGGCCCCCCACAACTTGGCCCGGTCCTCTACAACTTTGGGCCCGGTCTCTACAACTTGGCCGGTCCCCTACAACTTGGGGCCCTCCTCACAATTTGGGCCAGGGCCTCTACAAAATTGGCCCGGTCCCCTACAACGGCCAGGCCTCTAAACTTGCCAGGGCCTCTACAACTTGGGCCCGGTCCTCTACAACTTGGCCGGTCCTCACAACTTGGCCAGGTCCTTAAAACTTTTGGCCCGGTCCTCTACAACTTGGCCAGGTCCCCTAAAAAATTGGCCAGGTCCTCTACAACTTTGGCCCGGTTCTCTACAACTTGGGGCCCGGGCCTCTACAACTTTGGGCCCGTTTCCCCTTCAAATTGGGGCCAAAGGGCCTCTAAAACTTTTGGCCCGGTCCTCTAAAAAATTTTTCCAGGTCCTCAAAACTTTTGGGCCAAAGGGCCCCTGCAAAAATTGGCCAGGGCCTCTACAAAAACCCGGGCCCGGTCCTCTAAAAATTTGGCCCGGTTCCCCCTACAAACTTGGGCCCGGTCCCCTACAAATTGGAAATCCTCTCAACTTTGGCCCGGTCCTCTACAACTTGGGGCCCGGGCCTCTACAACTTGGGGGGGCCTCTACAACTTTGGGCCCGGTTTCCTTTTACAAAAATTGGCCAGGTCCCCCCAAATTGGGCCCGGGTTTCCCCTACAAATTGGCCCGGGCCTCTAACCAAAAAACTGAAAAAAGGAAAAATGGGGGTTAAATTTCCCCTTTCTGAATATTTATTTTTCCCGGGTTAATTTTTCTTTCCTAAGGAAAAATTTAAAACCCCGGGATGTTAAGCTAAAAAATTTTGGTGTGTAGTTTTAAAAATAGGTTGGACAAATAGTGGTCGGTGGGCCCACCTAACCCGGGCAATAGGCCTTTCTTCAGTGCTCCTTTTTTATGTCTTAATAACGATATGGGCCCGGGTTTTTAAAAGGCTTTCCCTTATACCCGGCGTCAAGACCTGTCATTAACTCCCACACGAAAATATCTCATTTTAAAAATTAAATCGGGAAAATTAAAACAATTAAAAACAATCAAGTCGGGATCTTTTTATGACATTTTTATTAGGGTTTTTTTATACTCCCCCCGGATGCGAACCCCCTACCAGTAGGCCCGTGCAGTGTTCCCCCTTTATGTGAACAGTGCCAATGGATATAAGGGAAGATACCCAAATTTTGCCCGGGACGAATCCCCGGGTTTATCGGTTTACGCCACTACCAAATGACTTTGATATATCACTTTCACATTTCATATCTGCTCCCTACCGTCTAAAAATTCCTAAATCTAATCAGTCTTCAGTTCTAAGCTTTACAACCTATTTCTCCAATTTTTATCTCCACCCCATTCAAGGTAACCTATAGAATACATTCCACATTATTTCCTGGCCAGAGATTTCATGTCTGGTCGGGAGATGAAAACTAATACATCCCACTAAGTTACTTTTGATGTCAGTTCTTTACAATCTTTCATATACTCTCCCACCAGCCTCCCACCTATACATTACGATTTGCTTCAATAACCAAACTTTAGTGGACTTATAACCTGGAAATACCTTACAAGTGGCCCCGCCCACATCTAACGACGTCTCCAACTACTGCATCTCCATATACCACTACATATGGGTCAGGCCATTTATTAGTGTGGTTGTCTCCACTCAGACTGGTCAAGGTTGCTGTGTTGATCAATGTTGCAGCAGACACAGCCAGGCACAGCACTCCACAATTACCACACCTGAAACAAAACATTTACATTATAACCATGAACATTACAAACATTTATAGGCCTACATTGCCATGTATGCCTATAAAACTAGTAACATTACTGCCTGACTTATATACCCCATTAATGTTTAATATAGTAAAGCTTTCTCTTTATATTTCTTATAAATAACCTGATAACTAACAATTTGTTTGCATGGAAGTCTATATCTGGATCACAAGGCGCAAGTTCCTTGGATCAAGAGACCTTCACTAAATTATTTTTCAATAATGAAACAACTAAAACAAATAACCAGAACTGGATACACCATTATGAGTTATGTAAAGCCTAGTGTGAGAATTATTGTTTGATCAGAGGAAGGGGAGTAGCTTCAGTTCCTCGCATCAAAACCCCTCCACTAAACTCAATTCAACCCCCCGCCCCCTCCAAAACATTAGACCCCCAAAAATTACATTATGACTATTAAAATATTAATAATTTGGTGACCAAACTGGTGGTGAGGACCAGGAGCTGCAGCTCAACTCTGCTGCTGTACTGACAAATACGTCACCAGACAATACTCACGTTATCTAGGTGTATTAAAAGGATGAGGAAGCGGTAAGAAACCGGCGGGGTGGCAGGAGGAGGAGCAACATGTCTCTTCTGTACGACCACTGAAGTTCAATTGACCTTTAGTAACCTTGAGGTTGGTCACTGTCCTGACATTCACTATAACACCATCACTGATAACTGACTAAACTCTTACTACCACCACTAGATGCCACTACTACACCACTACTACCACTACTAGATGGCACTACTACACCACCACTAGACGGCATAACTATCAGTACTACCCCATGGTGGAGCGCTCATCCCGTGGGGGTCATGGACCACCTGGGAGGATAAGTTCACTCCCAGGTGACATAGATCACATTCCTTGGATGGGATCTATGTCACCACTACGGTGCAGAGTGGTTTGGATACGTGGAGCTTGATTTGGAACACCTAACGTGTGGGATTTGGTGTATTGTGAATGAGATGGACACACACACACACACACATACACACACACACACACACACACATACACACACACACACACACACACACACAGTGGATGGAGGAGCAGTGGAAAAGGATGGAACAAGAGTGGGAGAGAAAATTAGGAGAGCTTTCTGAAAAAATGGAGAAAGAGCTCTCTGTGAAATTGGAAAAGAGGTTGGAGAAGGATACAAAGAATTGGGAGGCACAAGTCGAAACTGCAGTAGCCAAGATAAGGGTCCTAGAAGTTGAGATAAATAGGCTGAAGCGAGTTACAGAGGCAGTGACCAGAGAAGACACAGCATATGAAGCTGCGAGGCCGAACAGGAAGGAAGCGAATTATGAAATTAAGCTAAGGTCATATCAGCCTTGCCAAGTAGGACAGGAGGGTGAAAGGAAGAACAGCTGGTTGCGATGGACAGGGCGATAGGTTCGAAATGCTTGAGCACAACCATGCTATCAAGAGCCACTGGAAAACGCAAGGAGAAAAATGACCACATACAGGCAGGATCCAGATGTCACAGAGGGTGAGGCAATGAGAGGAGGAAAGGGCAAAATCAGTGTTTGTCCCTGGGGCTTCAGGAGAGAGAGGAAAGGACACACACTGAAAAGGGCAGCAGGAAGAAAGAAAGGTGATTGAGAAATCATCCGGAAAAATAGGTGAAGAGATGGACGAGATTGTAAAATTTTCAGAGAATATAGACGGGGTACTCGAAAGGGGCGAACGACAATCAAGCTGGATTCCTCAGGACAGAAACAGTGCGGAACAGGATCTTCCACAAGAGAAAGTAACACGATTAATACTTGGAAGATTACAAGAGGGTGTTCCTAGACCAGAGGAAGAACAAACAGAACGAAGCAGTGAGGGAAGCAGCAGCAGAGGGAGAGGACAAAAAAGCGAAAGGAGCTAGGAAAAGAGACAGGATGGAACCCAGCAGAGGTCAGTCAGAGCAGACAGAAAGAAGGGCAAGCACACACACAAACTATTCTCAGAACCATACAAACCGATCACACCATCCAACCACTCACTACATCCATACCCACAGCCCTCCACCCAACACCGAGCTATAGAATCCCACAGTATGCCCCGGCTCCCACCCTTCACAGGCCCCAAACCCACAGTGTTGAGAAAGGTAAACTGAGGTTATGGTACACAAACCTGATGAAATAACAAATAAGTGGGAGGAGTGGCATGAAAGCGTCAAAGAAGCTATCACTGGACATCATAGCTCTCACAGAAACCAAGCTTACGGTATAATAAAAGATGCCATCTTTCCAACAGGATACCTAAATCCGAGGAAAGGACAGAGGGAACAGGGGGGGTGGAAGGAGGGGATTGACTTGATCAAAATCGCTGAATTTTGATGAGCTGGTGGTGACCAGCGGAGAAGAAAGTGATTACATATTTTCGGGAACGTTCACGCTGGAGGTCCCAAGGTAGGTATTAGCAGTGATGTATAAAACCCACCACAGAGCAGCAGAGGGCCAAGGCAAGATGGCGACGTGAGCAATAGAGCGAATGGTTGACATCACTGGCGAGAGTGGCCAGAAGAGCTCATGCATGCAGGGCAAAAGCTCCTGATCAATGGTGGGACTTTAACCACAAGGAGGATCGATTGGGAGAACTTGGACCCACATGGGGGCCAAGATACATGGAGGGCTAAGTGATGGAGGTGGGTACTGGAAAACTTCATGTGCCAAACACGTAAGTGGACACTACAAGAGAGAGAGGAGAGGATGAACCAGCAAGGCTGGGACTTAGTATTCACCTTGAGTTTAGTGCAGATATCGAGGAATCACATATGAAAGACCCCTTGGGGCCTGTGACAATTGTGGTTTTAAGCTTCGAATACCACAGCTAGAGCTACAAGTGGAGGGAGAAGCCAGTGAAGGCCAGACGAATGAAGCAAAATACAAGAAAGGGGACTACACAGGAATGGGAACTTCCTGACGGGGTTCAGTGGACAGAGAACTGGCAGGGAAGCCAGTTCCAGTTAATGAGATGTGGAATATGTGGCAACAAAAACCCCAAAGGAAAGAAAAAAGGGAAGACCCAGCCCAAAAAGAGCCAGAACGAAAAAGCACGGGATAAGAAAGGGGGGCCCAAAGACAAAAATGAAAACGACATAGCAGCAAAACCCCAAATCTGACCCAAAAACTGTTGTACGGGCCACTCAGGGGGAAAACAACAGCCCAAGGACCATTAACCCGGCTAAGGAAGGAAGGGGGAAAGAGAAAAACAAAAAAATGACCGTGAAGTAGGGTGAGGAACTCAACAAGAGTTTCCCAAAAAAGGGGTTCACAGGGGAAAGACAAAAGGGGGCCCCAGAAACGGGGGAGGTGGGGCACACCACCATGGGGCTTACACGTGCCCCACAACCGAGGAAGAAGTGAAGGGGCCCCTCTGAGTGAGCAGATACCTAAAAGGAAAAGGGGCCATATAACTTTCCCCCCATGGGTATTGAAGAGGGGGCAAGGCGCTATGTGTACCCCCTAACAACAACATTAAATACATCAACAAACGGGGAGATTTTCCCTTAGGCATGGAAGACAGAAAGGGGGTAGCCCCAATTTTTAAAAAAAGAACAGACATGAAGCTTTTAAACAACAGACCATTGTCACTGACATTTTAATCAATTTCAAAATCATGGAAAGAAAATCAGGAGAAATTTGGGGAACACCTAGAAAAAAACCGATCTCACCCAACAAAACCAAAAAGGTTTCAGGAGGGGAAAATTCCTGTGCACAAACCTACTGGGGGTTCAAACAGGGTGCCAGAAAGTAAGACAAGAGAGAGGGGGTTTGGGGGAAATTGTTTTTCTTGGACCAAGAAGGCGTTTAAACACAGTTCCACACAAGAGATTGGGCAAAAACGGAGGACCAACCCGGGATAACGGGGAAAGGCACTAAAAAGGATCAGGGAATACTTGTCAGGAAGACAGGGTCGGGGGGGTCTGGGGGAAGTGGCGAGGTGTCATAGTGGGCACCTTGACCACCCGGGTTTCCCCCAGGGTCAGTCCAAGGGGCCAGTGCGTTTTTTGGGATTTGTGAAAAGACATGACGGAAGGGAAAAGGGCTCGAGGTGTCCCCGTTTGCAGAAGACGTGAAGTTGATTTAGAAGAATTTACTCCCAAATTTAAACCAGGCAGAAAATACAAAGGGATCTGGGCGGCTGCAGACCTGGTCCAGCAAATTGGGGCCCCGGAGTTTTAATCCCACCAAATTGGGAAAGGAATGGGAAAATTGGGGGGGGGGCCCCAAAAAAACCCCCAAAAACGGAGTACAGGGCCCAGGGGGCCGAGACTACAAAAACCCCACCAAGGAAAAAGACTTTTTGGGGGAGTATAACCCAGGCACATCTCCTGAAGGGGCCATAACCAAATAACTGCGCAGCCCTAAAGGGGGGCCAGCAAAAACCCAGAACAGCATTCCCACATCTTTAAAAAGGAATCAATTTAGACCCTGTAAAACCGTGTACGGAAAGGGCCCCTTTTGGAGTTGGGCACCCCGTTTGGAAACCCCAAACCCAGCCCAAACCCCGTAAAAAAACTCTGGTGGCCTGGTGGTTAACGCTCTCGCTTACACGGTGAGGGCCTGGGTTCTTTTCCCAGCCAAGTAAAACTTTGGGACTGTTTCTTTCCACCCGTTTCTATGTTCCCCCTCAGTAAAATGGGTACCTTGGGGTTATCGACGGTGTGGGTC
>NC_069476.1:10746292-10783792 GCF_026875155.1 Cherax quadricarinatus
GTGGTGGTTGGTGATGTTATTGTTATTGTTGGTGGTGGTGGTAATATTGTTGTTGTTGTTGTTGGTGTGGTGATGGTGGAGGGTGGTGGTGCCTGTTGTTATTGTTGTTGTTGTTTTTGGGTGGTGATGTTGTGTTGTTGTTGTAGGTGTGGTTGTTGTGGTGGTGGTGGTAGAGGTGGTGGTAACGTTATTGTTGGTGTGGTGTGGTGTTGCTGCTGTTACTGCTGAGTGGTGTGGTAGTGGGGGTGATGGTGGTGATTGGTGGTGGTGGTGTGGTAATGGTAGCGGTAGGATGATGGTAGTAGTAGTTACATAAGAACCATAATGAATCGAAGGAACACTGCAGAAGGCCTACTGGCCCATGCGAGCAGTCCAAGTCTCCTACCGCTTAAGCCAATGCCACCCAACCTAGTCAGGTCAGGTCACATTGACTTAAGGAGGAACACGGCAACCGACCTGGTAGCACAAGCTATCAGGTCCAACTCACACACCCACCCACATTCCCAAAACTTTCATGTATTTATCCAACCCTATTTTTAAAGCTAACACAACGTTCGCCTCTATAAATACTCCGGATTTGTTCCACTCATCTCACAACTCTATCTACCAAACCAGTACTTCACTGTATCCTTCCGAATCTGAATTTTTCCACATAAAACCGTTGCTGCGATTCCTGTCTAGGCTAGATATTTCAGCACACTATTTACATCCCTTTATTATTCCTGTCTTCCATTTATACACCACAATCATATCCCCCTAATTTTCTACGTCTTTCTAGAGAGTGCAGTTTCAGGCCCTAGCCCTAATCCTCATAGGGAAAGGTTTTCTGATACATGGGATCAACTTGTGTCATCCTCCTTTGTACTTTTCCAGAGAATTATATCCATCCCTGTAATACGTGACCAAAACTGTGCAGCATAATCTAAAATGAGGCCAAACCAAGGATGTATAGAGTTGAAGAACAACCTTAGGACTCCTATATTTATGCTTTTCTTGATATGAAGTCCAAGGATTCATAGCTTTAAAGCGAACAACTTATGCACGTTGTCTGTTTCAGATTACTGCTAACCAGAACTCCTAAATTTTTTCCGCAAAATCCGTAATATTAAGATCACATTAATTAGTTATATGTGCATGGTTATGTCCTGCCAACTTTAGAAACTTTGCATTTGTCCTAATATTAAACTGCACATCTGCCACTCTCTCCGACCACTGCAGATAGTCACATCTATTCAAATCTTCCTGGAGTGCTTCGAATGTCCCTCGTCAGATGAATGAATTCGACGGCCTATTTTGGTGTCACGCAAAACTTGCCGATGTCGCTCTTATGCCCTCATCAATGTCGTTTATGTAGATTGTGAACAGCAGGGGCCCCCAACACTGACCCCTGTGGAACGCCGCCTTTAACGCTTCCCACATCTGATTTCTCCCCATTTAATGCAAACTTCTGCTGTCCGGTATTTGTCAACCATGCCTCTATCCAGGAAAAAATTTCTCCTCCTATTCCACTGGGGTGCTTTAATTTTTCCTCAATATTCTCTGATGTGGGACCCTGACACAAGCCTTACTGAAGTCCAATACACAAAATCTTATTCATTACATGATCTAATCCTCAAATACCTTAGTGAAGAAAAGTTAATAATAAATTCGTAAGGCAGGAACGCCCCTTTGTAAAACCATGCTGAGATTCTCGTTGATTAATTTATGCTTTTCAAGGTGGCTTGCAAACTGCCTCGGCAATATTGATTCCCATAAATTTCCACTATGGAAGGTTAGCTAATTGGTCTATAGTGTTCGAAGCAAAGGGACCTGTCACCTATTTTGAAAACAGGTATCACATTTGCCATTTTCCACTTATCTGGCACCATGCCAGTTTGTAGTGATATGTTGAAAAGATTAGCCAAAGGTGTGCTAAGCTCCTCTTTACATTCCTTTAGAACCCTTGCATACAGTTCATCAGGGTCTTGATGCCTTAAGAATGCAATTCTAGCGCACTGCTGAGGTCTGAAGAATAAACATTTCGCAACACTTTCACAGCAGGTCCCGTGGCTTGGTTAACAACGCTCACACCGAGTGTCCGTGGTTCGATCCCCTGCTGGGTGGGAACATTGGGCGTATTTCCTTACACCTGCTATCCCCGATGCAGGTACCTGGGTGTTAGTCGAATGTTCTGGCTGGCATCCTGGGGGGCAAAATTAAAAGACCACAATAGAAATAAGACAGAAAGTCCTCGATGACGCACTGACTTTTTCGAGTTATCCTTCCTGGCTAACCCTCTGGGGTTAAAAATCCCAACAAAATAGTAAGTCCAGCTCTCCCATAAAGAAATATCCTGTTTCTAAATCCTGCGCTGACTTCCACCAGTGTTCAGTAGACCACTTGAACACTTTGACGAAGAATTTAGAAAGATCTGAAGATATTTGAAAGACACACTGCCTAATACTGACCACAGAGACACTGCCTGATACTGACCTGTGAGGGAAAAGTTCAACAGATAGAAACAGCGAGCGAGTATATGGTAACGATAGTTTGATTGCCGGCTGCTTGTTAAGGTAGGGTCAGTCTAGCTCCCGCTATCCCCTCCCCCCGCTTTCTCCCCACCCCGAAAGGTGACGTGTGGGGCTCCGGCCAAACAGTAATCACTCGACTCCAGCTCCCAGCACAACTGTAAGTAAAAGCCTCTGCTCCTATTCTAGTGGATATTGGTCGAAAGCTTCCCTTTTGACTAATAATAAACTTGGTCCTTTCAGTTTTAAGCTCCACATGATACTTTTAGATAATCACCACCTTTGTTAGTATCTTACACTATCATGGAGAGTGATTTCTTAAGCAGTGGGTAACCTGTCTCTTTCCAGCTTGAAATGACAGCTCGGGTCACCTGCCAACCAACGAGAAGTGTTGAAGGAGACGGACTGAAACGGTCTTGGGACGTCACTTCATGATCTACCTACCTGATTAATTGTACAGGACACTACCCCTCATCTTTGCAGCGGTAAAGAACCTGCGTTCCTGTCATCTGGACTGACTATTCAAGGCTATAGACTCTGTGATGAACTAGTCGTTGGGTTGTCACTCAATACCTGTACCCCCCCCCCCTGTCATTAACGGCTACAATTTCTACAAAACGGTGTCAACATTAACCAGACACCCCAGTTTACTTGTACATATTGGCGTTGAAGTCAAATGGCAATTTTTTTTAATTTTTCGTTTTTCTTTCAAATAGGATACACCTTCACATTTCAATGTTTTATATTTGCATTAATAAATAATAGTGTTTATCTTCGTGAATTATTATTTCTTTTTCTATTCATTAATTTTCCTGAGGAGGAGCAAGCCTTGATAATACTGTCTGAAGTTGTTACAGGGCTGAGTAAGCCTTCACATGACCACAGAGACACTGCCTGATACTGACCACAGAGACACTGCCTGATACTGACCACAGAGACACTGCCTGATACTGACCACAGAGACACTGCCTGATACTGACCACAGAGACACTGCCTGATACTGACCACAGAGACACTGCCTGATACTGACCACAGAGACACTGCCTGATACTGACCACAGAGACACTGCCTGATACTGACCACAGAGCACTGCCTGATACTGACCAGAGGCACTGCCTGATACTGACCACAGAGACACTGCCTGATACTGACCAGAGGCACTGTCTGATACTGACCACAGAGGCACTGCCTGATACTGACCACAGAGACACTGCCTGATACTGACCACAGAGACACTGCCTGATACTGACCACAGAGACACTGCCTGATACTGACCACAGAGACACTGCCTGATACTGACCAGAGGCACTGCCTGATACTGACCAGAGGCACTGCCTGATACTGACCAGAGGCACTGCCTGATACTGACCACAGAGACACTGCCTGATACTGACCAGAGACACTGCCTGATACTGACCAGAGAGCACTGCCTGATACTGACCACAGAGACACTGCCTGATACTGACCACAGAGACACTGCCTGATACTGACCACAGAGACACTGCCTGATACTGACCACAGAGACACTGCCTGATACTGACCAGAGACACTGCCTGATACTGACCTAGAGCACTGCCTGATACTGACCACAGAGACACTGCCTGATACTGACCAGAGACACTGCCTGATACTGACCACAGAGACACTGCCTGATACTGACCAGAGACACTGCCTGATACTGACCACAGAGGACACTGCCTGATACTGACCACAGAGAAAAATGCCTGAACTGCCCCAAGGCACTGCCCTGATACTGCCCCACAAAGCACCCCTTTGTATGACCACAGAGACCAAGGCCCGGAAACCCTTTGACCCACAGAAAACCGGGTAAAAACTGACCACAGAGCCCACTCCCTTTATTCCCTGACCCCCAGAGACACTGCCTGATACTGACCCAAAGGGGAACCCCCAACTGTCCAAAACCCTGAAAACCACAGAGACACGCTATACTGACCACAGGACCTGCCTTATACGACCCAGAGAAAACTGCCTATACTGACCACGGGGAGACACTCCCCCATACTGCCCCAAAGAGACAATTCCCGGGTTACGGACCACAGAAAAACGGGCCTATTTTGACCCGGGGAAAACACTGCCTTTACTGACCACAAGGGAAAACTCCTAACTGGCCGCAGGGGAACACTCCCGGGATATGCCCACAGAACACTGCCTGATATGACCCCCAAAAACCCCTCCCTGATGACTGACCCGGGAACAGCCTGATACGGGACCAAAAAGAAAATTTGCCGGGAACTGACAAAAAGACTTCCTCCTTGGGCCCGAACGCCAAACAGAAAAAACCGAAAAAACCAAGAAATTTTGACCCCTGAAAAAAAAAAACTGAAAACAAACCCAACCTGATCCCTCCCACAAAGAAAAACCCTTTTATTACCAAAAAGAACTTTAAGGCCGTTTTTAAGGAAAAAATTTCCAGTTTTGGGAAAAAACCAAAAACAAAAAAAAAAACAAAAAATTAGACCGAAAAGGAAAAACAAGGAATTTTACCTTTAGTACCAAACTTTTTTTACTAGGAAAAGGACACCAAAAAACCTTAAAAAAATTTTAAAATTTTATGTTAACTTTTAAGAACCCCTTTTTAAGGAAAATAAGGGTTCCCAAATTTTTAAGCAAATTAAAATTTTTTGGGAAAGAAATTTTAACAAGAAAATAAATTTTTTTTAAATATTTTCCAGCTTGAAAAAAACCAGGGTGTTCCACCTTGATGTACCCTTGCTTTTTCCCACAGGAGGGGGGGGCCCCAAAAACCAGCCGCTTCGGAAAAAAATTTTCCCAAAGGGATAAGCCCTAATGTGACTTTAAAATCCAAAAGAAAAAATTTGGGAAGTTCCCCAAAGGGGGGTGGGTTTATCTTTCTGAACCTAAAAGAATTTTGGGGAGGTAATATTTCCAAGGGGAATTTAAAAAATTGCTTTGTTGATTTGAAAAAAATGTACTTTGGGGCCCCAGTGTCACCATGGGGGGGCCAAAAAGGGACCCAGTAGTGGGGTAAATGTCCCCTTTTGAGGGTGCCACAAAGTTCAATACTTGCGTCGTGTCCCCAATAAAAAAGGGGTGGCCCAAAAAAAATTTAAATTTGCGTAAAAAATGCATTAATTCCCCACGACCAAAAACTTTCATTTCAAAATAAGGGTTTTGCCACCAAAGAAAATATTTCGCAAACCCCTATTGGGTCCCCACCAAAGTCTCTTCCCCGGGTGGGGGTGTTCCCTAAGATTGCCACAAAAGGATTAATTTCCCCAAAAAACTTGCTCATTAATGAGGGACCCCAAAGATCCAAAACTTTCCCTCAAGGGGTAGGGAAGGAGGGAAAAGCAGATTGGTTGGTGAAAAGGGGGGGAAAAAGGGGTTTGGGGTTAATTTTTGGGGGGGTGGGGGGTCAAGGGGTTTTAAAAGGGGGATAAATTTTTTGGGGGTAAGGGGATAGGGGGTTTTCCAATTTTGATAAACTTTTAAAAATGGTTTTTTTCCTTCTAAAATTTTTTCCCCCAAAACCAATTTTTAAACTTTTAAAGAAAAACCAAACCCCTATCCCTAAAAAAACCCAAACCTATTTGGTCCCTGGAAAAGGAATTTTTTTCTTTTCAAAGGAGATTAAATTTTTAAACCCCACCCTGGAAAAACCCTTTCCGCTTTTGTTTTTTCCCCAAAAAATTTTAACACCAAATTTGAGAATTGTTTCCACAGAGGGGCCTTTTCCTTCACTGAAAAAAAGGGGGTTTGGAATTTAAAATTATGGGAGAAGAAGGAGGGGGGAAGGGGGGGGGCTGGGGAAGGGGGGGGGGGGGGGGGGGGGGAAAAAGGGGGAGGGGGGAGGAGGGGCGGTAGGGGGGATGGGGCAAAAAAAAGGGGGTTTTGGACCCAAATTAAGAAAAACCCCAAAGCTAAAACAAAAGGAAAAGGGACAACCAAAAGGATTCACCAGGGGGTGAAAAAGGGGGGAAAGAAAGAATCAAACCAAAATTAAATAAAAAAAAATTTTGCCAAAAAGGGTAGGGATTATTTAAAGGGGAAAGGGGGGAACGGGAAAGGCGGAAGAAAAGGGAAGGGGGGAAAGAAAAACTAAAAAAAAAGGAAAAAAGGAAAAAGTTTTTATCTTAGAGGAAGAATCGTTTTTTTATTCAACTTTTTGAAAACCTTTTTGGGAAATTTTTAAAAATTTATTTAAAAAATATTACTCTGAAAAAGAAGTATTTTCCCCCATAGAAAGGGAGGCTAGGAAAATGAAAAAACCTCTGCCTCGGGTCCGGGAACCGAGGGGATGTAAACCGGGGGTTTTGTCCAGACCGGGGAACTGATCACCTCTGCCTCTTTTTCCCGGGACCGGGGGGAAGAAGTTTCACCTTACCCTTTGCCCAAAACCGAGGAATTGTTTCACCTTTCGGGCCCTTTTGTCCGACCAAAAGGGAAACTGATAAAACCTTCCCCCTTGTCCAGTACCAAAGGGCCCTTAAACCCAAACCTTCCCCTCGGGTCCAGCCGGGGGACGCCCCACCTTGCCCCCTGTCCAGCCGGGGGACTGACCCCCTTTGCCCTCTGCCCAAACCCGGGGGGGACGGGACCCCCAATGCCCCTGTCCAGCCCAAAGGGAACAGCGGGCCTCAATTTCGTCCCCCTACTCTTTTGCTGTTTCCAAACCCTTTTTAAGGTCGGGCCTGTATGCGCTGAAGGGTGCTTGAAGGGTTTTTTGCAAAGGTTATTAAAAAAACGTCCGCCTGTCGGGCCCACAAACCCCAGCCTTGTTCTGCCAAGCCCCAATAATCTCAAAGACAAAATAGCAGAAAAAAACGTCAACTTTAACAATAAAACAAGTAGTGAAATTTTACAAGGGATTTGGGGGTGTGTGTGTGTGTTGATTTTCCCCCAAACTCACCTATGTGGTTTGGTTTTGTGTATTTTAACCATCACCTAGGGGTTAACCAAAAATTTTTGGGGTTTGGAGCCGTTCGAGTAAATTAGCTCCTAGCCCCGCCCCCCTTCAATGGTGGGCTGTTTGGAAATCATCCCCCGGGAACCACGGGGTTTTTAAAATACCTCGGGCCTTAAAAGGGTGTTAGGGGGAATCCTCCCCAAACTAAAATCGCTTCCCCAAACTTTTTTCCCCCCTGCAAAACTCTGCGGCTGAAGAAATTTATTTCCCTTTAGCATCCCTGTGATTCTCTTTGTCTTCAACTTTTCAACTGTGTCCCCTTGTTACTGGTTCCCTCTCGGAAAAACCTTTCTTTTTTTCCCCCTTTGGTTAAATTCCTCTAAAGCATTTTATATTTTATTACATGTCTTTCCCAAAAATTTTTTTCTCCTGTCCCCCAGTTTTTCCGTCGTTTGGTTTTTCCCTTAAAACCTTTTCGTCTTGGGACATCCCTTTTTAGTTTGGGATTTGCCCTTGGGTTGCAAAACCTTTGCACTTCTCAAAAGTTTTTTACTTTGTTTGGAGTTTGGATTTGAAATGTGGTGGGGTGTGTGTGGGTGTGGTGTGGGGTTTGTGTTTTGTGTGTGTGTTTTTGTTTTGTGTGTGTAAAAACCCCACTGAGCTTTTAACAGAGTACAACCCCTAAAGTACTTTCGATTTTGAAACTCTGTGTCGGGGACTCAGCCCCTGGATCCCCCCCCTTTTGATCACTTTGCCCGGCATCACTGACTGCTGGACTTTTGGGGTTTTATCAAAACCAAGGGCCCTTGAAGCTGCGTTTTTGGGGTTTGCCCCAACCCCTGTCTGTCCAAAAATTTCTTTCCCAAATTTTTTTAAACCCCCCCTTTGGAGACTAAAGAAATATTTCCCATGAGACCCTTTAGTACATCTGGGATTCACTTTCTGTTTTTGCCTCCCTATCCCTAAAGCTGTGTAAAAGGGAAGTTTTTTTTTCCACCCCTCCCCCCATTTTAAATGCCACTTTTCCATTCAACTTTAAAATCTATCTTTCAATTACACATTTTCCGTTCTCGTGCCCTTTTCTTTTTTAAAAAGTCAAATCCTAAATCCTAAAAGTAAAAAATTTTTTAAAGGGTCTTTCACGTCTTTATCATGCCCTTCCCCCCCGGGTCCATCTCTCTCTCCTGAAGTTGGTTTAAATTTAATCCCTCTTTTCGCATACCACAACCATGGGGGGTGTTGCTTTTGGGGCTTTTTGGGCTCCTCGATCAAATCCCCGGAAACCATTTCTCTGTTATTTGCTGGGGACAAAAAGGGGTATGGATCCTGTTTCAATTTCTTTTCAGTTTAAAGATTTTTAATAGTTTCCCCAAGAAGTAAACCTATAATTTAAACCCCAGAAAACCCCACTTTTTTTTAAAAACTCCAAAAATTTCACAAATTAATTTTTTCCCCAAAACTCACTATAATTTACCCCCAAAAAACTTCACTAAAATTTACTCCCGAAAAAAAACTCACAAATAAATTTTTCCAGGGCTCACTCAAATTTTCCCCGGGGGGGAACTAAATTCCCCCAAAGCTAAACTTTTTAATTTCCCCCCAAAAGGGTTTCACTATAATTCCCCCAAAAAGCTAACTATAATTCCCCCAGAAGCTCACTAAAATTTCCCTCAAAAATTTCTTTTTAAAAATTCCCCAGAAGCTCACTAAAATTTAACCCCAGAACCCTCCCTAAAAATTTTCCCCCAAAAAAACAAATTAATTCCCCCAAAGCTCACAAAAATTTCCCCGCAGAAACCTCACTAAAATTTCCCCCCAGAACCCCACTATAATTAACCCAAAACTCACTAAAATTTAAACCCAGAAGCTAAATAAAATTTTCCCCCCAAAGCCACTATAGTCCCCCCAAAAAGGGCCTCACATTTTTTCCCCCCAGAAACTCAATAATTAACCCAAAAATCTACTATAATTCCCCCAGAAGCAAACCTATTTTTCCCCCCAAAAGGCTCACTATAATTCCCCCAAAAAGCTCACTATAATTCCCCCCAGAAGCAAACAAATTTTTCCCCCAAAGGGGCTCATTTTAAAAATTCCCCCAGAATCAATAATTCCCCCCAGAAGCTAAACTATTTTTCCCCCCCCAAAGCTCACTATAATTCCCCCAAAGGGCCCATATAATTCCCCCGAAGCTAACAATTTTTCCCCCAGAAGCCCACTAAATTCCCCCCAAAGCTCACAAAATTTCCCCCCGAAACTCATAAAAATTAAACCCCAAAATCCTCATTTATAATTCCCAGAAAGCTAACAAATTTTCCCCAAAAGCTCACTAAAATTCCCCCCAGAAGTCACTAAAATTTTCCCCCAGAACCCTAACTAATTTCCCCCAAAAAGCCCCAACAAAAATTTCCCCCCCAAGAAGCCCCATTTAAATTTCCCCCCAGAAGCTCACTTTTTAATTTCCCCCAGAAGCTCACAAAAATTTCCCCCCAAAAAGCCCATTTAAAAATTCCCCCAAAAATTTCACTAAAATTTTCCCCCGGGAAGGGCCTCACTATAATTCCCCAGAAGCTCACAAAAATTTCCCCCAAAGGGCCCCTAAATTTTTTTTCCCCAAAGTACCCAAAACTAAAAATTCCCCCAAAAGCCACTAAAATTCCCCCAAAAGCTCACTAAAATTTCCCCCCAGAAGCCCACTTTTAATTCCCGAAGCTAAACTTAATTCCCCCAGAAGCCCCTTTTTAAAAATTCCCCCAAAAGCTCACTGTAATTCCCCAAAGAAGCAAAACCTATAATTCCCCAAGAAGCTCACTTTTAATTTTCCCCCAGAAGCCACTATTTTTCCCCCCAAAGCCACTAAAATTCCCCCCCAAAAGGGCCACTGTAATTCCCCAAGAAGCTCCCCTATAATTCCCCCAGAAGCTCACTAAAATTTCCCCCCAAGAAGCTCATTTATAATTAACCCAAAAGCTCACTGTTTTTCCCCCCAAAGCTCCCTATTTTTTTCCCCAGAAGACTAAAATTTCCCCCCAAAACCCTCCTAAAAATTTCCCCCCAAAGCTCACAAAATTTTTCCCCCCAGAAGCTCCCCTATAATTCCCCCAGTAGTAACTAAAATTTCCCCCCCCAGAAGCTCACTAAAAATTCCCCCAAAAGCCCCACTAAAATTTCCCCCAAAAGAACCCTTCTTTAAATCCCAGCCGATGCTAAACCAAAAAATTACTAAAATCCTCTACAGAAATCAACTTTTGGGAAATCTTAATTAAGTAAATATTTGATTAAACCCCGTCTAAATTTTGGGGGCCTAATGGGGGGGCATTTGCGCCCCCCCCCACCCATTATAAACGTTTGGGGTCTCTCCCGACCCCAAGAATAAAATATATGTGCCCCAAAAACCCAGCTATACCAAGCGGGTTAAACCGTCTTATTTTTATACCCATTTAAAACTCACTTGACCGGGTTTAAACGCAAGGACCCCTTGGGATTTTGTGTCGTTTTGGGGCCGTGTTGGGGAAGTGTTAAAAGACCGTTTTTGGGGAAACCGTTTGGGGGACCGGGGTTTGGGACCGTTTTGGGGACCGTCTTGGGGCCCGTGTAGGGGCCCGGGTGTGGGGGGCCGTTTTGGGGACCGTTTTTGGGGACCGTTTTTTGGGACCGTCTGGGGACCGTTTGGGGGGAACCGTGTAGGGGACCGTGTGGGGGGCCGTTTTTGGGGACCGTGTTTGGGGACCGGGTTTTGGGGAAATTTTTTGGGGGACCGTTGTGGGGGAACCGAAATTGGGGAAAGTTTTGGGGGACCTGTGGGGACGTGGGGGGGACCGTTTTGGGGGACGGGTTTTGGGGGACCGCCCTTTGGGCCGTTTTGGGGACCGCCCTTGGGGGGCCCTTTGGGGGGGCCCCGTTTTGGGGACCGTTTTGGGGGACAGCCCGGGGGCCGTCTTGGGGAGCCGCCCCTTTGGGGCCCGGGCTTGGGGCCGTTTGGGGAGGGGGTTTTAAAATTTACCTTTATAAGCTACACGGGATCAACCTTTCTATTATCCCAAAAAAATTCCCTAAAAATTTAAAAATGTTTGTGTTTTGGTTGTGGGGTTTTGGAGAGAGGGGAGAGGAGAGAGAGGAGAGAGAGAGAAAATTGAAGATAAAAAATTTTTTTTATTTCAAAAAATTTTGGGGGGTTTTATATAAAATTTAAAATGGGGGCAGTGTTCTCCTTTCAATGTTTCCGGGAGAAATTTTTTATTTATCTGGGGGCTCAAAAAAAATTTCCTTTCCCCATACCTTCACTCGGGATCTTTTCTTCTTGCTTCTTTTCTTCGCCCTTTCCACTTGTTTTTTTCACTTGTTTTTCTTTTGGTTCCTTCACTTTTTTTTCCTATGCCTTTTTAAAGGGGTTTTTTCCCGCCGAAATGTTCGTTCTTTTGTTTTTCAGTTTTTTTTTTGAGATTTTTTTTTTTTTTGAGGGGATTTTAAGTATGATGGTGAGGGAGGTGGGTGAAATTTGAAGGAGGAAAGGGTGATTTTTAAAGGGAGGGGGGTGAAAGTGAAGGGGGGGTTGGGGTGATGGGGGGGGGAGGTGGGTGGGAATAGCAAAGGGGAGGTAGGGTTGGGAGGGAGGTGGGTGAAAGTAAAAGGGGGGGGGGGGTGTTTGGTAAATAGGGGGGGTGGGTGATAGCAAAAGGAGGTGGGTGAGGGTTTGGGGGGGGGGTGGGGGGAAAGTGAAGGAGGTCCCGGGTGATGGGAGTGAGGGGGGGTGGGGAGTGAAAGGGGGGTTTTAAGGGTGATGGTGAGGGAGGGGGTGTAGTGAAGGGGGGTAGGGTGATGGTGAGTGAGGGGGGGGGGTGAAAAGGCAAGGTGGAGTGAGGGGTTAAGGGAGGCGGGTAAAGTGAAAGGGGTTGGGGTGGAGGGGTGAGGGAGGTGGGGGGAGGGGTAAAGGGAAGGAGGGTTGGATTAGGAGGGAAAGGGGGTAGAGTAAGGGTGGGTGATGGGGGGGGAAGGTTTGGGGAAAATTTGGAAGGGGGTAGGGGAGGGTGGGGAAAGGTGGGTGGGGGGGAAGGAGGGTGGGTGATGGTGAGGGGGGGGGTTTTTGAGAGTAAAGGAGGTAGGGTGATGGGAGGGAGGGGGGATAGTAAAGGAGGTGGTGAGGGTGAGGGGGGGTGGGGAGGTGAAGGAGAGGGGAGGGTGAGGGGAGGGTTAAAAGGGAAAGGGGGGGATAGTGAAGGGGGTAGGGTGAGGGTGAGGGGGTTGGTGAGATTTAAAGGGATTTTTGGAGTGAGGGTGAGGGGGGGGGTGGGGTAAAGGGGGTTGGGTGGTAAGGGGGGAGTCCAAAAAGGTGGGGTAAGGGGGGAAAAAAGGGGGGAGGTGAAAGGGGGGTTAAGGGTGAGGGGTGAGGGGATGGGTGAGGAGTAAAGGGATGGGGGAATGGTCATTGGTTAATCCCGGGGGGGATGGGGGGGGGAAGGGGGGGTGAGAGGGAAGGGGGGGTAAGGGGGGAAGGGGGGTGGGGGGGGGGGGATTTTGGGGTTTTTGGGTGAGGGAGGGGGGAAAAAGAGTGAAGGGGGGTGGGGTGTGGTGAGGGAGGTGGGTGAGAGTAAAGGGAGGTGGGTGATGGTGAGGGGGTGGGGAGAGTGAAGGGGGTATGTGGTTGGGGGGGGAAAAATAATGGGGGGGAGGGAGGTGGGTGAAGTGAAGGGGGGTAGGGGTGAGGGGGGTGAGAGGGGAGGGGGGTGGGGGGGATGGGTAAAGGGAAAAGGGTTTGGGGAGGTTTGGGAGGGGGTAAATTTGGAGGTGGGGGTTGGGGGAGAAGGGGGGAAAAAGGAGGTGAGGTGATAAAAAGGGGAAGGTGGTTGAGAGTAAAAGGAGGTGGATTGATGGTGAGGGGGTTTGGGTGAGAGGGGAAGGGAAAGGGAAGGATGATGGGGAGGGAGGTGAGGGGAAGTAAAGGGATGGGGTGAGGTGATAAAAAAGGAGGGGGAAGAGGAAGGAGGGGGGATGTTTGGTGAGGGAGGTGGGTGAGAGTAAAAGGAGGGGGTGGATTGAGGGAGGGGGGTGGGAGGGGGAAGGGTAGGGTGAGGGTTTGGGGGAGGGGGGGGTGAGATTTGAAGGGGTGGGGGGTGATGGGGGGGAGGGGGGTTTAAGTGAAGGGGGGTAGGGGTAAATTGGTTTGAGGGGGGGGTGGGTGAGGGGGGAAGAAGGGGAGTGGGGTGAGGGAGGGGGGGGAAAGGAAAAGGTGGGGGGGGTTTGGGGGGGGGGGGTGAGGGAGGTGGGTTAGAGTGAAGGAGGGTGGGGTGTTTGGTTTTGAAGGTGGGGGGTGGGGAGAGTGAAGAAGGGGGAAGATGGGGGGGAGGGGGGGGTGAGAGTGAAGGGAGGTGGGTTTGCGGGTTGGGGAGGTGAGTGAGGTGAAGGGAGGTGGGGGTGATGTAAAAAGGGGGTGGGAGGTTAGGTGAAGGAGGTGGAAGAAGGGGGTGGGGGGGAGGGGGGTGGGGGAAGGAAGTGGGAGTGATGGTGAGGGACGTGGGGGGGGGAAAAGGAGGTAGAGGGGGGGGGGAGGGGGGTTTGGGTTTAAAGAGTGAAGGGGGTAGGGGGGATGGTGGGGGGGGTGGGGGGAGAGGAAGGAGGAAAGGGTGATGGGGGGAAATGGGGGGTGAGAGTGAAGGGGTAGGGTGATGGTGGGGCGGAGGTGGGTGAGAGGGACGAAGGGGGGGTTTGATGGTGAGGAGGGGGTTGGATTTGAAGGGGGGTGGGGGGAGGGGAAGGGAGGGGGTGATAGTAAAGGGAAAGGAAGGGGATGGTGAGGAAAAGGTTTGGGGTGATAGTAAAGAGGAGGTGGGGATGGTGAGGGGGGTTTGGGTGAGGTAAATTTGAGGTTGGGGGTGATGGTGAGGGAGGGGGGGTGAGAGTAAGGAGGTATTGGGGGATGGTGAGGGAGGGGGGTTTTAGAGTGAAGGAGGTTTGGGGGGTAAATGGGAGGGAGGTGGGGGAAAAATGAAGAAGGGGAGTGATGGGGGGGGGGGTTGAAGTGAGAGGAGGTTTTGGATAAAGGGTGGGGAGGTGAGTGAAAAGTAAAGGGAAAGGGTGAGGTGATAAAAAAGGGGGAGGGGGATGAGAGTGAAAGGGAGGTGGGAAGATGATGGTGAGGGAGGGGGGGGAAGGGGGAAAGGGAGGGGGCGGGAAAAGGTTTGAGGGGAGGGGGGGGTGAAAGTGAAGGGGGGGGTAGGGGGAAAAGGGGGGGAAAGGGTGGGGTGAGAGGAAAAGGGAGGTGGGGTTTGAGGTGAAGGGGGGTTGGGAGGGGGAAGGAAAGGAGGTGGAGTGATGGTGAGGGAGGGGGTGAAAGTAAAGGGAGGGGGAGGTTTGGGGAAAAAAGGGAGGTGGGTGAGGGGAAAAGGGGAGGTAGGGTGGGGGTTTTTGGGGGGTGGGGGGGTGGAAGTGAAGGATTAAGGGGGTAGGGGGGAGGGTTGAGAGTAAAGGGAAAGGTGGAGTGGGTGAGGGGGGGTGGGGTATATAAAAGGAGGTGAGGTGTTTGAAAAAGGGGGGGGTGGGTGAAGATTGAAGGAGTGGGGTTTAGGGTTTGAGGGAGGTGGGGGGGAAAAGGAAAAGGGAGGTAGGGTGATGGTGAGGGAGGTGGGTGAGTGAAGGAGGTGGAGTGATGGTGTAGGGAGGTGGGTGAGAGTGAAGGAGGTAGAGTGATGGTGAGGGAGGTGGGTGAGAGTGAAGGAGGTAGGGTGATGGTGAGGGAGGTGGGTGAGAGTGAAGGAGGTAGGGTGATGGTGAGGGAGGTGGGTGAGAGTGAAGGAGGTAGAGTGATGGTGAGGGAGGTGGGTGATAGTGAAGGAGGTAGGGTGATGGTGAGGGAGGTGGGTGATAGTGAAGGAGGTAGGGTGATGGTGAGTGAGGTGGGTGAGAGCGAAGTAGGTGGAGCGATTGTGAGGGAGGTGGAATGAGAGTGAAGGAGGTAGGGTGATGGTTAGGGAGGTAGTTAGAGTGAAGGAGGTAGGGTGATGGTGAGGGAGGTGGGTGAGAGTGAAGGAGGTGGAGTGATGGTGAGGGAGGTGGGTGAGAGTGAAGGAGGTGGAGTGATGGTGAGGGAGGTGGGTGAGAGTGAAGGAGGTAGAGTGATGGTGAGGGAGGTGGGTGAGAGTGAAGGAGGTAGAGTGATGGTGAGGGAGGTGGGTGAGAGTGAAGGAGCTAGGGTGATGGTGAGGGAGGTGGGTGATAATGAAAAATTGGTTCAGAAATAGTACTGGAAGCATTAGTTTGGAAATAGGGTAGTCGATGAGTGAAACAGTCTGCCCATTAGGGTTATTGAAGCTAAAACCTTGCGTAGCTTCAAATTTAGGATAGATAAATGCACGGGTTGGATTTATGCGAGACTTGTTGGTGATTAAGGGTGACTGGTACCATTCCGAGAGATGAGTGATCATATTAGTTTTGTAATCCTTATGTCTATACCTTCAACAAATACACGATAACAGTGAGTAGCTCTTTGTCTCGTGTGTGATAACCTTGTGTTATGATGCCCCGACACTTCAAGTTATCTAACACTATCCTTATGAGGTTAGGTTAGGTAAGGTTTGTCAGGAAATAGGACAAGTGTTTCCTGGAGCTTTTGTTCATCTGACCGAGGCCTTCCGCTGGCTTACCCCTCCACCCCTTTAAAAATTTATGGTTATTTTTATAATCATTTTTGATCTGCAGATGCTTATAAAAAAAATGTTACTCAAGAGAGTTCAATTAAATTTTCCTAAAATAAAGATACCGTGTTCAATGTATATCTTCACAAATATCTGCCGGGACAATATTGACAAGGTAGACTAAACATTGGAAACACGTTTCAGTACTCACGAAACCGTATTAACGCAATTGGAAACAAACCATGGAACTGGTGGGGGTTAAACCACTGGCGAGTGAGTCGTAAAACTGCAGTTCCAGGACTAGCTTGCCATGGCTTCAAACCCCAACCGTTCCGTGGTCTTGTTTCACGCTACAATATTAATGGCGTGTCCCAAGTTTACCTCACCCAACACTAGAAAAAACCCAGAAAAGAATACCGTAAACTTTCTTATAAATCTCCTCCTTTATCGAAATAAAATTATTTTTATAAATTCTACTGAGGAAGCAGATATAAGACCGAATACCGAGTATTATGAAGGCCTTTCCACGCGCTATTAAAATTTCTGAGGGAATTTTTCAATCATTTTTATTTAAAAAAAATCGCATTATATATGCGATCTTTAAAGGAGGATTTACGAGAGCTCACTGCGTCTTACACCACAGAATATATTGCCGTTTCACCCCGGAGAAAAATATTAATTACATCAAGTGGTGTGTCATGATACTGTAGGAAGACATTGGTTAAGTGACACTACTTATTATAGTACGTATAGTATTGTAGAAACTTGTTTATATCATGGGTTTATGAATCTCTCTGTCTCTCTGTCTCTCTGTCTCTCTCTCTCTCTCTCTCTCTCTCTATATATATTAAATAATATATATATAATTAATATATATATATATATATATATATAATATATATATATATATATATATACATATATAATATATGTATATTATATATATATATATATATATAATTATATATATATTATATATATATATATATATATATAATATATATATATATATATATAATATATATACAGGATTTGACAAGGTTAGGTTAAGGATCCATAACTTTATTGACAAGCTAAGAGCTGTTACCTACATCAACCCATATCTCTTTCTTTCATTATCTCTCTCTCTCTCTCTCTCTCTCTCTATCTATCTATCTATCTATCTATCTATCTATCTATCTATCTATCTATCTATCTCTATCTATCTATCTATCTATCTATCACTCTCTCCCTTTTCTCTCTTTTTTTTCTCTCTCTCCCTCTCTGTCTCTTTCAGTATTAACGGTGGTGTCGTGTCCACCACAACAAGTATGGCTTGACACTGGTCTTGGGCAGGTGAAGATCCAGTGACGTGTCCAGCCTCCTCTGCTCCTCCCTAGCAAGGTTATCATCCCATTTAAAGTATAATGAATCAATACTGAGTACATATTAGTACATGATGATGCACGGTAGTACATGGTAGGGCATGGGAGCATAAGGCTATTCATGGAAGTGCAATAGAAAAACAGAGAGCAGAGGAACTCGAAGTTCACGCCCCCTCAGACTATCTACTGAGAAGAACTCTCTACTTCTCTCCATGATACCCTGACGTCTATCCCAAAGATATCTGACGTCCTACCCACACAAACGTAAAATATAAAAAGCAGCAGGGGAAAAAGAAATGGTAGAAGCGTGATGATTAATGAACAAGAAATCTCAATATGAGAAAAAGAGAAAAAAATCGCAGCGAGATCATATATTTTTTTTACACTTGAGTTGGTGGTGGAAAGAGAGTGTGGACCACAGGAGGATTGAGGGAGGCTTAATAAAAGGCCCATATGAAGGAACCACCAGAGAGGGGGATTTTTATAAAAGTAGTTTTCTACCCATTTTTTTTACGAACGAAAAGCAAGTGAGAATCCTCGCGGGGTTTTGTCAGGGAGGTTTGTGTGTTAGTGGAAGCACCGTCGCTGGGGTTTTTAAGGACAGGTGTGTGGGAGGGAAGAATCGAATTTTTCTGACTATTTTGTTGCTTTGTTGGTTGATTTTTTCACAGTTTAATTTATAACCTGTTCTCCTTTATCGCTTGAATTAAGAGCTGTTATCCTTCATTATACACTAAGAACTGTTATCCTTCATTATACACTAAGAACTGTTATCCTTCATTATACACTAAGAGCTGTTATCCTTCATTATACACTAAGAACTGTTATCCTTCATTATACACTAAGAGCTGTTATCCTTCATTATACACTAAGAACTGTTATCCTTCATTATAGACTAAGAACTGTTATCCTTCATTATACACTAAGAACTGTTATCCTTCATTATACACTAAGAACTGTTATCCTTCATTATAGACTAAGAACTGTTATCTTTCATTATAGACTGAGAGCTGTTATCCTTAATCACATGGACTAAATGCTGTTATCCTGTTATCTTTCATCACATAGCCTAGGAGTAAACTATAAATCAACTGCTAATCCAAAAGATAATTTGACTGGAGGAGACGAAGATAAAAAAATATTCGTTCGAATTTAGACGCGAATCAGTGACGTAAATCATTCCTTATTTTCTCTCCCCTTTGTCCATAAACCCCTTTAGAGCTTCCCCCTTACCCTTATCCCTACCTCCCATACCTCCTGGTTCCGTAGACCAGGGGGTTCACGGGCCCAAGACTCAGCCAGCGCCAGCCACAAATTGTAGGAGCCTTGCGGGTCGCAAATTAGACCATTTCTATTCTGGAAGGTGATTCTCTACGTCGGTAAGTCCCCCTCTCTCTCTCTCTCTCTCTCTCTCTCTCTCTCTCTCTCTCTCTCTCTCTCTCTCTCTCTCTCTCCTCTCTCTCTCCTCTCTCTTCTCTCTCTCTCTCTCTCTCTCTCTCTCTCTTCTCTCCTCTCTGTCTCTCTCTCTCCTCTCTCTCTTCTCTCTCTCTCTCTCTCTCTCTCTCTCTCTCTCTCTCTCTCTCTCTCTCTCTCCTCTCTCTCTCTCTCTCTCTCTCGCTCTCTCTCCTCTCTCTCTCTCTCTCTCTCTCTCTCTCTCTCTCTCTCTCTCTCTCTCCGCTGCACACTTCAATACCTATTTATTCAAAGAATTGAAGTTGCTCCTCCTCTGTTTCCTTGGGTCAAATTATCTATCTATCTCTCACCTTATTCCCATTCCCTTTCATTCCAACCCCATCCCTTCCCATTTACTAACCCCCCACCCCAAGTCCAGCCCATTCCCCTCACTCTACCCCTCTCAGTCCAACCTACCCTTCTCCTTTCCCTCCATCTCCATTCCTTTCACCCCTTTCCCCACTTCTATCCATGCCCCTTTGGCCTCCCCTTTGCCCCCTAACTTTAACGTGTTTATGGCCGCTCAACAAAAGGGGTTATCGCCACTGTTACCAGATATTATTCGCCTCTCAGTAATTGCCCTCTGTGGCTCTGTTGTACGAGGTCATCAAAGATGACGGTTCTGGCACCTGTGATAAAGATGTTTTCTGCTGTTTGTATTGTTGTGTTTGTTTCGTGGTGTTTGTTTCGTGGTGTTTGTTTCGTGGTGTTTGTTTCGTGGTGTTTGTTTCGTGGTGTTTGTTTCGTGGTGTTTGTTTCGTGGTGTTTGTTTCGTGGTGTTTGCGTCGTTTGGTAGTTTGTGTTTCGTGGTGTTTGTTTCTTGGTCTTTGCTTCGTTTCTTAGTTTGTGTTTTTTGCTGTTTCTTTTGCTTGATAGTTTGTGTTTTGTAGTGTTTTGTGCTGCTTTAATAATCAACATTCATCATTCTTGATGTTAGGATGATCAACATTTATCATTCTTGATGTGGAAACGATCAACCTTCATCATTCTTGGTGTGAGAATGATCATCATTCTTTATATGAGAATGATCAACATTTATCATTCTTGATGTGAGAATAATCAACATTTATCATTCTTGATATGAGAATAATCAACATTTATCATTCATTGGTTAAGAATGACCAACACTCATCATTACACAAAATAACCCGCACATAGGAGAGAGAAGCTTCTGACGACGTTTCGGACCTACTTGTACCATTAACAAGACATACCAGCACACGAAGGTAAGAGAGCCAGTATACATACGAGAAGTAGAAAAATAGTAGGAGGAAGTAGAGATAGTAGTGGAAGAGGAAGCGTAAGTAGTGGAAGAAATAGTAGTAGTAACAGTAGCAGTAGGTAGTAGTAGGCAGCAGTAGGTTGTAGTAGGTAGCAGTAGGTAGTAGTAGGCAGCAGTAGGTTGTAGTAGGTAGCAGTAGGTAGTAGTAGGCAGCAGTAGGTTGTAGTAGGTAGTAGTAGGCAGCAGTAGGTTGTAGTAGGTAGTAGTAGGTAGTAGTAGGCAGCAGTAGGTTGTAGTAGGTAGTAGTAGATAGTAGTAGGTAGTAGAAGGCAGTAGTAGGAAGTAATAGGTAGTAGTAGGCAGTAGTAGGAAGTAGTAGGTAGTAGAAGGTAGTAGTAGGTAGGGTCAGAATTGACTTTAGAGAGAGAAGAGAAAAGGTAAGTATGATTCTCCCTATTTTAGCACATTATAATAGGTCCTCAGTTTCGTATAATCATTACGGATTAAACGTTTTCAGTAATAATAATAGGCCTATCTGGAGGCTTTTTGTCCCAAACTTTCCTTTCCAGTGAGTTTTATTCTCTTTTTTTTTACACAGGGTTTGACAAGGTTAAGGATTCCTAACTTTATTGACAAGCTAAGAGCTGTTACCTACATCAGCTCATTTGAAAGCATTTTTATTGTTATGAGACATACAAGTAGGGAACAGGATGATGTTGGAGCCATCTGTGGGCCAGCTGTTTCATTTGATCAATTACTTTATCTCGTTGACATCTCTCTCTCTCTCTCTCTCTCTCTCTCTCTCTCTCTCTCTCTCTCTCTCTCTCTCTCTCTCTCTCTCTCTCTCTCTCCTAGGGTAGATACGCTATCATGTTCATTCCTCAAATCAGCCCACAGTTTAGGCATGAGAGGTGTGCAGCAGTTGATTATCATTAATGTCGAAACGTTTCGCCAGCACAGTGGGCAAAAGTGTCAGTACCATTATCTATCCTCGGCGTCCCACTCTGATCTATCCTGTGGGCGTTTCACCTAGATCTACATCCTCCACCCCTATCCAAATCCCTCTCACCGTGTGCTCTTCCCCTATACTACTATCCTCTAGCCCTGTACATAAATAGTACCCGGAAGGACTGTACGCAGGCCGTGGGATAGATTCCGGCATCCCCTGGTTATAATGGTGAGGAACCAAGTAGGATACCAGTAGGATAGCAGGATAGGAGAGAAATAACGGAGAAAGTACAGCAGCAGGAGAACATGAGGATATCAGGAGGAAAGGATAGAAGCTGATGAGCATAGCAGCAGCATTAGATCAGAAGCATAGCAGAACAGCATTGGTATAGAAGAACGGAAGGAGCATAGCATTTTATCTGAAGGATAGCAGGACAGCATTAGGATGCCAGGATAGAAGGAGCATAGCATTTTATCTGAAGGATAGCAGGACAGCATTAGGATGCCAGGATAGAAGGAGCATAGCATTTTATCTGAAGGATAGCAGGACAGCATTAGGATACCAGGATAGAAGGAGCATAGCATCTTATCTGAAAGATAGCAGGACAGCATTAGGATACCAGGATAGAAGGAGCATAGCATCTTATCTGAAGGAATGCAGGACAGCATTAGGATACCAGGATAGAAGGAGCATAGCATCTTATCTGAAGGATAGCAGGACAGCATTAGGATACCAAGATAGAAGGAGCATAGCATCTTATCTGAAGGATAGCAGGACAGCATTAGGATACCAGGATAGAAGGAGAATAGCATCTTATCTGAAGGATAGCAGGACAGCACTAGGATACCAGGATAGAAGGAGCATAGCATCTTATCTGAAGGATAGCAGGACAGCACTAGGATACCAGGATAGAAGGAGCATAGCATCTTATCTGAAGGATAGCAGAACAGCACTAGGATACCAGGATAGAAGGAGCATAGCATCTTATCTGAAGGATAGCAGGACAGCATTAAGATACCAGGATAGAAGGAGCATAGCATCTTATCTGAAGGATAGCAGGACAGCATTAGGATACCAGGATAGAAGGAGCATAGCATCTTATCGGAAGGATAGCAGGACAGCACTAGGATACCAGGATAGAAGGAGCATAGCATCTTATCTGAAGGATAGCAGGACAGCACTAGGATACCAGGATAGAAGGAGTATAGCATCTTATCTGAAGTGATAGCAGGACAGCATTAGGATACCAGGATCAGAAGGAGCATAGCATCTTATCTGAAGGATAGCAGGACAGCATTAGGATACCAGGATAGAAGCAGCATAGCATCTTATCTGAAGGATAGCAGGACAGCACTAGGATACCAGGATAGAAGCAGCATAGCATCTTATCTGAAGGATAGCAGGACAGCACTAGGATACCAGGATAGAAGGAGCATAGCATCTTATCTGAAGGATAGCAGGACAGCATTAGGATACCAGGATAGAAGGAGCATAGCATCTTATCTGAAGTATAGCAGGCAGCACTAGGATACCAGGATAGAAGGAGCATAGCATCTTATCTGAAGAATAGCAGGACAGCACTAGGATACCAGGATAGAAGGAGCATAGCATCTTATCTGAAGGATAGCAGGACAGCATTAGGATACCAGGATAGAAGGAGCATAGTATCTTATCTGAAGGATAGCAGGACAGCACTAGGATACCAGGATAGAAGCAGCATAGCATCTTATCTGAAGGATAGCAGGACAGCATTAGGATACCAGGATAGAAGCAGCATAGCATCTTATCTGAAGGATAGCAGGACAGCACTAGGATACCAGGATAGAAGGAGCATAGCATCTTATCTGAAGGATAGCAGGACAGCATTAGGATACCAGGATAGAAGGAGAATAGCATCTTATCTGAAGGATAGCAGGACAGCACTAGGATACCAGGATAGAAGGAGCATAGCATCTTATCTGAAGGATAGCAGGACAGCACTAGGTACCAGGATAGAAGGAGCATAGCATCTTATCTGAAGGATAGCAGAACAGCAACTAGGATACCAGGATAGAAGGAGCATAGCATCTTATCTGAAGGATAGCAGGACAGCATTAAGATACCAGGATAGAAGGAGCATAGCATCTTATCTGAAGGATAGCAGGACAGCATTAGGATACCAGGATGGAGCATAGCATCTTATCTGAAGGATAGCAGGACAGCACTAGGATACCAGGATAGAAGGAGCATAGCATTTTATCTGAAGGATAGAGGACAGCATTAGGATACCAGATAGAAGGAGCATAGCATCTTATCTGAAGGATAGCAGGACAGCACTAGGATACCAGGATAGAAGGAGTATAGCATCTTATCTGAAGGATAGCAGGACAGCATTAGGATACCAGGATAGAAGGAGCATAGCATCTTATCTGAAGGATAGCAGGACAGCATTAGTATACCAGGATAGAAGCAGCATAGCATCTTATCTGAAGGATAGCAGGACAGCACTAGGATACCAGGATAGAAGCAGCATAGCATCTTATCTGAAGGATAGCAGGACAGCACTAGGATACCAGGATAGAAGGAGCATAGCATCTTATCTGAAGGATAGCAGGACAGCATTAGGATACCAGGATAGAAGGAGCATAGCATCTTATCTGAAGTATAGCAGGCAGCACTAGGATACCAGGATAGAAGGAGCATAGCATCTTATCTGAAGAATAGCAGGACAGCACTAGGATACCAGGATAGAAGGAGCATAGCATCTTATCTGAAGGATAGCAGGACAGCATTAGGATACCAGGATAGAAGGAGCATAGTATCTTATCTGAAGGATAGCAGGACAGCACTAGGATACCAGGATAGAAGCAGCATAGCATCTTATCTGAAGGATAGCAGGACAGCATTAGGATACCAGGATAGAAGCAGCATAGCATCTTATCTGAAGGATAGCAGGACAGCACTAGGATACCAGGATAGAAGGAGCATAGCATCTTATCTGAAGGATAGCAGGACAGCATTAGGATACCAGGATAGAAGGAGCATAGCATCTTATCTGAAGGATAGCAGGACAGCACTAGGATACCAGGATAGAAGGAGCATAGCATCTTATCTGAAGGATAGCAGGACAGCACTAGGATACCAGGATAGAAGGAGCATAGCATCTTATCTGAAGGATAGCAGGACAGCACTAGGATACCAGGTAGAAGGAGCATAGCATCTTATCTGAAGGATAGCAGGACAGCATTAGGATACCAGGATAGAAGGAGCATAGCATCTTATCTGAAGGATAGCAGGACAGCATTAGGATACCAGGATAGAAGGAGCATAGCATCTTATCTGAAGGATAGCAGGACAGCATTAAGATACCAGGATAGAAAAGGGGCATTTGCATCTTATCTGAAGGATAGCAGGACAGCACTAGGATACCAGGATAGAAGGAGCATAGCATCTTATCTGAAGGATAGCAGGACAGCACTAGGATACCAGGATAGCAAAGTGACTAATACTTGATGAACTTTAATAAAAAAATCTAGATTTCTAGAATAACATTCCTCACGAGGACCATTGTACACATTTCCTTGGATCAAGAGCCCTTCACCAGTATCAAGGAAGTTTATTTCACAACCCAGGTTTGTTTAATCGGTGCTATGACACCTCCTCCTCCCCCAGGATGCCACCCACAACAGTCGGCTGTCACCCAGATGCCTACTTACTGAAAGGTGAACAGGGACATCAGGTATAAGGTGACTAGCACCCAGGTACCTACTTACCTGGGTGGACATTGACGATTACGTATATTGTTGGTGCTATATACCGGCACGTTAGACACAATATTTGGTTTATAACGGCTGACACACACACACACACACACACACACACACACACACACACACACACACACAACTGAGGAGGAGGTGAAGAAGCTCTTAAGTGACCTTGACACCTCAAAGGCGATGGGACCGGACAACATCTCCCCATGGGTCCTTAGAGAAGGAGCGGAGATGCTGTGCGTGCCTCTAACCACAATCTTCAACACATCCCTTGAAACTGGGCAACTACCTGAGAAATGGAAGACAGCTAATGTAGTCCCCATATTTAAGAAAGAAACAGAAACAGGCACTAAACTACAGACCTGTGTCTCTGACATGTATTGGTGCAAAGTCATGGGAGAAGATTATCAGGAGGAGAGTGGTCGAACACCTGGAAAGGAACAAGATTATAAATGAAAACCAGCATGGGTTCATGGAAGGCAAATCTTGTATCCCCAAACCTCCTGGAGTTTTATGACAAGGTAACAGAAGTAAGACACGAGAGAGAGGGGTGGGTAAGATTGCGTTTTCCTAGACTGCAGGAAGGCCTTTGACACAGTTCCCCACAGAGATTAGTGCAGAAGCTGGAGGATCAGGCGCACGTAAAAGGGAGGGCACTGCAATGGATAAGGGAATACCTGACAGGGAGGCAGCAACGAGTCATGGTACGTGAAGAGGTATCACAGTGGGCGCCTGTTACGAGCGGGTCCCACAGGGGTCAGTTCTAGGACCAGTGCTATTTTTGATATATGTGAACGACATGATGGAAGGAATAGACTCTGAAGTGTCCCTGTTCGCAGATGACGTGAAGTTGATGAGAAGAATTAAATCGGACGAGGATGAGGCAGGACTGCAAAGAGACCTGGACAGGCTGGACATGTGGTCCAGCAACTGGCTTCTCGAATTCAGTCCAGCCAAATGCAAAGTCATGAAGATTGGGGAGGGGCAAAGAAGACCGCAGACAGAGTATAGGCTAGGTGGACAAAGACTACAGACCTCACTCAGGGAGAAATACCTTGGGGTGACCATAACACCGAGCACATCACCGGAGGCCCCACATCAACCAAATAACCCGCTGCAGCATACGGGCGCCTGGGGAAACCTGAGAATAGCGTTCCGATACCTTAATAAGGAATCGTTCAAGACACTGTACACTGTGTATGTTAGGCCCATACTGGAGTATGCAGCACCAGTCTGGAACCCACACCTGGTCAAGCACGTCAAGAAGTTAGAGAAAGTACAAAGGTTTGCAACAAGGCTAGTCCCAGAGCTCAAGGGAATGTCGTACTAGGAAAGGTTAAGGGAAAATCGGACTGACGACACTGGAGGACAGAAGGGTCAGGGGAGACATGATAACGACATACAAGATACTGCGGGGAATAGACAAGGTGGACAGAGATAGGATGTTCCAGAGAGGGGACACAGGGACAAGGGTCACAACTGGAAGTTGAAGACTCAGACGAGTCACAGGGACGTTAGGAAGTATTTCTTCAGTCATAGAGTTGTCAGCAAGTGGAATAGCCTAGCAAGTGAAGTAGTGGAGGCAGGAACCATACATAGTTTTAAGAAGAGGTATGACAAAGCTCAGGAAGCAGAGAGAGAGAGGATCCAGTAGCGATCAGTGAAGAGGCGGGGCCAGGAGCTGAGTCTCGACCCCTGCAACCACAATTAGGTGAGTACAAATAGGTGAGTACACACACACACACACATACACACAAACACACACATAGTTATAGAGTTGTCAAGAAGTGGAATAGTCTGAAAAGTGAGGTAATGGAGGAAAGTACCATACATGGAGCAGGGACCTAGTGACGACCAGTGAAGAGGCGGGGCCAGGAGCTATGACTTGACCCCTGCAATCACAATTAGTTGAGTACACGCACACACGCACACACACGCACACGCACACACACACACACACACCATCCTTCAGAATCCCAAGCAATAAAATCGAAAAATCTGCATCGCCGGAGAGTGTTCCATCAAGACATCTTCCCCCTAGCGGAGGAGTTGTCAAGGAGGAGAGAATATGCTAAATGGCAATCACTGCCCATTTTACAGACGATTTCAGCCCTTCACGTATCTATTAACTCTCTTCTTTATCGTGATAAACTTGCTTCTCTGTCCGTAATGGGATAATTGATCGTATATTTTCTTTGGTGTCTCACCAGCATTACCACAAGCGGTTCCTGCAGTGGCCGGAAGTGCGTAATAAAGATAAAAAAAGTATATATATGCTACACGGAAAATGCATTTTGGAAGGAAGGTTGCAACACTGGGTCCGCCTCATATCGAAACAATGCTGGGTGTCCCATAACTCTTCTAAATATATCACTGCGCTTTCATGGGACTTAAAATATGCAAATTGAGAGCCAGCTCTGCATAATATGATACGCAGTATCAATTGGTTCCAATATTTATCAGCGGAGTGTGAAGTTTAGTGTCCGGCTATAATCCCAACGACAGAAGTAACGGCTGCGTCAAGAGCCTCCTCCAGCCTGCTATATTACGGTTATTATCTGCTGTGATACGACCTCGGCCTCCTGTGTTGGGTGATATTAATGTCCTGGTTCATGGCGCCCATGGAGGATAGTGGAAGGTCGTGAGGCGAGGCTGTCAGCACACACTGCACCTACGAACACCAGGGCTCGCACGCTGACACTTTCCCATTTCACGTAAAGGACACTTACATACAGTTCAGGTCATTTATTAAGGGAAGCCTTTCTCCACGAGAAGCTTCGTCAGTTCTGAACTACACACTTGTTTCTTTCCTGGGTTTATCTCTATCATTCTACCATTTCGGTGGACGACCTCGTTCAGATGACCAAAATCCCCAGTGGCGGGTCATCATATTAACTAAGACCCGCGTCAGGAAACACTTGTCCTGTTGCCTGACAAACCTTACCTAACCTAACCTTATCGTAAATAGCATTCCGTAAGTGAGGTGAGGAAGCTGTGTGCTTTGATGCTGAAAGGCTCTTGATCCAAGAAATTAGAGCTCTTTCAACGGAGGAAGCTCCTTCCATTCCTTAGATAAAAACACTCCGAGTCTTTCCCTAAGATACATCAACAATGAAAGTTTGAAGCCGATTCAAAGAGATGTTCTCAAGTTATCGCGCAGGTTCCGTGGAGAGAAAGAGAAGAAAAATTATAGCATTCCTTACAGTTATCCTCTTTCATTGGACTCTAATATTACCGAGGTGCCTCTAGGGGCCTCGGGGAACTTTTAAGAGTGTTTTGAAGCTAATAATTAAATGGTGCTTTTACCTGGTGCTGGTTATTTTAACTTGGTATGATATATATATATATATATATATATATATATATATATATATATATATATATATATATATATATATATATATATATATATATATATATATATATATATATAACTTTCTTCTTCTTTCAACAAACCGGCCGTATCCCACTGAGGCAGGGTGGCCCAAAAAGAAAAACAAAAGTTTCTCTTTTTAAATTTAGTAATTTATACAGGAGAAGAGGTTACTAGCCCCTTGCTCCCGGCATTTTAGTCGCCTCTTACAACGCGCATGGCTTACGGAGGAAGAATTCTGTTCCACTTTCCCATGGAGATAAGAATGGATACGGGGTGCACAATAAACTACCCACTACTGTAGAAAGGATGGATATAGGCTGCACCGTAAACGATCCACTTCATCATCAGAGTGTGAATCTCCCCATCAACTTCAGTTCCCTCCTCGTCATCGTGACGAGGTTGCAGCATTGTGCTGTGGGAGTTTAATTAAAGTCTGCCTTTACAATCACTCTTAAGTCATTATAAGAAAATAAGGAGTAAGAAATTCTGCTGTAGAGTCGACGTGCCTCTTCTCCGGTGTTCGACAGTCGCCCTTGTTGCAGGCGCCTGGGGTTACTCCTGGTCTGGTCCAGCGATCCTGGTGTGTAATCTCTTCACTCAAGTCCACCAAAGGAATCGATGAATTATAATCACTAATCAGGCACCCGGAGTAATTTCGTCATTATCGCTGGAATTTTGATAGATAAATAGATAAATAGATAGAGAGAGAGAAATTTCAAACGAGCTGATGTAGGTAACAGCTTACTGCTTATAACTCACGTTAGGAACCTTAACTTAACCTTGTAAAACCCTGTGGAGAGAGAGAGAGAGAGAGAGAGAGAGAGAGAGAGAGAGAGAGAGAGAGAGAGAGAGAGAGAGAGAGAGAGAGAGAGAAATGTTTGCTTTCAATAACTTGTCCAGTTAATTTTTCGTTAATCTTTCTCAGCCCGTAGAAATACTGATTTACATTCGTAGAGCCTATGCATATAGGTCTACGAATTTAATATATGAGAAATTGATTGAAAGCCTAACTCAGTTACTCTCAAAAGGCACTCTGGAAATATATATTAATAAGAGGTGTACCAGTAAAAGGTTAGGTTAGGTAAGCCTTGTCAGGAAACATGACAAGTGTTTCCTGACGTGAGTCTTAGTCATATGATGACCCACAGCTGGAGCTTTTGGTAATTTGATTGAGACCTTCAGCTGGATTACCCATCCACCTCTTTAAAAATTATGGTTATGATTTTAATCATTTGTATATACATACACCAGTAAGAGAAGTACAACCTGGATATAAACACAGTTGTGAGGATACGTAACCTGGAAACAACTCGAGATATATGGTATATAGTCCAACTGATTTGGAGTTGAAGACGAGAGAAATAAGCTGTCAGGTAGCGTCGTTGAGGCAAATATTTTGGATAGCTTTTAATAATAGGTTAGATAAATGTATATTGCTCAACACGCCGGACATCTCCCACCGAGGTAGAGCAGCTCAACAAGTACGAAAAACAATCACTAACAACACATTCACAATCCGAACATTCATAATCAACTCATTCAATCACTGTCATGCTGTTAGCACTCTGACTTCACAGTTTGAACAGCACTGCCAAACATCTTCACTCATCCTTCAGAGTGCAGGCACTATACTTCCTACCTCCAGTACTGCAGCATCCCCACCCATCTTTCAGAGTGCAAGCACTGTACTTCCCACCTCCAATACTGCAACATCCCCACTCATCCTTCAGAGTGCAGGCACTATACTTTCCACCTCCAGTACTACAACATCCCAACTCATCCTTCAGAGTGTAAGCACTATACTTCCCACCTCCAGTACTGCAGCATCCCCACCCATCTTTCAGAGTGTAAGCACTATACTTCCCACCTCCAGTACTGCAGCATCCCCACCCATCTTTCAGAGTGTAAGCACTATACTTCCCACCTCCAGTACTACAACATTCCCACTCATCCTTCAGAGTGTAAGCACTATACTTCCCACCTCCAGTACTGCAGCTTCCCCACCCATCTTTCAGAGTGTAAGCACTATACTTCCCACCTCCAGTACTACAACATCCCCACTCATTTTTCAGAGTGTAAGCACTATACTTCCCACCTCCTGTACTACAACATCCCCACTCATCCTTCAAAGTGTAAGCACTATACTTCCCACCTCCAGTACTACAACATCCCCACTCATCCTTCAGAGTGTAAGCACTATACTTCCCACCTCCACTACTGCAGCATCCCCACCCATCTTTCAGAGTGTAAGCACTATACTTCCCACCTCCAGTACTACAACATCCCCACTCATCCTTCAGAGTGTAAGCACTATACTTCCCACCTCCAATACTACAACATCCCCACTCATCCTTCAGAGTGTAAGCACTATACTTCCCACCTCCAGTACTACAACATCCCCACTCATCCTTCAGAGTGTAAGCACTATACTTCCCACCTCCAGTACTACAACATCCCCACTCATCCTTCAGAGTGTAAGCACTATACTTCCCAACTCCAATACTGCAACATCCCCATTCATCCTTCAGAGTGCAGGAACTATACTTCCCACCTCCAGTACTACAACATCCCCACTCATCCTTCAGAGTGTAAGCACTATACTTCCCACCTCCAATACTGCAACATCCCCACTCATCCTTCAGACTGCAGGAACTATACTTCCCACCTCCAGTACTACAACATCCCCACTCATCCTTCAGAGTGTAAGCACTATACTTCCCACCTCCAGTACTACAACATCCCAACTCATCCTTCAGAGTGTAAGCACTATACTTCCCACCTCCAATACTACAACATCCCCACTCATCCTTCAGAGTGTAAGCACTATACTTCCCACCTCAAGTACTACAACATCCCCACTCATCCTTCAGAGTGTAAGCATTATACTTCCCACCTCCAGTACTACAACATCCCCACTCATCCTTCAGAGTGTAAGCACTATACATCCCACCTCCAGTACTACAACATCCCCACTCATCCTTCAGACTGCAAGCACTATACATCCCACCTCCAGTACTACAACATCCTCACTCATCCTTCAGAGTGTAAGCACTATACTTCCCACCTCCAGTACTACAACATCCCCACTCATCCTTCAGAGTGCAGGCACTATACTTCCCACCTCAAGGATTTACGTCTGACTATCTCTCCAGGAATACCTTCATAAAAGTCACCTATCTCACTCCATCACCATCAGAACATTACTGGTATAAAGTATAGACAAACTGTTGATGTAGACACATGTACAACACCTGAATATCTTCAAAACATAGATACCCATATCGTATTCATAACTAAAACAGCATATCAAGCCATAAATTGTGAGGAAGACTTGCCTAGCGTGGTACAGTAGGTCTCCTGCAGTGCTCCTCTATGCATGTATTTCATAAGAATATGGAGCACTTGTCGATGAGTCAGGAAACTACATGCAGACAGAAGCAACAAAGTTTTATATATATTTTGATCTCTAAATCTGGTCCTCATCAGTAGGGAAAATTTAGCAGCGATAAGTTACTCTATTGACTCCAGCGAGCAGCATTCAGTTCTGACACCAGCAGGAAAGACAAGTTCTGTACACCAGCAACATAAAGTAGTCATATCTGACACCAGCAGCAGCAGTCAGTTCTGGACGACCACCACCACAACATTCAGTTCCTGACACCAGCAGTGCAAGTCACTTCTTACAACCAGCAGCAGCAGTCAGATGCTGACACCAGCAGCAGCAGTTTTATTCTGACACCAGTAGCAGCAGTCATTTCTACACAGCAGAATAGGACAATGTCTTGACAACCAGCAACATTATAAAGTAGATCAGTTCTGACAACCAGCAGCAGCATTCAATGTCTGACACCAGCACACAGTCAATTCTGAACAAACCATCAGCAGCATTCAATTATTGACACCAGCAGCAGCAAGGTATAATTATTGACATCAGCAGACAAGCCTTCCAGTTTCGACACCGAGCAGGCAGCATCCAATTCTGACCCATCAGCAGCTCAGACAGTTCTGGACATACCACTACCAGCAGTCAGTTCTGACAGCCCACCAACCTAGCATTCAGTTCTGACACTAGCAGCAATAGCAATTCTAACACCATCACCTAGTATAAGAATTCAGTCTGACACCACCACTAGCAGTCAAATCTGACACCACCACCAGCGTCAGTTCTGACACCACCACCATCAGTCAGTTCTGACACCACCACCACAGCATTTCGTTCTGACACTACAGCAATAGCACTACTAACACCAAGCAACATAAAAGAAGTCCGTTTCTAGACACCAACCACTATCATGTCAATTTCTGACAAACCGATCAGCAGCAAGTACAGTTTTCTGACAACCACCACCAGCAGTCATTTCTGACACCAACCGTCATCAGACAGTTCTGACACCACCGCCAGCAGTCAGTTCTGACACCACCGGCCAGCAGTCAGTTCTGAAACCCACCGCCACTGTCAGCTCAAAGACACCACCACCAGCATACATTAGTGACCCATCCACACCACCTCATTCAATTCTGACACCACCACCATCAGTCATTCTGACAGCACCACCCTCGTTGCTCGCGTCCCCCGCCCACCGACCACCAGCAGTCCAGAATCAACACACCACCAGCAGTCAATTCTGACACCAACCGACAGCAGTAGAACTGACACCACCGCCTGACAGACAGTATCTGACACCACCGCCAGCAGTCCGTTCTGAACACCACCCACCAGCAGTCAGTTCTGACACCAACCATGGAAGAACTTTCAGGTTGAACGTTTCCTGTGAGACTCCTCCCTACCTCATTCCTTGTCCAGACGTATCTTGGCAGTAATTTTTTTATGTGAAAATTCGTGTCAAAATGAACGTTTAAAGTCACGTAAAAGAAACTATACTTCAACCAAATCTATATAAACATTATCCAGCTGAAAGAAATGTGACTGGGAAGAAAACATGGAGGAATGAAAAGGTGACGCAGAATTGACCATTAGATAATTACGTCTTGAAGGAAAAAAATGGGTGTGAAATAGATTGTGAAAAACTTGGAAATGTCAAGAATTGACGCTGAATAAAACGTTAGTAACCTTTAACTTGTAAAAAAAGTATTAAATTAAATGTTGATTTTATTTATTGTTTTATTTTAAGCATTATTGATATTATTAAAATTGTTGCATTATTAATATTATCGTTACTTTATTGATATTAATCTCATAATTTTCCTTCTTCCTTCTCTTCTTCTTCTTCTCTTTCTCTTACTTCTTCTTATTATTATTATATAATTATTATTATTATAATTATTATTAAAATTAATATTAATATTATAATTTTAAACATTAATTATTATTATTAATATCATTAATCATTAATTTTTATTATCATCATTATTATTTATTATTATCATTAAATTTTATATTAATCATCATATTATATAGTCATTATTCTTATTAATAGAACAGTAATAATTATTAATAGTAGTAGAAGTAGTGATTATTTGGTAAAACCATAAACACGTGAGGGTCGATCACTAATCAGCTACCTATTCAGCCAGGTTGCGGGAATATACAGTTGCCCATAGATAACACCTGTGCCGATGCCATTGTGTCGATCCAGTGTGTCGAGGCCAGTTAGACGGAGGCCATTTTGTCGAGGCCAGTGCGTCGAGCCCGTGTGTCGAGGCCAGTGTGTCGACTTGTCCCTGTTCTCAGCTAACTACGTGATCTTTCCCTGTTTGTATCCCCTATGTGTATATTTCTTAATTTTAAATCCCCCTATGAGTAATTTTTCTGTTTATGTATCCCCCCTACGTGTTATTTTCTGTATACCCTATGGTTTTTTTTTTTTTTGTATCCTCGGATCTACTGTCTCCAGGATGAATTCGTCTCTGTAATTCTACTGACGACGTTTGCAACTCAAGCATCTATTGTATCTCTGTCTCTTGTTGTTCATCGCCATGTTATTTATCACCATGTTATTTATCGCCATGTTATTTATCACCATGTTATTTATCACCATGTTATTTATCGCCATGTTATTTATCGCCATGTTATTTATCGCCATGTTATTTATCGCCATGTTATTTATCGCCATGTTATTTATCACCATGTTATTTATCGCCACGTTATTTATCGCCATGTGTATTTATCGCCAAGATATTTAATCGCCAAATGTTATTTATCGCCATGTTATTAATCGCCAATTTATTTATCGCCAAGTTTATTTTATCGCCATGTTATTTATTTCCATGTTTATATATCGTGCCATGTATTTATCGCCATGTTTAATACTCCATGTTATTTATTCGCCAAGTTTATTTATCGCCATGTTATTTATCGCCAAGTATTTATCGCCAAGTTATTTATTCGCCTGTTATTTATTACCGATTGTTAATTTATCGGCATGTTTTTATCACCATTATATTGTATTCGCCAAGTTATTTATCGCCATGTTTTTATCCCATGTTATTTATTGCCATTGTTATTTATCGCCTAAGTTATTATCGCCAAGTTATTTATGAGAACCTTTGTTGATCGTTTTAAACTACCCAGTTGTGAAGTTTGTAATCATTTTGCAATGTGCAATTGTTGCCATGGCGAATGAAAAAGTTTAAGATTTGGCTGTTTAGAGTGCTGTATAATGGTGTTAGTACTCTGTCACTGCCTACAATCACCACTATCTCCAGCACCACAATACAACACTCGTCCACCACTGCGCAAAAAATACCACCATAACCATCCGGAAGGAAAAAAAATCGCACACCACAATCACTTCATAGCAATCACCACACACAGACCACCACCGAGCACACCACCACCACCCACCACCACCACCACCACCACCACTCACCACCACCACCACTTACACTTTTGGTCACACTCACATACACGCCCAAGCATATGAATAAAAACAATACATCAAGTTTTTTCTCCTTTTTCTAAATATCCTTGTTCTTTTTTATTCTTTCTATGTCCATGTGGAAGTGGAAAAGAATCTTACCTCATGTAAGCCATGCGTGTCGTATGAGCGACAAAATGCGGAAGCAATGGGCTAGTAACCCCATCTCCTGTTATACATTACTAAAAAAGAGAAGAAGAAAAACTTTATAAAAACTGGGTTAGCATAAATTGCGTGTAAGAATGGGCTGATGACAAGAAACCATGATTGCTGATGTTTATGAATGAAAAAAGTTGATGTCCTGGCCCTAACGAACAAAGCTGAAGGGGTAGAGAGATTCAGTGGGGGGAAATAAATGGTATTAAATCGAGTTAATTCTGAGAGAGTTAGACAAAGGAGGGGTAGCAGTAATGTTAAATGATCAGTTATTAAAAAGGAGAAAATAGAATATAATGTGTAAATACAAGAATTATGAGGATAAAAAGTAAATTTTGATGCGAGAAGTGGGTCTAATACGCGTTATGCACCTGGAGAAGAGAGGAATAGCAGAGGAAGGAGAGTGATTATTGGAGATGTTAAAGTGTATGTATAGGAGCCTATTGTAGACCAAGTGAGAGAGTAAATGTGGTAGGGGACTTGAATTCTAAAGTAGGAGAAACTTTTAGAGAGGGTTGGGGTAGTTTAGTTGGGGTTGCCAGTTAAATGAATAATTGGGAGCCCTTGATTGAATCTTTAGTATATAAAGGTGTTTAGTATATATGAAATACATCATTATCAGAAAAAGATGATAAATAATATACACGAAATGATGTAGGGCGCAATGACAGTAGTTTGATGTATTATGTATTGGCAGACAAATAAAGACTTTTGAGTAGACTTCAGATGTACATGTTTATAGAGGGCCACAGAAATACATATCACATTCTAGTATGTACTACACTGAGAGTAAAAGTAGATGGATACAAGGGCGATATAGAAGCATCAGGGAAGAGAGTAGGTGAAATTTTATATAAACTAACAGAGTGTGCAGTAGGGTAAGATCTAAACCGCTATTGGAGGATAATGGCTAATGAGAGCATAGTCAATGGGTCGAAGAGGTAAGGGGTAGGATTCAAAATGAATTGTTAGAGTGTTCAGCAGAAGTTTGAGGTTACAGGAAAGTGGGTGCAGGAGGAAGAGGAGCGATTTGGGTGGAATGAATAAGAAAGTAGAGTAGTAATGGAGAAAAAGTTAGACATAAGAGAAGTTTTTACAAAGTATGAATTGATGCAAGGAGGGAAGAGAATATGTAGAAAAAGAGAGAATTAAGAGAGAGGGTGGTAAGCTATGTAAAAAGAGAGGCAAATGAGGAGTGTGTGAGAAGTAATCCCACCAAATTTTGTTGAAAATAAGAAATAAGTTTTGGAGTGATATTAACAAGTTAAGAAAGCCTATAGAACAAAATGGATTTGTCATGTAAAATAGGAGAGGAGAGTTTATTAAATGGAAGGTAGAGGTATTGGGAAGATGGAAGGAATATTTTGAGGAATTGATAAATGTTGAAGAAGATAGGAAGCTGTGATTTCGGAGTATAGGGCAGGAGGAATAACATCTTGTAGGAGTGAGGAAGGCCAGTTGGATGTGGGGGCAGTTTCGTGAGGCGTTAGGTAAAATGAAAGGGGTAAGGCAGCCGGGATTGATGGGATAAAGATAGAAATGTTAAAAGCAGGTGGGGATATAGTTTTGGAGTGGTTGGTGCAATTGAATTAAATAAATTATGGAAGATGGTAAGGTACCTAGGAGGATTGCAGAGAGCATGCATAGTTTCCTTTGTATAGAGAGCAAAGGGGATAAAGAGAGTGCAAAAATTATAAGGGGATAAGTCTGTTGAGTGTACCTGGTAAAGTGTATGGTAAGAGTTATAATTGAAAAATTAAAGAGGTAAGACGGAGAATAGGATAGCAGATGAACAATGAGGCTTTAGGAAAGGTAGGGGTGTGTGGACCAGGTGTTTACAGTGAAACAAATAAGTGAACATATTTAGATAAGGCTAAAGAGGTCTTTGTGCATTTATGGATATGGAAAAGGCGTATGACAGGGTGGATAGGGGGGCAATGGGCAAGATTTGCAAGTGTATGGTGTAGGGAGGGTAGGTTACTGGAAAAAGCAGTGAAGAGTTTTTACGAGGATAGTGAGGCTCAAGATATAGTATGTAGGAAAGAGGAAATCATTTCCAGTAAAAGTAGCCTTAGACAGAGGATGTGTGAAGTCACCGTGTTTGTTTAATATCTTTAAAGAATGGGATGAAAGAGAATGAAAATCGAGGGTCCCTTGGCAAGATGCGTGGAGTTAATAGAAAAAGAATCACACACAAAGTGAAGTTGTCACAGCTGCTCTTTTTGGGCCGATGACACTGTGCTCTTGGGGAGATTCTGAAGAGAAGTTTGCATAGATGGTGGATGAATTTGGTAGGGTGTGCTAAAGAAGAAAATGTAAAGGTGAATAACAT
>NC_069476.1:10788792-10973792 GCF_026875155.1 Cherax quadricarinatus
AACAAAAATATATTGTATTATAAAATATAAAAAAAAACAAAATATATGATCTAAAATCTATAAAAATATATATATATAAAAATAAAAGGTAGGTAGTAGGTATTAAGAAGTAGTAGTTGGTAGACCAGCAACCACCCAGGGAAGTACTACCGACCAGCCAATGACATTGAAACATAAACCAGTTAACTGCTTTGATGATGTAGGATTGCTGTTTTTCTTTTTCTGGTCTCATAAACACGCATAGATAAACATGTGCATCTTTGCTACCCTAAACTTACACTTGGTCACCACTATCACAGACACGCACATGCAAAAATATATATACATACATCTAGGTTTTTCTCCTTTTTCCTAAAAAGCTCTTGTTCTTACTTTTATTTCTTCATTGTTCCATGTGGGAAGTGGAAAAGACTCTTTTCCACCGTAAGCCATGCGTGTCTATGATACTACAAAAATGCCGGGAGCAAATGGGCTAGTAACCCCTTCTGTAGACATATACTAAAAAAGAGAAGAAGAAAAACGTTATAAAACGGGATGCTTGAATGGTGCGTGGAATGTAATGGCGGATGACAAGAAACAGATGAATGCAGATGTTATGAATGAAAGAAGTTGGATGTCCTGGCCCTAAGCGAAACAAAGCTGAAGTGGGTAGGGGAGGTTTCATGTGGGGGGGAAATAAATGGATTAAATCTGGAGTATCAGAGAGAGTTCGAGCAAAAGGAATTGGAAGCAGTCATGTATGAACAGATCAGGGTTAGATTCCTTCGCCCCTCTCCACATCCGATATACCGCAAACCCCGCCAACATATTCAACCCTAACAGCTTGAATTCGTCATCTCTCCTATTGACCACCACCTCTATACATTACCCCATACTCCTCTCTTCCATCCTCTTCTCTCTCTCTCAAAATTGTCTCATAACCAGCCCATACACTTCGCCAAATCCCCCCTAGCACCTCTACCCAATATACTTATCCCGATCCATCACCCGACTTCTCCTCCAAACGCTCTTATATTACAGTACCGAAATTTTATCCCTTATACCCCCCCAAACACACCATGGCCCAATGCAATCCCAAATACACTCCGTTAAACTAAACACTTACCAGCCCCACAAACTCCCCCCTCTTCACCCACCTTCACCCCTCACACATACTTACCGCCCAGTCCCTACTAATAATAAATTCAACAGTACAATGACTCACCCCGCCATAATCTACTCCAACCTGCATACCCATAAAACACGCGTGTCCCCCGCACTCACATAACCCTAGACTCTGATACGCACCCCAGCTGCTACCCCTTACTCATTCACCCCTTCTCCACTCCTACACATTTCCGCGTGCGCCGAGCCTAAAACAACCCACCCCGGCTTCTGTCCTAACCTGGACCCTCACACCACCTCACAAAGCGCACGCATTGTACACCATCTCTCCACGTCCCAGTGGACGCCTCTACATTTTTACGTAAACCCCCCCAACTATAACTCGATAACCTCCGCCTATTTAGTGTACCCGGCCCGATTGTATTTGTCCTGTGTCCGCCCTCTCAATTTTTCCATCATCATACCCTCCTACGAATGTTCTACCCCGTAACGCCACATAGCCGAGAAATCCCCGACTGGCCGAGCATCCCTTCTGGCCGCCACACATGGCTCCCCCTCTCTCTGTGAAACCGCTCAATTAGCCTCCCATACACCCTATGATCCCATCGCGCTATTTAGCTCATAACACCCCCCCGAAAAAAATGCCCCACCTCCCCTAAAAAAGTTGCTATCTCAACCCCCGAACCTGCCCTCCACTCAGCCCCCCAGCCAAATGACCTAACCCCCACAGTTCTCTTCTCTGACAACCCATGTCTCTCACGCTTACAATGGCCTGTCAGTGTTCTTTGCCACAAAATCGTACAACGATTCCCCAGTAATCATCCTCAATTTCCCCTTATCAAACCTATGTACACGTCCCCGCGGCCACCCCACAATACGGCCATCTTCCTAGCCCTATTTCTAGATTTTGTCCTAACTATCGTTCCATAACGGACCCAGTCTCGTCTTTACCGTCCATCCTGTCAATCATTGCCCAGTAACTCACATGAAAACCCGCAGGTATTTGCCACTAAAATGTGAGAGGTAGGAGCAAAAATTACATCACAATGAAGTGGAATCTACCATTACAATGGAATAGGCCCGCTCGACAGCAAAGAACCAAAGAATCACGTCCACAGTGTGGGAGAAAATACGTGCCAAACATTATAGGGTGCTAAGACTGCTGGAAACGAGTAAGGAAGAGATATGTACTAGCAATCAAAACCAGAGACAAGACGGAGAATAGGATCCAGATTAACAAGGAGGCATTATGGAACAGGAATTGGCTGGAGATAGGACCAGTGTTTACAGTGAAACAATATAAGGACAGTAAATATATATAAGGCAAACGAGGTCATGTGATGGCATAAATGGATTTGGAAAATAGGCGTAAGACCAGCTGGAAATGTGGGCCACGAGGCAGAATGATAAGCAAGTGTAAGGTGTAGGAGGTAGGTTACTGAAAGCAGTTAAGATTTTTTACGAGGATAGAGAGTCCAAGTTAGTAGAATGTAGGAACTAGGGAAAATTTACCCAGTAAAAGTATGGGGACATAGACAAGGATGTGTGATGACACCGTGGTTTGTTTAAAATAATTATAGAATGGGGTGCAAGAGAATTAAATGCAGGGACTTGCAAGAGGCGAGGAAGTAAAAGATAAAGAATCACACACAAAGTGGGAGTTGTCACAGTTGCTCTTTGCAGTGATGACAGACACTGTGCTCCTTGTGTAGATTCTGAAGATAATTGCAGAGAAGGTGGATGAATTTGGTAGGGTGTGCAAAGAAAAAATTAAAGGTGAATACAGGAAAGAGTAATTTATGAGGAAAGAACAAAAGATAAGGTGATGAAAGATAGAATAATCAGATTGGTATGGAGAGAGTATGGAGGAGGTGAATGTATACAGATATTGGGATGGACGTGTCAGCGGATGGGTTCTATAAAGATGAGGTTAATCTTAGAATTGATGAGGGGAAAAGAGAGAGTGGTGCACCTTTGGAGTCCTGTGATACAAAACTTTGTCTAGGAGGGCAAAGATGGAATGTATGAGAGTAAGTTTTACCAACGCTCCTTAAAATGGTTGTGATGCATGGGTGATGAATGTGCACCGAGGAAAGGCTGGAGTCCAGAGGAGACTGTCAAGTCTGAGGGTCAATATGTGTGTGAATCTAATGCAGATAATTCGTAGTTTGGAGTTAGGAGGCGGAGCGGATTACCAAAACTGTTGTCCGAGGGGCTGAGGGAAGGGTTGTTGAAGGTGGTTCGGAACATTTAGAGATAATGGAGCGAAACTGAAATGACTTCAAGATTGTATCAGTCTTAGTGGGAAGGAAGGCGGGGTAGGGTCGGCCTAGAAAGTTGGAGAAGAGGGGGTAACGGAGTTTATTTTGTGCGAGGGGCAAGACTTCCAGCAGGCAAGCGTGAGCGAGATATGGATAGGAGTGAATGGGAGTACAGAATGGTTTTTAAAAAACTTGAACGGTGCTGTTGGAGTGTGAGCAAAGTAACATTTAATGAAGGGTTCAGGGAAACCGTCAGGCCGGACTTGAGTCCTGGAGATTGGAAGTACAGTTCCTGCACTCAGAAGGAGGGGTGTTTCTTGTTGCAGTTTAAAAACTGTAGTGTACCGCACCCTTCTGGCAAGACAGTGATGGAGTGAATGATGGTGAAAGTTTATTCTTTTTCGGGGCCACCCTGGCCCTGGTGGGAATCGGTCCAGTGTATAAAATATATATATATATATATATAAATATATAAAAATATATATATATATATAAATATAAATAACTATATATTATAATCAATAAATATATATATATAATAAATAGTATCGGTTAGTGTCAGTCAAACTCCAGGTTAGTTTCACCTTAATGACTGTAATCGTAGTTATCCCCTGGTTATCCGAGAGTAAACGAGCCGGTAATGAATATTCAGTCCAGAGGGATCCATAAAACATATGAGCTGCATGAATAATTATCTTCTAATTACCGCTGACAACACGGAGGAAAGGGAACTCAATACTGGCACGAGCAGCATTACCCAGCACTGGCATCACCTCTACCAGACAGTACCCAGCGCTGGTCATCATCCTCCACCAACAGTAGCCAGCTTTGGCACCATCACCACCACCAGCAGTAGCCAGTTCTAGCACCACCAGCAGCAGCGGTCAATACTAGCACCATCCGCAGCAAGTCCAGTTGCTGACAACATCAGCATGCAAACAGTACTGACGACCATCAGGGCAGCAGTCAAAATGACACACACCAGCAGAAATTCAGTTTCTGACACCTGTCAGCAGCAGTCAATTCTGACACCATCAGCAGCAGTCAATTCTGACACCTGCAGCAGCAGTCAGTTCTGACAACATCAGCAGCAGTCAGTTCTGACACCACCAGCAGCAGCAGTCAGTTATGCCACCAGCAGCAGCAGTCAGTTCTGACACCAGCAGCAATAGACAATTCTGACACCAGCAACAGTATAAGTAGTCCGTTCTTTTACACCAACAGTCAGCAGTCCAATCAGACCACCTAGCAGCAGCAGTCAATTCTGACACCAGCAGCAGCAGTCAGTTCTGACATCACCACAAGCAGCAGTCAGTTATGGCACCAGCAACAGCAGTCAGTTCTGACACCAGCACAGATAGACAATTCAGACACCACACAATATAGTAGTCAAGTGCTGACACAGCAGCAGCATGGTCAGTGCGGACAAAACCAGCAGCAGCAGTGTCATTTCTGACACCAGCAGCAGCAGACATACTGACAACCAAGCAGCAATCAGTCAGTTCTTACACCAGGCACACCACAAGCAGTCAGTATCTGACACCAGCAGCAGACAGTCACTTCTGACATACCAGCAGCAGCTTATTAATTCTGACACAGCGCAGCATTCAGTTCTGACACCATCACAATAGACACTTCTGACACAGCAACAGTATCAGTAGTCAGTTCTGTCACCCGCAGCAGCAGTCATTTCTTACACCACCAGCAGCAGTCCAATTCTGAACACCATCATCAGCATTCAGTTCTGACACCAGCATGCAGCAGTCCGTACTGACACCATCAGCAGCAGACAGTTCTGACACCTAGCAGTCATGCATCAATTCTGACACCAGCAACAGCATTCAATTCTGACACCAGGAGCACATTCAGTTCTGACAACCACCGAGGCAGCATCAGACAGTTAAGACACCTCATCACAGGCACAGTTCAGACAGAACCAGCAACAATAGACAATTCAGGCACCACAACAGTATAAGGACTCATTCTGACACCAGAGCACAGCAAGTCAGTTCCTAGACACCATCAGCAGCATCAGTTCTGACACCAGCATGCAGCATCATTCTGGACACCACGCACCTCAAGCAGTCATTGTGACACCAGCAGCAGACATTCAGACACCACAAGCAGCAGTCACTCGTACACCAGCAGCAGCATTAATTCTGACTCCAGCGAGCAGCATTCAGTTCTGACACCAGCAGGAAAGACAAGTTCTGTACACCAGCAACATAAAGTAGTCATATCTGACACCAGCAGCAGCAGTCAGTTCTGGACGACCACCACCACAACATTCAGTTCCTGACACCAGCAGTGCAAGTCACTTCTTACAACCAGCAGCAGCAGTCAGATGCTGACACCAGCAGCAGCAGTTTTATTCTGACACCAGTAGCAGCAGTCATTTCTACACAGCAGAATAGGACAATGTCTTGACAACCAGCAACATTATAAAGTAGATCAGTTCTGACAACCAGCAGCAGCATTCAATGTCTGACACCAGCACACAGTCAATTCTGAACAAACCATCAGCAGCATTCAATTATTGACACCAGCAGCAGCAAGGTATAATTATTGACATCAGCAGACAAGCCTTCCAGTTTCGACACCGAGCAGGCAGCATCCAATTCTGACCCATCAGCAGCTCAGACAGTTCTGGACATACCACTACCAGCAGTCAGTTCTGACAGCCCACCACCAGCAGTCAGTTCTGACACTAGCAGCAATAGCAATTCTAACACCAGCAACAGTATAAGAAGTCAGTTCTGACACCACCACTAGCAGTCAATTCTGACACCACCACCAGCAGTCAGTTCTGACACCACCACCAGCAGTCAGTTCTGACACCACCACCAGCAGTCAGTTCTGACACTAGCAGCAATAGCACTACTAACACCAAGCAACATAAAAGAAGTCCGTTTCTAGACACCAACCACTATCATGTCAATTTCTGACAAACCGATCAGCAGCAAGTACAGTTTTCTGACACCACCACCAGCAGTCAGTTCTGACACCACCGTCAGCAGTCAGTTCTGACACCACCGCCAGCAGTCAGTTCTGACACCACCGCCAGCAGTCAGTTCTGACACCCACCGCCACTGTCAGCTCAAAGACACCACCACCAGCATACATTAGTGACCCATCCACACCACCTCATTCAATTCTGACACCACCACCATCAGTCATTCTGACAGCACCACCCTCGTTGCTCGCGTCCCCCGCCCACCGACCACCAGCAGTCCAGAATCAACACACCACCAGCAGTCAATTCTGACACCAACCGACAGCAGTAGAACTGACACCACCGCCTGACAGACAGTATCTGACACCACCGCCAGCAGTCCGTTCTGAACACCACCCACCAGCAGTCAGTTCTGACACCAACCATGGAAGAACTTTCAGGTTGAACGTTTCCTGTGAGACTCCTCCCTACCTCATTCCTTGTCCAGACGTATCTTGGCAGTAATTTTTTTATGTGAAAATTCGTGTCAAAATGAACGTTTAAAGTCACGTAAAAGAAACTATACTTCAACCAAATCTATATAAACATTATCCAGCTGAAAGAAATGTGACTGGGAAGAAAACATGGAGGAATGAAAAGGTGACGCAGAATTGACCATTAGATAATTACGTCTTGAAGGAAAAAAATGGGTGTGAAATAGATTGTGAAAAACTTGGAAATGTCAAGAATTGACGCTGAATAAAACGTTAGTAACCTTTAACTTGTAAAAAAAGTATTAAATTAAATGTTGATTTTATTTATTGTTTTATTTTAAGCATTATTGATATTATTAAAATTGTTGCATTATTAATATTATCGTTACTTTATTGATATTAATCTCATAATTTTCCTTCTTCCTTCTCTTCTTCTTCTTCTCTTTCTCTTACTTCTTCTTATTATTATTATATAATTATTATTATTATAATTATTATTAAAATTAATATTAATATTATAATTTTAAACATTAATTATTATTATTAATATCATTAATCATTAATTTTTATTATCATCATTATTATTTATTATTATCATTAAATTTTATATTAATCATCATATTATATAGTCATTATTCTTATTAATAGAACAGTAATAATTATTAATAGTAGTAGAAGTAGTGATTATTTGGTAAAACCATAAACACGTGAGGGTCGATCACTAATCAGCTACCTATTCAGCCAGGTTGCGGGAATATACAGTTGCCCATAGATAACACCTGTGCCGATGCCATTGTGTCGATCCAGTGTGTCGAGGCCAGTTAGACGGAGGCCATTTTGTCGAGGCCAGTGCGTCGAGCCCGTGTGTCGAGGCCAGTGTGTCGACTTGTCCCTGTTCTCAGCTAACTACGTGATCTTTCCCTGTTTGTATCCCCTATGTGTATATTTCTTAATTTTAAATCCCCCTATGAGTAATTTTTCTGTTTATGTATCCCCCCTACGTGTTATTTTCTGTATACCCTATGGTTTTTTTTTTTTTTGTATCCTCGGATCTACTGTCTCCAGGATGAATTCGTCTCTGTAATTCTACTGACGACGTATGCAACTCATAGCATCAATTGTAATCTCTTCTCTTGTGATCATCTCCATGTTATTTATCACCATGTTATTTATCGCCATGTTATTTATCGCCATGTTATTTATCACCATGTTATTTATCGCCATGTTATTTATCGCCATGTTATTTATCGCCATGTTATTTATCGCCATGTTATTTATCGCCATGATATTTTACACCAAGTTATTTATCGCTCACGTTATTTATCGCCATGTGTATTTATCGCCAAGATATTTAATCGCCAAATGTTATTTATCGCCATGTTATTAATCGCCAATTTATTTATCGCCAAGTTTATTTTATCGCCATGTTATTTATTTCCATGTTTATATATCGTGCCATGTATTTATCGCCATGTTTAATACTCCATGTTATTTATTCGCCAAGTTTATTTATCGCCATGTTATTTATCGCCAAGTATTTATCGCCAAGTTATTTATTCGCCTGTTATTTATTACCGATTGTTAATTTATCGGCATGTTTTTATCACCATTATATTGTATTCGCCAAGTTATTTATCGCCATGTTTTTATCCCATGTTATTTATTGCCATTGTTATTTATCGCCTAAGTTATTATCGCCAAGTTATTTATGAGAACCTTTGTTGATCGTTTTAAACTACCCAGTTGTGAAGTTTGTAATCATTTTGCAATGTGCAATTGTTGCCATGGCGAATGAAAAAGTTTAAGATTTGGCTGTTTAGAGTGCTGTATAATGGTGTTAGTACTCTGTCACTGCCTACAATCACCACTATCTCCAGCACCACAATACAACACTCGTCCACCACTGCGCAAAAAATACCACCATAACCATCCGGAAGGAAAAAAAATCGCACACCACAATCACTTCATAGCAATCACCACACACACCACCACCACCACCACCACCACCACCACCACCACCACCACCACCACCACCACCACCACCACCACCACCACCACCACCACCACCATTACCACCACCACCACCACCACCACCACCACCACCACCACCACCACCACCACCACCACCACCATTACCACCACCACCACCACCACCACCACCACCACCACCACCATCACCACCAGTCTCAGCCACATTATCCAATATCATCATTCGCAGCTCTGGTCAAATAATTCCCCAATGAGCTATTGTATGCAAATTACTCTACCCCCCTCTCTCTCCCTTTACTCTCTCTCTCTCTCTCTCTCTCTCTCTCTCTCTCCTCTCTCTCTCTCTCTCTCTCTCTCTCTCTTCCTTTAGCCCTGTCCAGTTCTCTCTTCCCCCTTCAGGAGAGATTCCTCATATGAGAATATATAGCCGGGAGAATAAGCAGAGAGGCCATGAGTACAGCAAGAGACAACACAATAAGCGTAAGGGACCCAAGACTGTTCACCAGCCTCTCATCCTACATAAGGGGGATTACCAATGGATCCCTGTCTTCAAGAAGGAACTGGATAGGTTCCTAAAGACAATTCCTGACCAGCCGGGCTGTGGATTATACTCTGAACTGTGTACGACCGGCAGTAACAGCCTGGTTGATCAGGCTTCGTTCCATCGGGAGGCCTGGTTATGGATCAGGCCACCGGAGCGTTGACCCCCGGAACACTCTCCAAGAAGAGATAAAGAATTAAAAGGCACAATACCGTGACTGGAACAATACGCAAATAACCCGCACATGGCTCCCTTCCCTTCGCTTCTGTGTGACTACTTAATGGCCCAAGTAGGACCAAACCTCGTCATAAGTGTTCTCCTATGAGCGAGTTATTTGTGTATTCTCCAGGGAGACTGTGTACTCTCCAGGGAGATTGTGTACTCTCCAGGGAGATTGTGTACTCTTCAGGGAGATTGTGTACTCTCCATGGAGATTGTGTACTCTCCAGGGAGATTGTGCACTCTCCAGGGAAACTGTGTGCTCTCCAGGGAGATTGTGTACTCTCCAGGGAAACTGTGTACTCTCCAGGGAGATTGTGTACTCTCCATGGAGATTGTGTACTCTCCAGGGAGATTGTGTATTCTCCAGGGAGACTGTGTACTCTCCAGGGAGATTGTGTACTCTCCAGGGAGATTGTGTACTCTCCAGGGAGATTGTGTACTCTCCAGGGAGACTGTGTACTCTCCAGGGAGATTGTGTACTCTTCAGGGAGATTGTGTACTCTCCAGGGAGATTGTGCACTCTACAGGGAGATTGTGTACTTTCCAGGGAAATTGTGTACTCTCCAGGGAGACTGTGTACTCTCCAGTAAGATTGTGTACTCTCCATGGAGATTGTGTACTCTCCAGGGAGATTTTGTACTCCCCAGGGAGATTGTGCACTCTCCAGGGAGATTGTGTACTTTCCAGGGAGATTGTGTACTCTCCAGGGAGATTGTGTACTCTCCAGTAAGATTGTGTACTCTCCAGGGAGATTGTGCACTCTACAGGGAGATTGTGTACTCTCCAGGGAGATTGTGCACTCTCCAGGGAGATTGTGTACTTTCCAGGGAGACTGTGTACTCTCCAGGGAGATTATGTACTCTCCAGGGAGATTGTGTACTCTCCAGGGAGATTGTGCACTCTCCAGGAAGATTGTGTACTTTCCAGTGAGATTGTGTACTCTCCAGGGAGATTGTGTACTCTCCAGTAAGATTGTGTACTCTCCAGGGAGATTGTGTACTCTCCAAGGAGATTGTGTACTCTCCAGGGAGATTGTGCACTCTCCAGGGAGATTGTGTACTCTCCAGGGAGATTGTGTACTCTCCAGGGAGATTGTGTACTCTCCAGGGAGATTGTGTACTCTCCAGTAAGATTGTGTACTCTCCAGGGAGATTGTATACTCTACAGTAAGATTGTGTACTCTCCAGTAAGATTGTGTACTCTCCAGTAAGATTGTGTACTCTCCAGGGAGATTGTGTACTCTCCAGTAAGATTGTGTACTCTCCAGTAAGATTGTGTACTCTCCAGGGAGATTGTGTACTCTCCAGTAAGATTGTGTACTCTCCAGGGAGATTGTATACTCTCCAGTAAGATTGTGTACTCTCCAGTAAGATTGTGTACTCTCCAGTAAGATTGTGTACTCTCCAGTAAGATTGTGTACTCTCCAGGGAGATTGTGTACTCTCCAGTAAGATTGTGTACTCTCCAGTAAGATTGTGTACTCTCCAGGGAGATTGTGTACTCTCCAGTAAGATTGTGTACTCTCCAGTAAGATTGTGTACTCTCCAGGGAGATTGTGTACTCTCCAGTAAGATTGTGTACTCTCCAGCGAGATTGTGTACTCTCCAGTGAGATTGTGTATTCTCCAGGGAGACTGTGTACTCTCCAGGGAGATTGTGTACTCTCCAGGGAGACTGTGTACTCTCCAGAGAGATTGTGTACTCTCCAGTAAGATTGTGGTACTCTCCAGGGAAATTGTGTACTCTCCAGGGAGATTGTGTACTCTCCAGGGAGATTGTGTACTCTCCAGTAAGATTGTGTACTCTCCAGGGAGATTGTGTACTCTACAGTAAGATTGTGTACTCTCCAGAGAGATTGTGTACTCTCCAGGGAGATTGTGTACTCTCCAGTAAGATTGTGTACTCTCCAGGGAGATTGTGTACTCTCCAGGGAGATTGTGTACTCTCCAGTGAGATTGTGTACTCTCCAGTAAGATTGTGTACTCTCCAGTGAGATTGTGTACTCTCCAGTAAGATTGTGTCCTCTCCAGTGAGATTGTGTACTCTCCAGTAAGATTGTGTACTCTCCAGGGAGATTGTGTACTCTCCAGGGAGATTTTGTACTCTCCAGGGAGATTGTGTACTCTCCAGTAAGATTGTGTACTCTCCAGGGAGATTGTGTACTCTCCAGGGAGATTTTGTACTCTCCAGGGAGATTGTGTACTCTCCAGTAAGATTGTGTACTCTCCAGGGAGATTGTGTACTCTCCAGTAAGATTGTGTACTCTCCAGGGAGATTGTGTACTCTCCAGGGAGATTGTGTACTCTCCAGTAAGATTGTGTACTCTCCAGTGAGATTGTGTACTCTGCAGTAAGATTGTGTACTCTCCAGGGAGATTGTGTACTCTCCAGTAAGATTGTGTACTCTCCAGTGAGATTGTGTACTCTCCAGTAAGATTGTGTACTCTCCAGGGAGATTGTGTACTCTCCAGGGAGATTTTGTACTCTCCAGGGAGATTGTGTTCTCTTCAGCAACTTTATTTTTGGGACAAATTACAATCTCTCTACTACATAAATGTAGATATGGAAGCAAATTGTCTATGTCCAGTTGATGGAGTTACGTTGGAAAAAATTGAGATACGTTTATTGGAAAGTCAATCAAATCAGTTGCAAAGCAGAAATAGAGACAGGTTGAATATCAGCTCGGTGAAGATATACGCAGGTATATATTACTGCAGACACTGTGTCTTTGTTAATGGAATTACGTATATACTGCCAGTATTGAATTTTTAAGTAGTATATACTGCCAGTATTGAATTTTAAGTAGTATATACTGCCAGTATTGAATTTTAAGTAGTATATACTGCCAGTATTGAATTTTAAGTAGTATATACTGCCAGTATTGACTTTTAAGTAGTATATACTGCCAGTATTTAATTTTGACATTTAATTCTGGTCAGGTCATCGTAAAATCATTTGAAGGAATTTTTCAAGCACAAAGAATATCGTGTCTGGTACATGACTCAAGTAATGCACTGAGGTAGCAAGAGACCAAGAACTATCACCTGACTACTGACCTAGTGATCCGAGACTGGAGACCAAGCACTATCACCTGACTACTGACCTAGTGATCCGAGACTGGAGACCAAGCACTATCACCTGACTACTGACCTAGTGATCCGAGACTGGAGACCAAGCACTATCACCTGACTACTGACCTAGTGATCCGAGACTGGAGACCAAGCACTATCACCTGACTACTGACATAGTGATCCGAGACTGGAGACCAAGCACTATCACCTGACTACCGCCCTTTTGATCCGAGGCTGGAGAACAAGCACTATCACCTGACTACTGACCTAGTGATCCTAGGCCGGAGACCAAGCACTATCACCTGACTACTGACCTAGTGATCCTAGGCCGGAGACCAAGCACTATCACCTGACTACTGACCTAGTGATCCTAGGCCGGAGACCAAGCACTATCACCTAACTACTGACCTAGTGATCCTAGATTGGAGACCAAGCACTATCACCTGACTACTGACCTAGTGATCCTAGGCCAGAGACCAAGCACTATCACCTGACTACTGACCTAGTGATCCGAGGCTGAAGACCAAGTACTATCACCTAACTACTCACCCAGAGATCCGAGGCTGGAGACCAAGCACTATCACCTGACTTCTGACCTAGTGATCCGAGACTAGAGACCAAGCACTATCACCTGACTACTGACCTAGTGATCCGAGACTAGAGACCAAGCACTATCACCTGACTACTGACCTAGTGATCCGAGACTAGAGACAAAGCACTATCACCTGACTACTGACCTAGTGATCCGAGACTAGAGACCAAGCACTATCACCTGACTACTGACCTAGTGATCCGAGACTAGAGACCAAGCACTATCACCTGACTACTGACCTAGTGATCCGAGACTAGAGACCAAGCACTATCACCTGACTACTGACCTAGTGATCCGAGACTAGAGACCAAGCACTATCACCTGACTACTGACCTAGTGATCCGAGACTAGAGACCAAGCACTATCACCTGACTACTGACCTAGTGATCCGAGACTAGAGACCAAGCACTATCACCTGACTACTGACCTAGTGATCTGAGACTAGAGACCAAGCACTATCACCTGACTACTGACCTAGTGATCTGAGACTAGAGACCAAGCACTATCACCTGACTACTGACCTAGTGATCTGAGACTAGAGACCAAGCACTATCACCTGACTACTGACCTAGTGATCCGAGACTAGAGACCAAGCACTATCACCTGACTACTGACCTAGTGATCCGAGACTAGAGACTAAGCACTATCACCTGACTACTGACCTAGTGATCCGAGACTAGAGACCAAGCACTATCACCTGACTACTGACCTAGTGATCCGAGACTAGAGACCAAGCACTATCACCTGACTACTGACCTAGTGATCTGAGACTAGAGACCAAGCACTATCACCTGACTACTGACCTAGTGATCTGAGACTAGAGACCAAGCACTATCACCTGACTACTGACCTAGTGATCTGAGACTAGAGACCAAGCACTATCACCTGACTACTGACCTAGTGATCCGAGACTAGAGACCAAGCACTATCACCTGACTACTGACCTAGTGATCCGAGACTAGAGACTAAGCACTATCACCTGACTACTGACCTAGTGATCCGAGACTAGAGACCAAGCACTATCACCTGACTACTGACCTAGTGATCCGAGACTAGAGACCAAGCACTATCACCTGACTACTGACCTAGTGATCCGAGACTAGAGACTAAGCACTATCACCTGACTACTGACCTAGTGATCCGAGACTAGAGACCAAGCACTATCACCTGACTACTGACCTAGTGATCCGAGACTAGAGACCAAGCACTATCACCTGACTACTGACCTAGTGATCCGAGACTAGAGACCAAGCACTATCACCTGACTACTGACCTAGTGATCCGAGACTAGAGACCAAGCACTATCACCTGACTACTGACCTAGTGATCCGAGACTAGAGACTAAGCACTATCACCTGACTACTGACCTAGTGATCCGAGACTAGAGACTAAGCACTATCACCTGACTACTGACCTAGTGATCCGAGACTAGAGACCAAGCACTATAACCTGACTACTGACCTAGTGATCCGAGACTAGAGACCAAGCACTATCACCTGACTACTGACCCAGTGATCCGAGACTAGAGACCAAGCACTATCACCTGACTACTGACCTAGTGATCCGAGACTAGAGACCAAGCACTATCACCTGACTACTGACCTAGTGATCCGAGGCTGGAGACCAAGCACTATCACCTGACTACTGACCTAGTGATCCGAGGCTGGAGACCAACCACTATTACCTCTTAACTGTTGGTCCAAATGGAATCTTGTTGACATGAAGATCTAACATGACCAGAAATCTATCACCTAACATGGATCAGCCTTGACTAAATGACCTGACTCACGGAAGCGTAACCCATTGGGGTTTAGGATTCGCATGCCATGAGTTTAAACCCCACCCGTTTCCTGGTGTGTCACCTATGATGTGTATAAGATGAATCATCTACTTGTAGAAATAAAGGTTATTATTATTATTATTATTATTATTATTATTATTATTATTATTATTATTATTATTATTATTATTATTACTAATTATTATTATTATTATTATTATTATTATTATTATTATTAATTATTATTATATTATTATTATTATTATTATTATTATTATTATATTATTATTATTATATTATTATTATTATTATTATTATTACTAATTATTATTATTATTATTATTATTATTATTATTATTATTATTATTATTTTAAATGACCTCTTACAAGTTCACCGTTAACTAATGGGGATATAAGTAATATCATTATCATCATTAATAATCATTTTATAATCATTTTACCCCCCCCCGTTTACAGTTTACAATCACTAGTAGTTTAAAGTTACTTTATTGACAATAAAAATATGACGCTACTAATGACCCCTCATTACTGCCGTAATTAAAATATTACAACAAATATATATATATATATTTTCCACCGACATGACACTTTTTAATTATATGCCAAATAATAATTATTTACGACCATGGATTAGATGCTATGGCTCATAAATTTGGGAAATCGTGTGATAATTCAATATTTTTACTGATTCAGGTCAAATTAACCCGCGTGATATTATACTGGCTTTTTTTTTTCAGCCACGCAACCGCTGGCGGAGTAAGCTGGTCATCCCAGCCTGTGTGTGTCTGTCTGAAGTCTGAAATGCCTGAAACTCAGGCTAAATGTCGGTGGGAAAGAGGCAGTAAATGGGGTGGGAAAGTAGAGAGAAAATGAGGAATAGGAAGGAAAGGGGGAGAGATGAAAGTATGTGGACCTGTGTCATGATAATATTTGTATAATATAGACAAGAGACTGAGGGACTGATTACCTTATCTTTCACTGTCTTCTGTGTATAGTTTAGCAAAACTGAGGGACTGATTACCTTATCTTTCACTGTCTTCTGTGTATAGTTTAGCAAGACTGAGGGACTGATTGCCTCATCTTGTGTTGTCTCTAGTTTCAACACCTTCAAATTACCACTCTATTGAACTGATAAAGCCACTGACTGGCGAAACGTGTCGAAATCAAAATACCCAGGTTTTGCCCACGCATCTTATTCCTCTCACCTGGATCTGTTCATTATAAACAAGAGAGTGTAATATATTATTCTTCGAACAATAACAAGTCCTGAAAATAACAAATCTTTTCTTATACGTATACGGAAAAATTTGTCGTCATCAGGACGTTTCACTGTTTTGGGTACTACGTCTCGTCTTTATTAAATGGGTCGATATACTTTTGTCTTTCACCCTTTTCTTCCTATTACCCTTTTACCTCCATCATTTTGTCTATTTTGTTTTCTAATCTTCCATGACAGTTATTTCAGATCTGTATATATTTTGGGTACCTTACTCTTAGCCTCTGAAGTCTCATGTTCTCTCTCTCTCTCTCTCTCTCTCTCTCTCTCTCTCTCTCTCTCTCTCTCTCTCTCTCTCTCTCTTTCTCTCTCTCTCTCTCTCTCTCTCCTTTTCATTCTATGTAACTTTAGTTCTATCGCTTTCTTAATGACTTACATTTTCTTCTCGTTGTTCACTTACTCTGGTCTTCAACCCTGCAAGTAGCTATTTACTTTCCTCTCTCCTATTCCCTACCTGAAGTCATTCCGGGGGCCAACGCCCCCGCGGCTCGGTCCTTGATTAGGCCTCCCGGTGGATCAGGGCCTCGTCAACCGGGCTGTTACTACTGGCCGCACGTAGTCTAACGTAAGAACCACAGCTCGGCTAGTCGGGTACTGACTTCAGGTATCTATCCACCTTCCTCCATCTTGCTGCTTTTCCTGCGATCATTATGCCGTATGTCCAAACTGTGTACTCACCATTATTTTGTATTTTTTATTTATGCTTGCAGAAGTCGAGTCGCAGCTCCTGGACCTGCTCTAGGCTGGATCCCAGTTACCCATCCCTTTATGGTTCAAATCTCTCGTAATTACCATCTTTGTTTTGGTCTTGTGAGTTCTCCTTACCTCTTGTTTGTAGTGTTAATCATCTTTTTTTTTATTTAGCCTCAAATTTCTGCCTGATAGTGGAACGTATATCATTGCTACTTGTGCCATTGGTCCATATTCACAAGTCATGGTTTCTGGTAGCATTGCTTCTCCTCTTCCCCTTCCTTGTTTACCTTTCTTTCCTCAGTACTTGATATCAAGCTGAGAGAATCCTGACTGCTGTGTACCAGTCGTATATAATACCGACAAGATGGTAAGACATATGTGCAACATCTGAGTATCTTCATTCTGTAGACGTGTCGCCACCGAGTGGCTTTATCAGTACAGAACAGAAGACTGGAGAGGTAGAAGATGAGGTAGTCAGTCCCTCAGCCTTCGAGCAGGTGTTCAGGACCGTGTTCTTGATGAGTCAAGAATACGGTACTGAACACCTGGCTTAGAGAGCCGTTATCGTGAGTGTTTGTGTGTGTGTACTCAACCTAATTACTCACATAATTGTGGTTGCAGGGGTCTAGATTCAGCTCCTAACCCCGCCTCTTCACCGGTCGCTACTAGGTCATCTCTCTCCCTGCTCCATGAGCTTTATCATACCTCGTCTTAAAACTATGTATGGTTCCTGCCTCCACTAGATCACGTGGCAAACTATTCCACTTCCTGACAACACAACTCTATGACTGAAGAAATGCTTCCTAACATCCCTTTGACTCATCTGAGTCTTCGACTTCCAATTGTGTGTGTGTGTGTATATGTGTGTGTGTAAATGTGTGTGTGTATATGTGTGTGTACTCACCTAGTTGAGGTTGCGGGGGTCGAGTCCGAGCTCCTGGCCCCGCCTCTTCACTGATCGCTACTAGGTCACTCTCCCTGAACCATGAGCTTTATCATACCTCTGTTTAAAGCTATGTATGGATCCTGTCTCCACTACATCGCTTCCCAAACTATTCCACTTACTGACTACTCTGTGGCTGAAGAAATACTTCCTAACATCCCTGTGATTCATCTGTGTCTTCAACTTCCAACTGTGTCCCCTTGTTACTGTGTCCAATCTCTGGAACATCCTGTCTTTGTCCACCTTGTCAATTCCTCTCAGTATTTTGTATGTCGTTATCATGTCCCCCCTATCTCTCCTGTCCTCCAGTGTCGTCAGGTTGATTCCCTTAACCTCTCCTCGTAGGACATACCTCTTAGCTCTGGGACTAGTCTTGTTGCAAACCTTTGCACTTTCTCTAGTTTCTTTACGTGTTTGGCTAGGTGTGGGTTCCAAACTGGTGCCGCATACTCCAATATGGGCCTAACGTACACGGTGTACAGGGTCCTGAACGATTCCTTATTAAGATGTCGGAATGCTGTTCTGAGGTTTGCTAGGCGCCCATATGCTGCAGCAGTTATTTGGTTGATGTGCGCTTCAGGAGATGTGCCTGGTGTTATACTCACCCCAAGATCTTTTTCCTTGAGTGAGGTTTGTAGTCTCTGGCCCCCTAGACTGTACTCCGTCTGCGGTCTTCTTTGCCCTTCCCCAATCTTCATGACTTTGCACTTGGTGGGATTGAACTCCAGGAGCCAATTGCTGGACCAGGTCTGCAGCCTGTCCAGATCCCTTTGTAGTTCTGCCTGGTCTTCGATCGAGTGAATTCTTCTCATCAACTTCACGTCATCTGCAAACAGGGACACCTCAGAGTCTATTCCTTCCGTCATGTCGTTCACAAATACCAGAAACAGCACTGGTCCTAGGACTGACCCCTGCGGGACCCCGCTGGTCACAGGTGTCCACTCTGACACCTCGCCACGTACCATGACTCGCTGCTGTCTTCCTGACAAGTATTCCCTGATCCATTGAAGTGCCTTCCCTGTTATCCCTGCTTGGTCCTCCAGTTTTTGCACCAATCTCTTGTGTGGAACTGTGTCAAACGCCATCTTGCAGTCCAAGAAAATGCAATCCACCCACCCCTCTCTCTCTTGTCTTACTGCTGTCACCATGTCATAGAACTCCAGTAGGTTTGTGACACAGGATTTCCCGTCCCTGAAACCATGTTGGCTGCTGTTGATGAGATCATTCCTTTCTAGGTGTTCCACCACTCTTCTCCTGATAATCTTCTCCATGATTTTGCATACTACACATGTCAGTGACACTGGTCTGTAGTGTAATGCTTCATGTCTGTCTCCTTTTTTAAAGATTGGGACTACATTTGCTGTCTTCCATGCCTCAGCAATCTCCCTGTTTCGATAGATGTATTGAATATTGTTGTTAGGGGTGCACATAGCGCCTCTGCTCCCTCTCTCAATACCCATGGGGAGATGTTATCTGGCCCCATTGCCTTGAGGTATCTAGCTCACTCAGAAGCCTCTCACTTCTTCCTCGGTTGTGTGCACTGTGTCCAGCACTTGGTGGTGTGCCCCACCTCTCCGTCTTTCTGGAGTCCCTTCTGTCTCCTCTGTGAACACTTCTTTGAATCTCTCTTGTTGAGTTCTTCACATACTTCACGGTCATTTCTTGTTGTCTCTCCTCCTTCCTTCCTTAGCCTGATTACCTGGTCCTTGACTGTTGTTTTCCTCCTGATGTGGCTGTACAACAGTTTCGGGTCATATTTGGGCTTTCCTGCTATGTCATTTTCATATTGTCTTTGGGCCTCCTTCTTATCTGTGCATATTCGTTTCTGGCTCTACGACTGTTCTTCTTATTCTCCTGGGTCCTTTTGCCTTCTAATTTTCTTCCATTCCCTAGCACACTTGGTTTTTGCCTCCCTGCACCTTTGGTAAACCATGGGCTCATCCTGGCTTTTTCATTAATCCTGTTACCCTTGGGTACAAACCTCTCCTCAGCCTCCTTGCATTTTGTTGCTACATATTTCCACTCATCTCATTAACTGGCTTCCCTGCCAGTTCTCTGTCCCACTGAACCCCGTTCAGGTAGTTCCTCATTCCTGTGTAGTCCCCTTTCTTGTAGTTTGGCTTCATTCGTCCTGGTCTTCCTGCTTCTCCCTCCACTTGTAGCTCTACTGTGTATTCGAAGCTTAAAACCACATGGTCACTGGCCCCAAGGGGTCTTTCATATGTGATGTCCTCGATATCTGCTCTACTCAAGGTGAATACTAAGTCCAGCCTTGCTGGTTCATCCTCTCCTCTCTCTCTTGTAGTGTCCCTTACGTGTTGGCACATGAAGTTTTCCAGTACCACCTCCATCATCTTAGCCCTCCATGTATCTTGGGCCCCATGTGGGTCCAAGTTCTCCCAATCGATCTCCTTGTGGTTAAAGTCACCCATGATCAGGAGCTTTGCCCTGCATGCATGAGCTCTTCTGGCCACTCTAGCCAGTGTGTCAACCATCGCTCTATTGCTCTCGTCGTACTCTTGCCTTGGCCTCCTGCTGTTCTGTGGTGGGTTATACATCACTGCTATTACCACCTTGGGACCTCCAGAGTGAAGTGTTCCCACTATGTAATCACTTTCTTCTCCGCTGTCTCCTCTCTCCAGCTCATCAAAATTCCAGCGATTTTTGATCAGCAACGCCACTCCTCCACCCCCCTGTTCCCTCTGTCTTTCCTCAGGATTTGGTATCCCGTTGGAAAGATGGCATCTGTTATCATACCTGTAAGCTTGGTTTCTGTGAGAGCTATGATGTCCGGTGATGCTTCTTTGACTCTTTCATGCCACTCCTCCCACTTATTTGTTATTCCATCAGCGTTTGTGTACCATACCTTCAGTTTCCTTTCCAACACTGTGGTTTGGGTGGCCTGTGAGGGTGGGAGACCTGGTGGCATACTGTGGGATTCTATAGCTCTGTGTTGGGTGGAGGCTGTGGGTATGGATTGTAGTGTGTGTTGGGATGGTGTGATAGGTTGTATTGTTCTGAGAGTAGTTGTGTGTGTGTGCTTGCCCTTGCTGTTCTGTTCTGCTCTGACTGACCTCTGCTGGTTCCCTCCTTGTCTCTTTTCCTAGCTCCTTTCGCTTTTTTGTCCTCTCCCTCAGCTGCTGTCGTTCTGATTTTGTTCTGTCTGTCTAGGAACACCCTCTTGTACTCTTCCGAGTATTTCAATCGTGGTTTCTCTTGGAGGATCCTGTTCCGCACTGTTTCCGTCCTGAGAATCAGCTTGATTGGTCGGTTTCTCCCCTTCGAGTACCCCCCTATTCTCTGAAAATTTACAATCTCGTCCATCTCTTCACCTATTTCCGTGATGATTTTCTCATCTCCTTTCTTTCTTCCTGCTGCCTTTCAGTGTGTGTCCTTTCCTCTCTCTCCTGAAGCCCATGGATAAACACTGATTTTGCCCTTTCTTCCTCCCATTGCCTCACCCTCTGTGACTCTGGATCCTGCCTGTATGTGGTCAGTTTCTTCCCTTGATTTTTCAGTGGCTCTTGATAGCCTTGTTGTGCCTCAGCATTCGACCTATCACCCTCTCCATCTGCAACCAGCTGATCTTCCCTTTCACTCCTTGGTCCTCCTTGGCAGACTGATGTGACCTTAGCATAATTCATAATTCCTTCCTTCCTGTTCGCCTCGCAGCTTCATATGCTGTGTCTTCTCTGGTCACTGCCCCTGTAACCCGCTTCAGCCTATTTATCTCAACTTCTAGGACCCTTATCTTGGCTACTGCAGTTTCGATTTGTGCCTCCCAATTCTTTGTCTCCTTCTCCAACCTCTTTTCCAATTTCACAGAGAGCTCTTTCTCCATTTTTTCAGAAAGCTCTCCTAATTTTCTCTCCCACTCTTGTTCCATCCTTTTCCACTGCTCCTCCATCCACTCCTCCCTACCAGAACCATTCTCATCTGATCCTTGGTTCCTGCGAGTCCCCACCATTTTTTTTTTTTTTTTTTTTTTTTTTTTTTTTTTTTTTTTGTGAGAGAAGAGAGAAGGGAAAGGTAGAGGGGGAGAGAGAGTGAAGGGAAGAGTAGGAGAGGGGAGAGTTAGAAGGGAAAATGGGGACGAGAGAGAGCAAGAGAGAGAGCAAGAGAGAGAGAAGAGAGAGAGAGAGAAAGAGAGAGGAGAGAGAGAGAGAGAGAGAGAGAGAGAGAGAGAGAGAGAGAGAGAGAGAGAGAGGAGAGGGGGAGAGAGGGAGAGAGAGAGAGAAAGAGAAGCAAGAGGGGGGAGAGAGGGGGGCAGAGAGGGGGAGAAGGGGAAAGAGGGGGGAGATGGAAGAGCGAGAGGGAGAGAGGCTAGGGGGGAGGGAGGGGAGATGGGAGAGAGGTGGGGAAAGGGAGAGGGGAGAGATAATGGGGAGGGGACAGATGTTAGAGGGGGAGAGATGTTAGAGGGGGGGAGGTGTTAGAGGTAAGAGATGTTGAGGGGAGAGAAATGGGAGAGGGAAAAGAGAGAGAGAGATAGGTAGAGAGAGATATAGGTAAAGAGTGAGAGAGGTTAGAGAAAGGTCTACTTAGGGTAGAAAGAGGGGGGAAGGAGAAATTCAGATGGTCAGTTACAGGACGGTGTGGAAATCCTGTGTATGTGTGTTTTGCGTGGTACTACAGCTTAAAGTGCTTGTTCCTGTGTGTGTAGTGTATGATGTATGTGTGGTGTGTGTATGTGTGTGTGTGTGTGTGTGGTCGTGTGTGTGTGTGTGTGTGTGTATGTGTGTGTGTGTGTGTGTACTAAGTGTGTGTGTGTGTGTGTATGTGTGGTGTATGTGTGTATGTGTGTATGTGTGTGTGTGTGAGTGTGTGTGTGTATGTGTATGTGTGTGTGTGTGTGTGTGTGTGTGTGTGTGTGTGTGTATGGTGTGCGGTGTGTGTATGTGTGTGTGGATGTGTGTGTGTATGTGTGTGTATGTGTGTGTGTGGTGTGTGTGTGTGTGTGTGGTGTGTGTGTGTGTGTGGTGTTTTGTGTGGTGTGTGGTATGGTAAAGTTGTGTGTGCGTGTGTGTGTGCGTGGTGTGTGTGTGTGTGTGGTGTGTGTGTGTGGGGTGTGTGTGTGTGTGTGTGTGTGTGTGTGTGTGTGTGGGGTGATGTGGGGAGGGTGTTATATACATATAATATCATCGCCACGAACACTTTTATACATGTTACCATAATTTACTTTTTTTTTTTCTCTCGTGATATTTTTGCCAGCTGACAGCGGTGACAACTTGATGGGAGTGCGAACAGTGTGCCCCCCCTTGCTCCCTGTCCCCCTCCCCTTGCTCCCTGTCTCCCCTCCCCTTGCTCTCTGTCTCCCCTCCCCTTGCTCCCTGTCTCCCCTCCCCTTGCTCCCTGTCTCCCCTCCCCTTGCTCCCTTTTCCCCCCTCCCCTTGCTCCCTGTTCTCCCCCCCTTGCTCCCTGTCCCCCCTCCCCTTGCCCCTGTCTCCCCTCCCCTTGCTCCTGTCTCCCCTCCCCTTGCTCCCTGTCTCCCCTCCCCTTGCTCCTGTCTCCCCTCCCCTTGCTCCCTGTCTCCCCTCCCCTTGCTCCCTGTCTCCCCTCCCCATGCTCCCTGTCTCCCCTCCCCTTGCTTTCTGTCTCCCCTCCCCTTGCTCCCTGTCCCCCCTCCCCTTGCTCCCTGTCTCCCTCCCTTGCTCCCTTCTCCCCTCCCTTGCTCCCTGTCCCCCCTCCCCTTGCTCCCTGTCTCCCCTCCCATTGCTCCCTGTCTCCCCCCCCCTTGTTTCCTGTCTCCCCTCCCCTTGCTCCCTGTCTCCCCTCCCCTTGCTCCCTGTCTCCCCTCCCCCTTCCCCTCCCGCTGTCTCCCCTCCCCTTGCTCCCTGTCTCCCCTCCCCTTGCCCCTTCTCCCCTCCCCTTGCTCCCTGTCTCCCCTCCCCTTGCTCCCTGTTCCCCCTCCCCTTTTCCCTGTCCCCCCTCCCCTTTGCTCCCTGTCTCCCCTCCCCTTGCTTCCTGTCTCCCCTCCCCTTGCTCCCTGCCCTCCCCTCCCCTTGCTCCCTGTCTCCCCCCCCCTTGCTCCCTGTCCCCCCCTCCCCTTGCTCCCTGTCTCCCCTCCCCTTGCTCCCTGTCCCCCCTTTCCCCTTGCTTCCTGTCTCCCCTCCCCTTGCTCCCCTGTCTCCCTCCCCTTTGCTCCCTGTCTCCCTCCCCTTGCTCCCTGTCTCCCCTCCCCTTGCTCCCTGTCTCCCCTCCCCTTGCTCCCTGTCTCCCCTCCCCTTTGCTCCCTGTCTCCCCTCCCCTTGCTCCCTGTCTCCCCTCCCCTTGCTCCCTGTCTCCCCTCCCCTTTCTCCCTGTTCCCCTCCCCATGCTCCTGTCTCCCCTCCCCTTGTTTCCTGTCTCCCCCTCCCCTTGCTCCCTGTCTCCCCTCCCCTTGCTCCCTGTTCTCCCCTCCCCTTGCTCCCTGTCTCCCCTCCCCTTGCTCTCTGTTCCCCTCCCCTTGCTCCCTGTTCCCCCCCCCTTGCTCCCTGTCTCCCCTCCCCTTGCTCCCTGTCTCCCCTCCCCTTGCTCCCTGTCTCCCCTCCCCATGCTCCCTGTCTCCCCTCCCCTTGCTCCCTGTCCCCCCTCCCCTTGCTTCCTGTCTCCCCCTCCCCTTGCTCCTGTCTCCCCCCCCCTTGCTCCCTGTCTCCCCTCCCCTTGCTCCCTGTCTCCCCCTCCCCTTGCTCCCTGTCTCCCCTCCCCTTGCTTCCTTTTCTCCCCTCCCCTTGCTCCCTGTCTCCCCTCCCCTTGCCCCTGTCTCCCCTCCCCTTGCTCCCTGTCTCCCCTCCCCTTGCTTCCTGTCCCCCCTCCCCTTGCTCCCTGTCTCCCCTCCCCTTGCTCCCTGTCTCCCCTCCCCTTGCTCCCGTCTCCCCTCCCCTTGCTCCCTCTCTCCCCTCCCCTTGTTTCCTGTCTCCCCTCCCCTTGCTCCCTGTCTCCCCTCCCCTTGCTCCCTGTCTCCCCTCCCTTTGCTTCCTGTCTCCCTCCCCTTGCTCCCTGTCTCCCCCCCCCTTTGCTCCCCTGTCTCCCCTCCCCTTGCTCCCTGTCTCCCCTCCCCTTGCTCCCTGTCTCCCCTCCCTTGCTTCCTGTCTCCCCTCCCCTTGCTCCCTGTCTCCCCTCCCTTGCTCCCTGTCTCCCCTCCCCTTGCTCCCTGTCTCCCTCCCCTTGCCCCCTTTGTCTCCCCCCCCCTTGCTCCCTGTCTCCCCTCCCCTTGCTCCCTGTCTCCTTTCCCCTTGCTCCCTGTCTCCCCTCCCCTTGCTCCCTGTCTCCCCTCCCTTGCTCCCTGTCTCCCCTCCCCCTTGCTCCCTGTCTCCCCTCCCCATGCTTCATGTCTCCCCTCCCTTGCTCCCTGTCCCCCCTCCCCTTGCTCCCTGTCTCCCCTCCCCTTGCTCCCTGTCTCCCCCCCCCTTTGTTCCCTGTCTCCCCTCCCCTTGCTCCCTGTCTCCCCTCCCCTTGCTCCCTGTCCCCCCTCCCTTGCTCCCTGTCTCCTCTCCCCTTGCTCCCTGTCTCCCCTCCCCTTGCCCCCTGTCTCCCCTCCCCTTGCTCCCTGTCTCCCCTCCCCTTGCTTCTCATCTCCTCTCTTCCCTCCCCTCCCCCCCTCCCCCACACCCCCTTTTTTAAGTGCCAGTGTTGTGAAAAAGCATTTAATTGCATACATACGTAATATTTCCAGCACTTTTATGGTAAATAATATGTCAATTCTCTTTTTCGACTGGTCTCTGCGTCTCTCTCTCTCTCTCTCTCTCTCCCCTCCTTCCCCCTTCTTCTCTCTCTCTCTCTCTCTCTCTCTCTCTCTCTCTCTCTCTCTCTCTCTCTCTCTCGTTCTCTCTTATGACTAAATTTTGAGTCCTCAATATTTTCCCCATTTATTATATATTTAGTGTCTCTTACACTGGTTTTTCAAACACATTTTTTCTGGTCATGTTTCAGTCTCAGCTTGAGTAAATGTTAGAGTAAATTTATAAATCTATCAGATTAGGCATTTTCACTCTAAGGATTTTTTTAACTAAACATAAATAAATTTGAGTTAAATTGAGAATGCTTTAAAATGCTAAATGTTGCAGTGGATGTTAATACTTAGATTACATTGCCAAATGGTCATTTTTAACTTTAATGTCTTGGGTAACTGACATATGCAATTTCAATGGCCGGGTTGTCTATGACATGCTGATATGATATGCTACCATGACATGGTACCATGACATGGTACCATGACATGGTACCATGACATGGTACAATGCGAATTTCCAGAGGGTTGCCTGTCAGTTCAGAATTCTGAGAAGTGATTCATTTGGAGGAGCTGTGAGGAGGTACCTTGATGGAGAGACATGTTGTGAGGAGGTACCTTGATGGAGAGACATGTTGTGAGGAGGTACCTTGATGGAGAGACATGTTGTGAGGAGGTACCTTGATGGAGAGACATGTTGTGAGGAGGTACGTTGATGGAGAGACATGTTGTGAGAAGGTACCTTGATGGAGAGATATGCTGTGAGGAGGTACCTTGATGGGGAGACATGTTGTGAGGAGGTACCTTTATGGAGAGACATGTTGTGAGGAGGTACCTTGATGGAGAGACATGTTGTGAGGAGGTACCTTGATGGAGAGATATGCTGTGAGGAGGTACCTTGATGGAGAGATATGCTGTGAGGAGGTACCTTGATGGAGAGACATGCTATGGAAGGCTAGCATCATGGATATGCGCTGCTGCGTTGCTGCTGCTGTGCTGCTGCTGCTGCGTGCCTTGCTGTCTGCTAGCGTGCTGCTCTTGATGCTGTAGCTGCTGCTGGCTGCAGCTGCTACGCTGCTGGTCTGCTGCTGTCTGCTGCTGTGCTGCTTGCTGCTGCTGCTGCTGCTGCTACGCTGCTACTGCTGCTGCTGCTGCTGCTTGCTGCTTGCTGGCTGCTAGCTGCTTGCTGCATGCTGCTGCTGCTGCTGTGCTGCTGCTGCTGCTGCTGCTGCTGCTGCTGCTGCTGCTGCTGCTGCTGCTGCTGCTACTGCTGCTGCTGCTGCTGCTGCTGCTGCTGCTGCTGCTGCTGCAGCTGCTGCTTGCTGCTGCTGCTGCTGCTGTGGCTGCTAGCTTGCTGCTGAGCGCTGCTGCTGCTGCGACTCTGTTTGCTGCTGCTGCTACGCTGCTGAATGCTGCTTGATAGCTGCTGCTCTGCTGCTGCTGCTGCTGCTAGCTGGCTGCTGCTGCTGCTGCTGCTGCTGCTGCTGCTGTGCTGCTGCTGCTGCTGCTGCTGCGCTGCTGCTGCTTGGCCTGCTGCTGCTGCTGCTGCTGCTGCTGCATGCTGCTGCTGCTGCTGCTGCTGCTGCTGCTGCTGCTGCTGCTGCTGCTTCAGTGCTGCTGCTGCTGCTGCTGCTGCTGCTACTGCTGCATGCTGCTGGCTGCTGCTGCTGCTGCGCTGCTTGCTGGCTGTGCTGCACTGCTGCTGCTGCTGCTGCTGCTGCTGCTACTGCTGCTGCTGCTGTGCTGCTGCTACTGCTGCTGCTGCTGCTGCTGCTGCTGCTGCTGCTGCTGCTGCTCGCTGCTGCTGCTGCTACTGCTGCTGCTGCTGCTGACTGCTGCTGCTGCTGCTGCTGCTGCTGCTGCTGCTACTGCTGCTGCTGCTGCTGCTGTGCTGCTGCTGCTCTGCTGCTGCTGCTGCTGCTGCTGCTGCTGCTGCTGCTGCTGCGCTACTGCTGCTGCTGCTGCTGCTGCTGCTGCGCTACTGCTGCAGCTGCTGCTCTAGCGCTGCTGCTGCCCTGCGCTGCTGCTGCTGCTGCTCTGCTGCTGTCTGCTGCTGCTGCTGCTCGTGCTGTGCTGTTGCTGCTACTGCTGCTGCTGCCTGCTCCTGCTGCTTGCTGCCTGCTGCTGCTGCTGTGCTGCTGCTCACGCTGCTGCGCTGCTGCTGCTGCTGCGCTGCTGGCTGCTGCTGCTGGCTGCTGCTGCTGCTGCTACTGCTGCGTGCTGCTGTCTCTGCTGCTGCTGCTGCTGCTGCTGCTGCTGCTACTGCTGCTGCTGCTGCTGCTTGCTGCTGCTGCTGTGCACTGTGCTGCTGCTGCTGCTGCTGCTGCTTGCTGCTGCTCTGCTGACTGCTGCTGCTGCTGCTGCTGCTGCTTGCTGCTGCTGCTGCTGCTACTTGCTGCTGCTCTGCTGCTGGCTGACTGCTGCTGCTGCTGCTGCTGCTGCTGCTGCTGCTGCTGCTGCTGCTGCTGGCTCTGCTGCTGCCTGCTGCTACTGCTTGCTGCTCTGGCTGCTGCTGCTGCTGCTGCTGCTGCTGCTGCTGCTGCTGCTGCTGCTACTACTGCTGCTGCTGCTGCTGCTGCTGCTGCTGCTGCTGCTGCTGCTGCTGCTGCTGCTGCTGCTGCTGCTGCTGCTGCTGCTGCTCTCTGCTGCTGCTGCTGCTGCTGCTGCTGCTGCTGCTGCTGCTGCTGCTGCTGCTGCTGCTGCTGCTGCTGCTGCTGCTGCTGCTGCTGCTCTTATTAACAACATTCCTCATAAGAAAGAAGCACATTTTTTTGCCTTCCTCCACGACGTAATATCTCATAACAAAATTGTAGGGAATGTTCCATCAGTTATGTGGCTGGTGGTATATCTCCCTCCCTGTGTGGTATATCTTCCTCCCTGTGTGGTATATCTTCCTCCCTGTGTGGTATACTCTTCCTCCCTGTGTGGTATATCTTCCTCCCTGTGTGGTATATCTCCCTCCCTGTGTGGTATATCTTCCTCCCTGTGTGGTATATCTTCCTCCCTGTGTGGTATATCTCCCTCCCTGTGTGGTATATCTCCCTCCCTGTGTGGTATATCTTCCTCCCTGTGTGGTATATCTTCCGCCCTGTGTGGTATATCTCCCTCCCTGTGTGGTATATCTTCCTCCCTGTGTGGTATATCTTCCTCCCTGTGTGGTATATCTCCCTCCCTGTGTGGTATATCTTCCTCCCTGTGTGGTATATCTTCCTCCCTGTGTGGTATATCTCCCTCCCTGTGTGGTATATCTTCCTCCCTGTGTGGTATATCTCCCTCCCTGTGTGGTATATCTCCCTCCCTGTGTGGTATATCTCCCTCCTTGTGTGGAATATCTCCCCCCTGTGTGATATATTTCCCTCCCTGTGTGGTATATCTCCCTCCCTGTGTGGTATATCTCCCTCCCTGTGTGGTATATCTTCCTCTCTGTGTGGTATATCTTCCTCCGGGTGGTATATCTTCCTCCCTGTGTGGTATATCTCCCTCCCTGTGTGGTATATCTCCCTCCCTGTGTGGTATATCTCCCTCCCTGTGTGGTATATCTTCCTCCCTGTGTGGTATATTTTCCTCCCTGTGTGGTATATCTTCCTCCCTGTGTGGTATATCTTCCTCCCTGCGTGGTATATCTTCCTCCCTGTGTGGTATATCTCCCTCCCTGTGTGGTATATCTCCCTCCCTGTGTGGTATATCTCCCTCCCTGTGTGGTATATCTTCCTCCCTGTGTGGTATATCTTCCTCCCTGTGTGGTATATCTTCCTCCCTGTGTGGTATATCTTCCTCCCTGTGTGGTATATCTCCCTCCCTGTGTGGTATATCTCCCTCCCTGTGTGGTATATCTCCCTCCCTGTGTGGTATATCTTCCTCCCTGTGTGGTATATCTTCCTCCCTGTGTGGTATATCTTCCTCCCTGTGTGGTATATCTTCCTCCCTGTGTGGTATATCTCCCTCCCTGTGTGGTATATCTTCCTCCCTGTGTGGTATATCTTCCTCCCTGTGTGGTATATCTTCCTCCCTGTGTGGTATATCTTCCTCCCTGTGTGGTATATCTCCCTCCCTGTGTGGTATATCTCCCTCCCTGTGTGGTATATCTTCCTCCCTGTGTGGTATATCTTCCTCCCTGTGTGGTATATCTTCCTCCCTGTGTGGTATATCTTCCTCCCTGTGTGGTATATCTTCCTCCCTGTGTGGTATATCTTCCTCTCTGTGTGGTATATCTTCCTCCCTGTGTGGTATATCTTCCTCCCTGTGTGGTATATCTTCCTCCCTGTGTGGTATATCTCCCTCCCTGTGTGGTATATCTTCCTCCCTGTGTGGTATATCTTCCTCCCTGTGTGGTATATCTTCCTCCCTGTGTGGTATATCTTCCTCCCTGTGTGGTATATCTTCCTCCCTGTGTGGTATATCTCCCTCCCTGTGTGGTATATCTCCCTCCCTGTGTGGTATATCTTCCTCCCTGTGTGGTATATCTTCCTCCCTGTGTGGTATATCTTCCTCCCTGTGTGGTATATCTTCCTCCCTGTGTGGTATATCTTCCTCCCTGTGTGGTATATCTTCCTCCCTGTGTGGTATATCTTCCTCCCTGTGTGGTATATCTCCCTCCCTGTGTGGTATATATTCCTCCGTGTGGTATATCTTCCTCCCTGTGTGGTGTATCTCCCTCCCTGTGTGGTATATCTCCCTCCCTGTGTGGTATATCTCCCTCCCTGTGTGGTGTATCTCCCTCCCTGTGTGGTATATCTCTCTCCCTGTGTGGCATATATCCCTCCCTGTGTGGTATATCTCCCTCCCTGAGTAGTATATCTCCCTCCTTTTGTGGAATATCTCCTTCCCTGTGTGATATATCTCCCTCCCTGTGTGGTATATCTCCCTCCCTGTGTGGTATATCTCCCTCCCTGTGTGGTATATCTCCCTCCCTGTGTGGTATATCTCCCTCCCTGTGTGATATATCTTTCTCCCTGCGTGGTATATCTCCCTCCCTGTGTGGTATATCTCCCTCCCTGTGTGGTGTATCTCCCTCCCTGTGTAGTATATCTCCCTCCCTGTGTGGTATATCTCCCTCCCTGTGTGGTATATCTCCCTGTGTGGTATATCTCCCTCCCTGTGTGGTATATTTCCCTCCCAGTGTGGTATATCTCCCTCCCTGTATGGTATATCTCCCTCCCTGTGAGGTATATCTCCCTCCCTGTGTGGTATATCTCTCTCCCTGTGTGGTATATCTCCCTCCCTGTGTGGTATATATCCCTCCCTGTGTGGTATATCTCCCTCCCTGTGTGGTATATCTCCCTCCCTGTGTGGTATATCTCCCTCCCTGTGTGGTATAACTCCCTCCCTGTGTGGCATATCTCCCTCCCTGTGTGGTATATCTCACTCCCTGTGTGGTATATCTTCCTCCCTGTGTGGTGTATCTCCCTCCCTGTGTGATATTTCTCCCTCCCTGTGTGGTATATCTCCCTCCCTGTGTGGTATATCTCCCTCCCCGTGTGGTATATCTCCCTCCCTATGTTGTATATCTCTCTCCCTGTGTGGTATATCTCCCTCCCTGTGTGGTATATCTCCCTCCCTGTGTGGTATATCTCCCTCCTTGTGTGGAATATCTCCCCCCTGTGTGATATATTTCCCTCCCTGTGTGGTATATCTCCCTCCCTTTGTGATATATCTCTCTCCCTGTGTGGTATATCTTCCTCCCTGTGTGGCATATCCCCCTCCCTGTGTGGTATATCTCCCTCCATGTGTGGTATATCTCCCTCCCTGTGTATTATATCTCCCTCTCTGTGTATTGTATCTCCCTCCCTGTGTGTTGCATCTCCCTCCCTGTGTGATATATCTCCCTACCTGTGTGGTGTACCTCCTTCCCTGTGTATTATATCTCCCTCCCTGTATGTTATATCTCCCTCCCTGTGTGTTGTATCTCCTTCCCTGTGTGTTATATCTACCTCTCTGTGTGGTATGTCTCCCTCCCTGTGCGGTATATCTCCCTCCCTGTGAGGTATATCTCCCTCCCTGTGTGGTATACCTCCCTCCCTGTGTGGTGTATCTCCCTCCCTGTGTGGTATATCTCCCTCCCTGTGTGGTGTATCTCCCTCCCTGTGTGGTATATCTCTCTCCCTGTGTGGCATATATCCCTCCCTGTGTGGTATATCTCCCTCCCTGAGTAGTATATCTCCCTCCTTTTGTGGAATATCTCCTTCCCTGTGTGATATATCTCCCTCCCTGTGTGGTATATCTCCCTCCCTGTGTGGTATATCTCCCTCCCTGTGTTGTGTATCTCCCTCCCTGTGTGGTATATCTCCCTCCCTGTGAGGTATATCTCCCTCCCTGTGTGGTATATCTCCCTCCCTGTGTGGTATATCTCCCTCCCTGTGTGGTATATCTCCCTCCCTATATGGTATATCTCCCTCCCTGTGAGGTATATCTCCCTCCCTGTGTGGTATATCTCTCTCCCTGTGTGGTATATCTCCCTCCCTGTGTGGTATATATCCCTCCCTGTGTGGTATATCTCCCTCCCTGTGTGGTATATCTCCCTCCCTGTGTGGTATATCTCCCTCCCTGTGTGGTATATCTCCCTCTCTGTGTGTCATATCTCCCTCCTTGTGTGGTATATCTCCCTCCCTGTGTGGTATAAGTTCCTCCCTGTGTGGTATATCTCCCTCCCTGTGTGGTATTTCTCCCTCCCTGTGTGGTATATCTCCCTCCCTGTGTGGTATATCTCCCTCCCCGTGTGGTATATCTCCCTCCCTATGTGGTATATCTCTCTCCCTGTGTGGTATATCTCCCTCCCTGTGTGGTATATCTCCCTCCCTGTGTGATATATTTCCCTCCCTGTGTGGTATATCTCCCTCCCTTTGTGATATATCTCTCTCCCTGTGTGGTATATCTCCCTCCCTGTGTGGCATATCTCCCTCCCTGTGTGGTATATCTCCCTCCATGTGTGGTATATCTCCCTCCCTGTGTATTATATCTCCCTCCCTGTGTATTGTATCTCCCTCCCTGTGTGTTGCATCTCCCTCCCTGTGTGATATATCTCCCTACCTGTGTGTTGTACCTCCTTCCCTGTGTATTATATCTCCCTCCCTGTATGTTATATCTCCCTCCCTGTGTGTTGTATCTCCTTCCCTGTGTGTTATATCTCCCTCTCTGTGTGGTATGTCTCCCTCCCTGTGCGGTATATCTCCCTCCCTGTGAGGTATATCTCCCTCCCTGTGTGGTATACCTCCCTCCCAGTTTGTTATATCTCCCTCCCTGTGTGGTATATCTCCCTCCCTGTGTGGTGTATCTCCCTCTCTGTGTATTATGTCTCCCTCCCTGTATGTTATATCTCCCTCTCTGTGTGTTGTATCTCCTTCCCTGTGTGGTATATCTCCCTCCCTGTGTGGTATATCTCCCTCCCTGTGCGGTATATCTCCCTCCCTGTGTGGTATATCTTCCTCCCTGTGTGGTATATCTACCTACCTGTGTGGTATATCTCCCTCCCTGTGTGGTATATCTCCCTCTCTGTGTGATATATCTCCCTCCCTGTGTGGTATATCTACCTCCCTGTGTTGTATATCTCCCTCCCTGTTTGGCGTACCTCCCTCCTTGTGTATTATATTTCCCCTCCCTGTATGTTATATCTCACTCCCTGCGTGTTATATCTCCTTCCCTCTGTGTTATATCTCCTTCCCTGTGTGTTATATCTCCCTCCCTGTGTGGCATGTCTCTCTTCCTCTATGTTATATCTCCTTCCATGTGTGGTATATCTCCCTCTCTGTGTGGTATATCTCCCTCCCTGTGTGTTATACCTCCCTCCCTGTTTGTTATATCTCCCTTCCTCTGTGTTATATCTCCTTCCCTGTGTGGTATATCTCCCTTCCTGTACGTTATATCTCCCTCCCTGTGTGGTGTATCTCCCTCCCTGTGTATTATATCTCCCTCCGTGTATGTTATATCTCCCTTCCTGTGCGGTATATCTCCATTCCTGTATGTTATATCTCCCTCCCTGTGTGGTATATCTACCTCCCTGTGTGGTATATCTCCCTCTCTGTGTTTTGTATCTCCCTCCCTGTGTATTATGTCTCCCTCCCTGTATATTATATCTCCCTCCCTGTGTTTTGAATCTCCTTTCCTGTGTGTTATATCTCCCTCCCTGCCTCTGAGCACTGGGTTTAACCTCTGAGCACTGGGTTTAATCTCTAAGCACTGGGTTTAGCCTCCGAGCACTGGGTTTAACCTCTGAGCACTGGGTTTAGCCTCTGAGCACTGGATTTAACCTCTGAGCACTGGGTTTAGTCTCTGAGCACTGGGTTTAACCTCTGAGCACTGCGTTTAGCCTCTGAGTACTGGGTTTAACCTCTGAGCACTGGGTTCAGCCTCTGAGCACTGGGTTTAGCCTCTGAGCACTGGGTTTAACCTCTGAGCACTGGGTTTAGCCTCTGAGCACTGGGTTTAATCTCTAAGCACTGGGTTTAACCTCTGAGCACTAGGTTTAGCCTCTGAGCCCTGGGTTTAACCTCTGAGCACTGGGTTTAGCCTCTGAGCACTGGGTTTAATCTCTGAGAACTGGGTTTAGCCTCTGAGCACTGGGTTTTACCTCTGAGCACTGGGTTTAACCTCTGAGCACTGGGTTTAACCTCTGAGCACTGGGTTTAACCTCTGAGCACTGTGTTTGGTTCCCTACATAGATCTTAACGGATGTGAGATACATTTCCCAGGAGATCTCTTCTCAGGCCTTTAATTAAGAGGAATATTTCATATGTAGAAGGCAGGAGGGAGTGGTGGAATTAATGGGCTGGGAGGGAAGGTGGGAGGGAGGGTAGCTGGCAGGGAGGGTAGGTGAGAGGGATGGTAGGTGGGAGTGATGGCAGGTGGGATGGTAGGTGGGAGGGGATGTTGGTGGGAGGGGACAGATAGGGAAGAATACCCTTGATTTTTTTTTCCAAATTTCTTCTCTTGTTTTTCAGCTTCTCTTCCTTCCTTCTCTTCCTTCTTCTCTTCCTTCCTTTTTCGCTGTACTTAATTCTTCTTCCACCTCCCCCCTCCTCTTCCTGTTTCTGCTGTTACTACTGTAATATATTCTCTTCCTCTCTCTACTCTCCCTCTTCCTTCTACTGTTAACATTCCTCCTCTTCCTTTCTCCAACTCATCCTCGCTATCTTCTTTCCCCTCCTCCTACACTTTCCCTTTTCCTCCTACTGCTTCTTCTCCTTCTTCCTCTTCTTCGTCTTCCGAGTTTCCTCAGAGGTGTTGAGGACACTAGCAAATAAAGTTAGCTCTTCGCAGACAAGGATTAAGAACTTGAGTGTGCAAGGCGTGGAATTACTTTATTACTGGTGAAAGTAGTGGGTAGGGATTGAGTGTGAGAGTTGGAAGAATAAGAATAGGACTGATAATGGGAAGGAGATAGTGCGACAGACTGATAGCGAAATAGATTTAGTAGAGGGAAAGATTGACAACGGAATGGAGTTGAGAGTGGGAGGGACTGATAATGTTAAGATAGATTGAGAACCTGGAACCTTTACTTTCTTTAGAGACGTAGAATGAGAGATATTATTGAAGTATATAAGTGGATGATGGGCATAAATAAAGGCGATATTAATAAAATACTGAGGATATCATGCCAAGTAAGGACCAGAAATAACGGACTTAAATTAGATAAATTTAGATTTAGAAAGGCCATAGGCAAATACTGGTTTCTAACAGAGTTGTCGATGTGTGGAACAATCTTCTATGGTAATAGAAGCTGAAACCTTGGGTTTATTGGATAAATATATGAATGAGAAGAGCTGTGTTTGATTAGTACCCGAGGAATTGAAGCAAATGCTGGGTTAGTTTCGGAAAAATGTTGGATATGTGGATGGGAATGGTTTGTTTTGAGCAATACCTGCCTAGTGTAGGCCAGTAGGCCTACACTAGGCCAGTAGGCTTTTTCTCAGTATGTAATGAGATAAGGGATGACAACATCCTCAGCATATAGTATAAACTTGGTTTATACCATATGTTAAGGTAGTTTAGAAAGACCAACCCGGCAGGCAGAGAGACCTGAGCTGGTTTAATATGAGGTAGATTTGCAGGAATAAATGGTTTAGAAATAAATGGTTTAGAAACCAACCAAGATGATATATGAGACACTTGTGCAACATTTCGCTAGCCAGTGACTTCTTCAGTCCAATGCAGAGAAAAGTGGATATATAAAGTTTGAGATAATCAGTCTCTCAGCCTGGAATCGATGTGTTCAGTCCATCACGGAAGTGATAGAAAGTGGAATAAAATGAAAGAGGATTGAAAATTAATTAGGATACCAGAGACGAAGCCTTTGAAGAGGCATTGACTATAATGATGGAAGAGATCAGGAATAGAACTGCGGAAGGTGATGGAGGTAGAAAGTCAACCAATAATGAAAGTGTTAAAGCTGAGGACATAAGAAAGTGCCCAGAGTGAGACGCAACTTAAATTCAGAGAGTTAATAAGAAGGCCAAACAGAACCAAAAAATATACAAGTTTTAACTCACTTTGAGGTAGAAGATTAAGACACATATGCAACAGTTGGGTATCTTTACTGATGAAACGTTTCGCCTACACAGTAGGCGTAAACAGTCCATCAACCTTGGAGAAAAAGTGTTTGAGGTGGTGAGTCCATCAGCCTGGAGAAGAGTTCAGCTGCATGGTCTGGAACGGACGTAAACGAAGAGAAAAATGAACCGTTGGTTACATTCGTGAAGTCCAGTCTGGGCGAAACGTTCCCTTAATAAATGTCTTGATCAGTGCACAAGTGTCTTTTTATTTATTTATTTATTTTATGTCTTTGCAAACAGTACATTGAGATTTTATATTTACAATAGTGGGTTGCAATGCAAAGAGAGACTCTATTATGCCTTGGCATTATGGGCCAACTTAACATTATTGGCTTACAATCTACTTAATACTAAGGAGTATATCATAGTTGTACAGTAGGATAATAATTATTTCGTAGTTGTACAGTAGAATATTACTTACAACTTACTGGTATCTTCACAACACTTGCACCAGCAGAGAAACTAGAGACACAGAATTACGGTGATAAAAATCTACTTGGCTCTACCATACAGATACATGATTATAAGCATGACGCCAGTGGAAATAAATCACATTCTTTGGGTTATTCTAGATCACATTCTACATAATTCACACAATAAAACTTTCGTAAAAGTTTTACATCATGCACAAAGCCTAGTTAAAAAATTAAGCCTCGTCTCCACAGAGAGACTGTGTGGGAGTCTCCAAAATGCCTCCTTAGGTAGTTTCTCGTGTGTCCAATATACAATCGTGAAAGAACTGTTTCCTATAATGGAGAACGATGAAGGAAAGACTGCCAGAAATGCAATTGGGGTTTGATTGAAAACAGTTTGTTTGGTACTGACGTAGACTAACGACTTCACCAGCCTTCTCTTAGGTGCCAAGACAGTACTGGAAACGTCTGAAAAGAGGAAGTCCCTATGGAAGAATGGAAGTCTTGAACTGCTGAGCGTATAGAGGAGTCTGTAAGGCTATTGTCTACGTTATCAAAATGTAAAGGGCCCAATTAGACTATCTCTGAACGTTGATTCCCCATTAACAACTGAAGTGACAACTTGTATCATAGAACCTAACCTAACTAGAACCATGTAGATAAATGGCGCAGAGAAGCAACAAGTTGATAAATTGGATACATGTACAACACTTGGGTATCTTTATTAAGGAAACGCTTCGCCACACAGTGGCTTCATCAGTCCTTTACAATGAGGAGTGGTGAAGATCAGGAGGAGTTTGAGGTACTCAGACCCACAGCCTGGAGTCGATGTAATCAGTCCATCAATCTTGAAAAGACTGATGGACTGATTACTGATCACATCGACTCCAGGATGAGGGACTGATTACCTCAAACTCCTTCGGATCTTCACCATTTTTCTTTGTATAGTGCTAATGAAGCCACTGTGTTACGAAACGTTTCTTCAGTAAAGGTACACAAATGTTTCACATGTCTAATTTATTAACTAGAGACACTCCACGTTACATCTCTTGTAGTGATCAGGAGAGGAACCTTCAAGCGAACATCACATACCACGAAAAAGTCTATTTCTGTGTCTGCTGGAGGTGATGCAACACAGACATTGTTGGATGTGAAGTACAGTGTGGAGAGACAAAGACCTGTATTCCTTGAAATGCAGTGTCTGACTCTGAGACTACAAAAAAAGTATGATAAGTATCAGGGATGTCAAGAAATACTTGTTCAGTCTCATGAGAGTGGTTAGGATGTGACATTAGCTGGAGGAGGATGTGAAGGCAGCAGATTCCATACACAGTTTGAAGAATAGAAAGTGAAGAGTCCAACAATTGACAAGTGGGGCTGGGGACCGAGAATCGAACGCCGCATCTACAACTAGGTGAGAGAGAAAGAGAGACAGAGAGAGAGACAGAGAGAGAGAGAGAGAGAGAGAGAGAGAGAGAGAGAGAGGAGAGAGAGAGAGAGAGAGAGAGAGAGAGAGAGAGAGAGAGAGAGAGAGAGAGAGAGAGAGGGGCCTTCTTAGTGAGATGACGTGTGATCACAGTTCTGCGTTAAGCTGCTTTTCCTGATGTTTTAGCTGGGAGGAAAATCTTGGGGTTCTTTAAGTGACAACAAGTATTGGAAAGTTCTATAAAGGTGATATTGCAGTGGACACACACACACACACACACACACACACACACACACACACACACACACACACACACACACACACACACTAGGTGAGTACACACACACACTCGACCCCTGCAACCACAATTAGGTGAGTACATACACGATAAGGTTCTTGGAGCAGTGAGAGAGGACCTAGTAGCGACTAGCAAAGAGGCGGGGCCAGGAGCTATGAGCCAAAACCTGCAACCCCCAAACAGGTGAGTATACACACACACACACACACATGAAACGACAAATAAGTATGTGAAGAGCTCAACACGAGATTTAGAAGAATATTTTCAGTGGTGACAGAAAGGACTCCAGCAAATCGGGATGGAAGGTTGCACCAACAAGTGCTGTACACACTACACACAACCGAGAAGGAGATGAAGAGGCTGTTAAGTGAAGTAGAAACCTCAAAGGCGGTGGGACCGAACATCTCTCCGTGGGTCCTGAGAGAGGGATCAGAAGAGGCGCTGTGTGTGCCACTAACAACAGTTTTCAACACATCCATTGAAACAGAGCAACTACTCGAGGTGTGGAAAACAGAAAATGTAGTCCCAGTCTTTAAGAAATGAGATAGGCATGAAGCATTAAACTACAGACCAGTGTCACTGACATGTATAGTAGAGAAAATCATGGAGAGGCTTATCGGGAAAAGATTGGTGGAGCTCTTAGAAAGGAATGAGCTTATACACGATAACCAGGACGGTTTCAGGGACGGTAAATCTTGTGTCACAAACCTACTGGAGTTTTACAAGGTGACTTAAGTAAGACAGGAGAAAGAGAGAGAGAGAGGGTGGGTAGACTGCATTTTCTTGGACTGTAAGAAGACTTTCGACATAATTCCGAACAAGAGATTAGTTTAAAAGCTGGAGGAGCAGGCAGGAATAATAGGAAAGGCACAGCAATGGATCAGACAATACCTGACAGGAAGGAAACAATGAGTGATAGAACGTGACGAGGTGTCAGAGTGGGCGCCTGTGACGAGCGGAGTTCCACAAGGGTCAGTCCTAGGGACTGTGCTGCTTCTGGTATATGTGAATGATATAACTGAAGGGATAGATTTAGAAGTGTCCCTTTTTGCAGACGATGTGAAGCTAATTCGGAGAATTCAAGTGAATGAGGATCAGGTAGGACTACAAAGGGATCTGGACTGGCTGCAAGCCTAGTCCAGAAACTGGCTCCTGGAGTTTAACCCCACCAAGAGCAAAGTCATGAAGATTGGGGAAAGTCAACGAAGACCGTAGACAGGCTAGGGTGCCAAAGACTGCAACCCTCACTCAAAGAAAAGGATTTTAGGGTGAGTATAATACCGAGCACACTATGAGGCGCACATCAACCAAATAACTGCTGCAGCATATGAGCCCCTGGCAAACTTAAGAATAGCATTTCGACACCTGAGTAAGAAATCGTTCAAGACTCTGTACACGGTGTATGTCAAGCCCATATTGGAATACGCAAAACTAGTATGGAACCCACGCCTGGTCAAGCACATTAACAAATTAGAGAATGTGCAAAGGTTTGCAACAAGACTAGTCCCAGAGCTAAGGGGCATGTCCTACGAGGAGAGGTTAAGGGAAATCAGACTAACAGCACTAGAGGACATGAGTGATAGGGAGCGGACATGATAACGACATATACAATACTGAAGGTGTATAAAGAGAGGATGTTTCAGAGATGGGACATAGCAACAAGGGGTCACAGCTGAAAGTTGAAAACTCAGATGAATTACAAGGATGTTAGGAAATATTTCTTCAGTCATAGAGTTGTCAGGAAGTGGAACAATCTGGAGAGTAATGTAGTAGAGGCAGGATCCATACATAACTTTAAGAAGAGATACGATAAAGCACAGGGAGCAGGGAGAGAGTGGACCTAACAGCGACCAGTGAAGAGGCAGGGCCAAGAGCTGTGAATCTACCCCTGCAACTACAAATAAGTGAGTACGCACGCACACACAAGACCAATACAATCGGGGCAACACCTTTCTCTCACGGCATCGACTATTTTTATTCGCTCGTGTTTTTAAACTCAATGCAATTTGCTCCTCCAATACGCGGCCGCCATTTCCTGTTAGACGCGGCCCTTCATGCACCTTTCAAGCGTTTTACTGCAAATTATGTCTGCATCGGAGGACCAAAACAAAGCAGGTCTTCGGGGTGGGATGGGAAAACATAATGCACTTAATGTAACGACAGCAAAAGGCCCTGTCCAATATCCCTGCTCTCTCTCTCTCTCTCTCTCTCTCTCTCTCTCTCTCTCTCTCTCTCTCTCTCTCTCTCTCTCTCTCTCTCTCTCTCTCTCTCTCACACCAATTGGCGCTTGCGACCGGGAAATATATCCTTTAGCGACGTGTGTTGGAACGCTGTCATCCCTGACAGCGAGCTGTTCCAGTTTCCATTCGATTAGAAACTGGAGGAAACTGGAGTAATGTTATGGCTTTGACCCCACTATAAATGGAGGAAAGTGGAGTGATATTGGGGGGTTCCAATCCCACTCTTATGTGTTCCAATCCCACTATTTGGGGTTCCAATCCCAGTATTATGAGTTTCACTCCCACTATTGGGGGTTCCAATCTCGCTATTGGGGGATCCAATCCCACTATTGAGGGTTCCATTCTCACTGTTATGGATTCCAATCCCACTATTAAGGGTTCCAATCCCACAATTGGGCTTCCAATTCCAATATTGGGGGCTCCAATCCTACTATTGAGGGTTCCAATCCCACTATTGGGGGTTCCAATCCCACTGTAGGGACTGTAATCCCACTATTGGGGGTTCTAATCCCATTATTAGGGTACCAATCCTACTATTGGGATTCCAATCCCATTGTTATGGAGTTCCAATCCCGCTATTGGAGGTTCCAATCCCATAGCTACATGAGGAAAGTGCGTCAATGTTGCGCAGGTTTCAAACTCAATTTCTAGAGAGGGGAAAAAGGCGCAAAACGCAACGTTGTTTTTAATTGACAAATGGAAAAAGGTAAATACCGGTGTCATTTTTCTAATGGCCAGTACAAAAAAAATGAACATTAAGTCCAGCAGTCTAATAACGGAGAAGATGCAACGCATTTTTATTTTGGTAATATAGAAAGCAAACCTTTTCACTGCTACTGCTACAATTACTACGAACATTACTGTTATTGTTACTACATCATTACTACTATTACTACTACCAATGCTGCTACCTTTACTGCTAGTAATAATTCTTTGCCCACCACTACCACAGCTATAACTACTGCAACTACTACTAATTATTATTACTACTACTACTGCTATAATAATAATAATAATAATAATAATAATAATAATAATAATAATAATAATAATAATAATAATAATAATAATAATTATTATTATTATTACACAAATAACCCGCACATAAAAGAGAGAAGCTAACGACGACGTTTCGGTCCGACTTGGACCATTGACAAAGTCACACTAACAGAGGTGGAGCAGGACGGCTATATATAGGCAGGAAGAGGTGGAAGTAGTAGTAGTGGTAGTAGTAGTAGTGGTGGTAGTAGTAGTAGTAGTTAGTGTGACTTTGTCAATGGTCCAAGTCGGACCGAAACGTCGTCGTTAGCTTCTCTCTTTTATGTGCGGGTTATTTGTGTATTGTTCCAGTCACGGTATTGTGCCTTTTTGTTAGTTATTTAATAATTATTATAATTATTATTACTGTTATTATTATATTATTATTATTGCTGCTGCTGCTGCTACTAATACAATTACCACCACCATCACTACTACTATTATTACTACCAATAATACTATTACTACCAATACTACTACTACTACTATTACTACCACTACCATCATTACTACTATTACCACTATCAGTACTACTTTTACTACCACCACCACTACCACCACTACTACTACTTCCACTACCTACTACACCCGCCCCATACCAAGTTATCCTACATCAAAACTAAACGTAAATCCACCATCAAAATTTCGATTCTATTCGCAAACGTAGAGGAAAAAACTGTATAAAAGCGAACATGAACGTAGTTTCCGGTTAAGAAATCGAATTGGCTCAGTCCTGAGGTCAAAAAATACGGCTGTGTTTTTGTGTATTACGAAGATTTGGGTTCTCAATTTCCCTGGCAGAAACTCGTCTGCACAAGGAACATTCTTCTGACTTTATTTTTTCTTTCCCTCTCTCTCCTCTTCTTCCCCTTTCTTTAAATTAGTGGGTGTTTGTTTGCTGGTAGTGTGTATACTCACCTAATTGTGGTTGCAGGGGTCGAGACTCAGCTCCTGGCCCCGCCTCTTCACTGATCGCTACTAGGTCCTCTCCCTCTCTGCTTCCTGAGCTTTGTCATACCTCTTCTTAAAACTATGTATGGTTCCTGCCTCCACTACTTCACTTGCTAGGCTATTCCACTTCCTGACGACTCTATGACTGAAGAAATACTTCCTAACGTCCCTGTGACTCGTCTGAGTCTTCAGCTTCCACTTGTGACCCCTTGTTTCTGTGTCCCCTCTCTGGAACATCCTATCTCTGTCCACATTGTCTATTCACCGCAGTATCTTGTATGTCGTTATCATGTCTCCCCTGACCCTTCTGTCCTTCAGTGTCGTCAGTCCGATTTCCCTCAACCTTTCCTCGTACGACATTCCCCTGAGCTCTGGGACCAGCCTTGTTGCAAACCTTTGTACTTTCTCTAACTTCTTGACGTGCTTGACCAGGTGTGGGTTCCAGACTGGTGCTGCATACTCCAGTATGGGCCTAACATGCACAGTGTACAGTGTCTTGAACGATTCCTTATTAAGGTATCGGAACGCTATTCTCAGGTTTGCCAGGCACCCGTATGCTGCAGCAGTTATTTGGTTGTGTGCCTCCGGTGACGTGCTCGGTGTTATGGTCACCCCAAGGTGTGTGTGTGTGTGTGTGTGTGTGTGTGTGTGTGTGTGTGTGTACTCACCTATTTGTACTCACCTATTTGTGGTTGCAGGGGTCGAGTCTTAGCTCCTGGCTCCGCCTCTTCATCGGTTGCTACTGGGCCCTCTCTCTCCCCACTCCATGAGCTTTATCAAACCTCGTCTTAAAACTGTGTATGGTTCCTGCCTCCACTACGTCATTTTCTAGGCTATTCCACTGCCTTACAACTCTATGACTGAAGAAATACTTCCTAATATCTCTCTGACTCATTTGTGTCTTCAACTTCCAATTGTGGCCTCTTGTTACTGTGTCCCCTCCCTGGAACATCCTGTCTTCGTCCACCTTGTCTATTCCACGCAGTATTTTATGTCGTTATCATGTCTCCCCTGACCCTCCTGTCCTCCAGTGTCGTCAGGCCGATTTCCCTTAATCTTTCTTCATAGGACATTCCCCTTAGCTCTGGAACTAACCTTGTCGCAAACCTTTGTACTTTCTCTAGTTTCTTGACGTGCTTTATCAAGTGCGGGTTCCAAATAGGTGCTGCATACTCCAGTATGGGCCTGACATACACGGTGTACATTGTCTTGAACGATTCCTTACTAAGGTATCGGAATGCTGTTCTCAGGTTTGCCAGGCGCCCATATGCTGCAGCAGTTATCTGATTGATGTGTGCTTCCGGAGACATGCTCGATGTTATACTCACCCCAAGATCTTTCTCCTTGAGTGAGGTTTGCAGTCTTTGGCCACCTAGCCTATACTCTGTCTGTGGTCTTCTGTGCCCTTCCCCTATTGATGGACTGACCACATCGACTCAAGGTTGAGGGACTGATTACCTCATTCTCCTCCTATTCTTCAAGATTCTCCTTTGTATGGACTGATGAAGCCGCTGTGTGGCGAAACGTTTCCTCAATAAAGATACCCAAGAGTTGCACATGTGTCTAATTTATCATGTCGGTTCTCTGAACCATTCATCTACAAAGCTGTCAGACACTGCATCTTCTTGGGATCTTAATACTTGGGAATTCTTCGCTTGCCTAATTCTTGGGCACGACCTACTTCAACATTGAATAAGTGTTACACTGCCTCTGACTGCTTCACCTCTCCTGCCAACGGTATATAAGCTCCTTCTCAGCACGTATGCCGTATTCTATTCAAGATTGATGGACTGACCACATCGACTCAAGGTTGAGGGACTGATTACCTCATTCTCCTCCTATTCTTCAAGATTCTCCTTTGTATGGACTGATGAAGCAACTGTGTGGCGAAACGTTTCCTCAATAAAGATACCCAAGAGTTGCACATGTGTCTAATTTATCAACATGTTGGTTCTCTGAACCATTCATCTACAAAGTTAAGAGTGAGTTTGTATATGAATAATATTTAATACCGACAAGATGAAGAATTAAGACACATGAGGACCATCTGGGTATCTTTATTTGTAGACGTTTCGCCATCCAGTGGCTTTATCTATATACAGTGGACCCCCGGTTAACGATTTTAATCCGTGCAAGAGGGCTCATCGTTATGCGAAATAATCGTTATGCGAATGAATTTTCCCCATAAGAAATAATGGAAATAAAATTAATCCGTGCAAGACGCCCAAAAGTATGAAAAAAATTTTTTTTTACCACATGAAATGTTAATTTTAATACACACAAACTGAAAAAGGCATGCACAATTAAATGACACTTACTTTTATTGAAGATCTGGTGATGATTGATGGGATGGGAGGAGGGGAGAGCATTATCTTCTTACTGTTTAGAAGGGGAATCCCCTTCCATTACGACTTGAGGTAGCAAGTCCTTTTCCGGGGTTACTTCCCTTCTTCTTTTAATGCCACTAGGACCAGCTTGAGAGTCACTGGACCTCTGTCGCACAACAAATCTGTCCATAGAGCTCTGTACCTCCCGTTCCTTTACGATTTGTCTAAAATGGGCCATAACATTGTCATTGAAATAGTCACCAGCACGGCTTGCAACAGCTGTGTCAGGGTGATTTTCATCTATAAAGGTTTGCAGTTCAACCCACTGTGCACACATTTCCTTAATCTTTGAAGTAGGCACAATGGATTCCACAACTGGCATAGGCTTCTCAGGGTTAGCCCCAAACCCTTCAAAATCTTTCTTAATTTCCATACTAATTCTCACCCTTTTTACCACAGGGTTGGCACTAGAAGCTTTCTTGGGGCCCATGGTCACTTATTTTCCAGAAACAGCACCGAAAATACTGTAATAATACGAAATATTCCGAGTGTATGCTTGGATGTTACCGCGGAGGCTGGCTGGTAAACAATGGGACGGGGCGGCACATGTGAGGCTGGCTGAGGGCACATTGGACGCGTCTCGGACGAAAATCGGTAAGCGGGTTTTTAATCGGTATGCGCGGCAAAAATTTTGCGATAAAAGTAATCGTTATGCGGAAAAATCGCTATGCGATGCCATCGTTATGCGGGGGTCCACTGTATATTCAAGGACATAATCGGAAGACTTTAAAACTACATATATAAAAGTAGCCTTGAAGACTATTGTGTTCATCATCTCCAACTATCAGATAGTTCCAGACTATGGAACAGAACTCTTCTCCAGGCTGAGGGACTGACCTCAAATCTTCGTCTTCAAGGGTGATGGACTGATTACATCGTCTTCACATCTCTACTGTTCCTGCCTACTTTCTGTACTCGACTGAAGAAGCCTACTGTGTAGGCGAAACGTTTCGGAATATAGTTGCCTAACTGTTGCCTATGTGTCTTACCTACCAAAACGAGGATAATCACAGAAAATACCTACTGATTACTGTCCCACCTTCCTTGTAACCAACAAATCCAACTTCTCTCAATAACACTGTTAGTGATCAGCTCATAAGAATATTAACCTGGATGACTACCAATAACCTCACTCCTGATGAAGAATTAGACACATGTACATCTGGGTATCTTTATTTGTAGACGTCTCGCCATTCAGTGGCTTTATCAATACAAATTCATGAACATAACGGGAAGACTGTAGAACTATATACAAAAGATGAGATAATCAGTCCCTCAGCTTTGGAGTTGATGAGCACAGTAGTCTTCAAGACTACTTTTATATATGTAGTTTTAAAGTCTTCCGATTATGTCCTTGAATACATATTGATAAAGCCACTGGATGGCGAAACGTCTACAAATAAAGATTCCCAGATGGTCCTCATGTGTCTTAATTCTTCATCTTGTCGGTATTAAATATTATTCATGTACAAACTCACTATTAACATTGACAAGACCTTCTATGTGATGTTTGGGAACGGAGCTGCAAATGTTTAACTAAATATAATGATGAATGACTCGTACATTGTAAGGCAAAATGAGAGAAAATTTTTAGGTGTACCTGGAGTTTACCAGATAAACTCCATGTATACCTTGACAGCAACTTAATTAAAATTGGACTCCTGCATCCAAAACAGTAGGCATCTTATCTAAAGTATTGTACACCATTGTATACCATATTGATATTCACTATCCTCGCTTTGCATGGATTATCATGGGAGCGCTAAACCCGTAGGAATGATACAATACCTGTGAAGGGGGATGGAAGGCATTCTGGCTCAATTCAGAGAACTAGAGTACAGATCCAATTCTCTAGATCAAGAGCCCCTCACCAGCGTCAAGGAACTTCTCTTAAGGGGTCACTTTAAGATAGCTTTTTACATTGTTCCAGATATGGTCAAGTGAGGACGTAGTCGTCTCACAAGTACTTGCAGGCTTAATTACATCTGGTATCAGCAAACTTAATTCTTTTTTTTAAGAGGCCTGGTCATGGACTAGGCCGCGGGGACGCTGACCCCCCGGAACAACCTCCAGATATTCTCCTTCAGGTAAGTACTTGTATATGCTAAATTGTGGGCCTTCAACATGGAGAGGGTCTATGCTGAAGTCTACAACAAGTATTAATTGAAATTTAAGTTCTTGTGAATTATTAGGTTTTAAGGATGTCACTGAAGGTGGGAGTGTTAGTACAAAGTGACCTGACTACTTGATCCAACTATAGCTGCTGTCTTATAAGCTTCTGGTTGTAAAATTAGCACATATATTCACGATGCGGGAAAGAGAGGAGCAGGAGGGAACGAGAAGAGCAGGAGGAAAAGGGAGGTACAGGAAGGACGAAGAAGAGCAAGAGAGAAGGGAAGGCTCAAGAACAGGAGGGAGGGAGAGAAGAGTCTGGAACACATTCGTACAGCATTATGATGTCAACGAGATAAAGTCAGTTGATCAGATAAAAATGTTGGCCCACAGATGGCTCCAACTTCATCCTGTTCCCTACTTGTATGTTTCATAACAATAAAAATGCTTTCAAATGAGCTGATGTAGGTAACAGCTCTTAGCTTTTCAATAAAGTTAGGAATCCTTAACTTGTAAATACCTTGTCAATACAGTTAGGGATCCTAAACTTAACCTTGTCAAACCCTGTGTAAAGAGGGAAGGTGAGGCCCTGTGGTCTGGTAGCTAACTCTCCCTTCACACGGCGAGGGTAGAAATATTGGGCGTGTTTCTTTACACTGGATGTCTATGTTCCCCATCAGTAAAATGGGTACCTGGGTGTTAGTGGACTGGTGTGGGTCGCATCCTGGGACAAAACGGACCTAATTTTCCCAAAATGCTCTGCATAACAAGCAGCTTTCTATATAGTAGTATATCACTGATGTCAGCTAGGCTTGGATATTATTATTATTAAAGTAGATGGGAAGAAAATGAGCAGGAGAGAAGCAGGGAAGAATCAAGAGGGCAGAGTAGAGGGTGGGTGGGGTGGTGTGGGGTGAGGTTGGGTGGGGTGGGGTGGGGTGGGTAGTGGGGTGGGTAGAGGGGAGGGTGTCAGGAGGTGTGTCAGGAGGCTGGCTTGTGATCTCAGGAAGACGCTGGTAATTACACGGTGAGTAGCTTGGCCTGACCCGACCCACCAGTGCCTTTGATCATCAGCTTGCTCACTGATGACCCTTAACGTCACCCACCCACCTGCCTGCCTACCTCCCTGCAATATATATATATATATATATATATATATATATATATATATATATATATATATATATATATATATATATATATATATTTAGAGAGAGAGAGAGAGAGAGAGAGAGAGAGAGAGAGAGAGAGAGAGAGAGAGAGAGACAGACAGACAGACAGACAGACAGACAGACAGACAGATAGACAGAGACAGACAGACAGAGAGACAGGGACAGACAGAGAGAGATAGATTAGATAAAGAAAAATTGGATATCACATTGGAGAGAGGGAGTATGGAAGAAGCGAATGTTTTCAGATATTTGGGAGTTGACTTGCCAGCAGATGGGTTTATGAAGGATGAGGTTAACCATAAAACTGATGAAGAAAAAATGTTACGTAATGCGTTGAGGTATCTGCTGAGACAAAAAACATTATCCATGGAGGCAAAGAAGAGAATGTATGAAAGTATAGTAGTACCAACACTCTTATATGGGTGCGAAGCTTGGGTTGTAAATGCTGCAGCAAGGAGGCGGCTGGAGGCAGTGAAGATGTCCTGTCTAAGGCTAATGTGTAGTGTAAATATTATGCAGAGAATTCATAGTGAGGAAATTAGGTGTGGAGTTACTAAAAGCATTAGCCAGAGGGCTGAAGAGGGGTTTTTGAGGTGGTTTGGTCATTTAGAGAAAATGGAACAAAGTAGAACATATAAACCTGTAGGGGAAGGAACGTGGGGGGTCATCCTCGAAAAGGTTGGAGGGAGGGGGTAAAGGAGGTTTTGTGGCCGAGGGGCGTGGATTTCCAGCAATCATGTGTGAACATGTTAGATAAGAGTGAATCTAGACAAATGATTTTGGGGACCTAATGAGCTGTTCGTTTCCCTGAAGCCCCTCATTAAATATTACCCTGCTCACAGGGTAATATTTTGTGAAGAGTTTCAGAGAAACCGGTTATTTTTATATAGCCGGACTTGAGTACTAGAAATGGGAATTACAATGTCTGCACTTTTAAGGAGGGGTTTGGGATATTGGCAGTTTGGAGGGATATGTTATATATCTTTATATATGCTTCTAAGCTGCTGTATCTAGGTGCCTCTGCCAAAACAGTGATTATGTTTGAGTGAGATGAAAGTGTTGAATGTTTATGAAAGTATTTTCTTTTTGGGGATTTTCTTTCTTTTTGGGTCACCCTGCCTCGATGAGAGACGGCTGACTTGTTGAAAAAAAGAATACATAGCACATTAAAAGTTTGTAATATTTCTCTTCCACCTGAAAACAGCCTGGCGATGATATGTTCAATCCATTGGGACAAACTAACTAAACATTATCTCCAGGCTGAGGGACTGATTACCTCTAACTCCCTCTGTAATCTTCCACTGTTCTTCACTGTACTGGACTGAAGAAGCCACTGGCTGGCAAGACATTCCCACAATAAAGACACCCAAGTGTTACACAAGTCTCATTCATCTATTATGATTGAAAATTATTATTAAAGTCTTATCAAGGAAAATCTAACACAACATTCACATAATAAAATGTTGATTTAAAAACATTTCTTTGAAACATATATTTTATTCAGAATATAAATGATTTACACAAATACATAGCTGAGAATACTGTATATATTATATGGAAAAATCACTCTATTACTATATTATGTACAGTTTATACAGTAAGTCCTCAGTTAGTGTCATTTTGTTAAAATGTCGATGAGAAAAAAGCAATTTCCTGCCACTGTCTACATGAGGTTTGCACATTTGTTTTTGAAATGCCTGTTGGTAGGACATGCTCTCACAATTTTCTCTTTGCAAACATTTATCCCTTGATTTAACCCTGTTGCAATGAGTGCTAAAGGTGCACTGTGCACTCCTCATGCTTACATCAATTAGCCTATGGTAAAATTGGTTTCGTTATACGTTGTTTCTCGTTTCCAAGAAACTATCGACAACATTAAGTGAGGACTTACTGTATTATATTATACAACCTACACTGTATTATGCATCCTATAGCATTGTATACAACCTACCATATAAAAAACTACATCTTAGTTTATACAGAGGCAGTGTGTTGTACATAACGAGTCTGAAACACTTTTGCAATACATCAGATACAATTTCAAGAGCAACTGTGTCACCTTTTTCATCTAAGGAGCTGTCTTGATGATAGTAAAGTGTTCTTAATCCAAGGAAATGGATTAAGGACTCACAGCATAAGATGCATTATCATACCTAGGTACATTTTATATTTACAATGATTTGGCAACAATTAGTTTAGTATCCCAGGTGTAGTAGTGAGTTGACTAGCTTGTAATTTTAGCAGAAAGTCCATTCTGTGCAGCCTTAGCTCTATTTCCTGTTGTACATACTTGAAGGATGAACAGAAAATTAGAAACTTGTGCCACACCCTGTGTATCTGGGAAGGTACTACTGGCCCGATCAAATGAATGTCAAATGGAAATGTTTCGCTGGCTTTTTCAGTTCAATGCAGAGAACGGTGGAAGATGAGGAGTTTGAGGCAATCAGTCCCTCATCCTGAGTTGACAACAGGCTGAGAGACTGATTACCTCAAACTCCTCCTCATCTTCCACTGTTCTTCTCTGTATTGGACTGAAGAAGTCACTGGCTATCAAAACATTTCCAAAATAACGACTTCTAAACATTGCACAAGTGTCTCATTCTTCAACTAGTCGGTTTTCTAAACCATTTAAATGTTACAAAGCCTGTTAAATGTTACAAATTCTGGCAGGATTGTAGACTTCTATCTTCTATGTCAAGAACATGGATGACAGGTACATCTTAGAAATTTCTTCTCACATTAGAAGACACACTACTTTCTTTGTATTACCTATATATTCTTACCCTGTTCATCTAGCAGTAAATAGGTACCTGGGTGTTGGTCGACCATTGTAGGTTACATCCTGGGGGGTGGTATTATACCTTAGATAGGGCTGGGCTTTGAAATGAGCTCAGATAAAATAACAGTTCTTAGCCTGTAAAACTGATGTGTTAAAGAAAGAAAAAAAGTGGGTGGGTCTTGATGATGGAGAATTATATGATTTAGGGGCAATGCTAAATTCATCAAGGTCATGTAGTATCTTTGGGAATGATAGTCAATCAGGATCAATCCAAGGAAGAGAAGAACCGGTCCATTTCCATACATCATGAGTATCAAAGAACTTCCCTTGATGCTGTTTGTGGCTCTTGATATAAGTGACATTTTCAGAGTATTTTCCCCACTACAGTACTATTATTAGTCTAAAAGTTTTACTGTACAGTACAATCTCTCATTAACAGATTCCCATTAATGAGGAAAAAGTCCATAATTCCAGATTTTGTATGAACAGGTAGTGTCTGGTTGCCTTCTGAAGCACTGGACTAAGTCTGATGACTGACATTTGTCCAATACAGGCCACAGTTGCCACATACAGGTCCTGTCCGTTTTCATTGTGTCTTGAGCTATAGTCCGCCCAATTCAACTCATACAATGAAAGTAAAGAACAGATTTTTCATGAACTCGTGCCACCCTACAAGTTACATATTGTATATCAATACAAGTCCTACAGGTATCCCAGCTCCTAGAATGCCAAACTCATTGAGAGGTAAAATCTTCAATAAGCACTGTTGAATAGTGTAACAAAACAGGTGCTCCTTGAATTACGATGGGGTTATGTTTCGACAAACCTACCGTAAGTTGAAAATATAAGATGAATATGGTATGATAAATAAATAAATAAATAAATAAATACTCTCACTGAATAAGTAAATAGACAAATAATTACTGTAACTAACTAAACTCAGGAGAGAAGTTGCAAAGGTTAGTAGATGAGTTTGGGAGGGTGTGTAAGGAAGAAAGTTGAAAGTGAACACAGATAAAATTAAGGTGGTGAGTGTATCAAATGATTTAGATAAGGGAAAACTTTGATATCAGATTGGAGGGAGAGAGTATGGAAGAAGTGAATGTGTCCAAATATTTGGAAATAGACTTGGTTGCAGATGGGTTTATGAAGGATGAGATAAATCAAAGAATTGATGAAGGAAAAAAGGTGGGTGGTGCACTGAGGTAATTGTGGAGACAAAGAACACTATCCATGGAGACAAAGAAAAGAATGTATGAGAGTATAGTGGCACTAACACTTTTATATGGGTGTGAAACATAGGCTGTGCACGCTGCAGTGAAAAGGAGGCTGGAGGCAGTAGAGATATTGTGTCTAAGGGCAGTGTGTGGCATAAACATTATGCAGAAAATTCGTAGTGTGGAAATTAGGAGGTGTGGAGTTACTAAAAGTATTATTCAGAAGGCTGGGAAGGGGTTGTTGGGGTGGTTTGGTCATTTAACGAGGATGGAACAAAATAGGATGAATTGGGTGTATAAATCTGTAGTGGAGGGTAGGAGGGGTAGGGGTCATCTTGGGATAGGATGGAGGGAGGGATTAAAAGAGGTTTTCATGTGGAAGGGGCTTGGACATACAGCAGGCATGTGTGAGTGTGTTAGATAGGAGTGGAGAAGAATGGTTTTGACATCAGCAGGGCAATATTTTGTAAAGAGATTCAGGGAAACCAGTTAGCTGGATTTAAGTCCTGGAGGTGGGGTATACAATGCCTGCATTTTAAAGGGGTTTGGGATACTGGCTGTTTGGAATGACATATGAACTGTCATATCTGGGCACATCTGCAAAGACAGTGATTATGTGTGAATGATGGTGAACGTGTTTCTTTATTTTTAGGGTCACCCTGCCTCAGTGGGAGATGGCCAGCATTTTAAAAAAATAAATAAATAAATACCAGTATTGAAAAGCAAATAAATGAATACAATTTATGGACTTAAGTTTCATCTCAAAAGTAAATGCTTTTGCAACATCGTAAAGTTGAAATATTGTAAGCCAAACCATCATAAGTCGAGGAGTACCTGTACTAGCACTGGGTTTGGGTGTGATCCTGGAAGCCATAAACATTGGGAACATAGCCTTGCTTCACAGAGGAGGCAGCTCAGCAATGACAATAAAAAATATAGACCATTCAAAATAATATTCCGAATCATAAGATTTTGAGAGGTGCTAAGAAGGCAACTTAGCAGTTGACACACTTCGAAACCCAAACCAAAATGACTTCAGAAATGTAAGTTTATATCTCTTGCAAACTTCTCAGCCACTATGGCAATACAGGAACAGGTTTATGTCATCTTTTGCAGAAAATAAAAAAACAGAATATGAAATTTACCTTGGTAGAAGGTGCAGAAATCAAAACTCAAATATATACAGATCTTCCAGTCACTGGGTTCAAACCTCACCCATTCTGTGGTTTGATTAGAAATGACAAGTTCCAACTGTTTTGATGTGGAAAGAATAAAAAAACCTCATAGTATAATAAAATAAAAAATGTGGTAAGATCTTTTTCATACAATGGTGAGACAAAGTAACCAATCAAGGAATATTAATGACAGATGAGTTAACAAAGCCATGGGATGCTATGATAATGATGGTATTATAAATTTCAAATCACTTGTGATCTTCCACTTTGAATACTCTTCAGTTTACCTGGAGTTTACCTGGAGAGAGTTCCGGGGGTCAATGCCCCTGTGGCCCAGTCTGTGACCAGGCCTCTTGGTGGATCAGAGCCTGATCAACCAGGCTATTACTGCTGGCTGCACACAATCCAGCCAGCAGTAACACATCACCTGTCAAAATAACTAAAATAACAAAGCTAGAAAATGAAGAAATTTTTATAACTAACCAAGAGTGCCTCAAAACACATGGAATAAGGATGAAAATGTACTCTTGGGAATAGTTGATGAAAATGTACTCTTTGGAAATGAGAAAAAGAATGTGCAGTGGACCCTCGGTTGTCAGCCGTAATCTGTTCCTGAAGCTTGGCCTAAAACCAAAATGCCCAAAAACCGAAATAATACAGTACAGTGGTCCCTCGTTTTTCGTAATTAATCCGTTCCTGGAGGAGCTACTATAAACGAAATTTACGATTTGCGAATCAATTTTCCCCATAAGAAATAATGTAAATACAATTAATCCGTTCCTGACACCCAGAAGTATTTTTTTTTATTTTTTTTATTATCACACCGGCCGATTCCCACCAAGGCAGGGTGGCCCGAAAAAGAAAAACTTTCACCATCATTCACTCCATCACTGTCTTGCCAGAAGGGTGCTTTACACTACAGTTTTTAAACTGCAACATTAACACCCCTCCTTCAGAGTGCAGGCACTGTACTTCCCATCTCCAGGACTCAAGTCCGGCCTGCCGGTTTCCCTGAATCCCTTCATAAATGTTACTTTGCTCACACTCCAACAGCACGTCAAGTATTAAAAACCATTTGTCTCCATTCACTCCTATCAAACACGCTCACGCATGCCTGCTGGAAGTCCAAGCCCCTCGCACACAAAACCTCCTTTACCCCCTCCCTCCAACCCTTCCTAGGCCGACCCCTACCCCGCCTTCCTTCCACTACAGACTGATACACTCTTGAAGTCATTCTGTTTCGCTCCATTCTCTCTACATGTCCGAACCACCTCAACAACCCTTCCTCAGCCCTCTGGACAACAGTTTTGGTAATCCCGCACCTCCTCCTAACTTCCAAACTACGAATTCTCTGCATTATATTCACACCACACATTGCCCTCAGACATGACATCTCCACTGCCTCCAGCCTTCTCCTCGCTGCAACATTCATCACCCACGCTTCACACCCATATAAGAGCGTTGGTAAAACTATACTCTCATACATTCCCCTCTTTGCCTCCAAGGACAAAGTTCTTTGTTTCCACAGACTCCTAAGTGCACCACTCACTCTTTTTCCCTCATCAATTCTATGATTCACCTCATCTTTCATAGACCCATCCGCTGACACGTCCACTCCCAAATATCTGAATACGTTCACCTCCTCCATACTCTCTCCCTCCAATCTGATATTCAATCTTTCATCACCTAATCTTTTTGTTATCCTCATAACCTTACTCTTTCCTGTATTCACCTTTAATTTTCTTCTTTTGCACACCCTACCAAATTCATCCACCAATCTCTGCAACTTCTCTTCAGAATCTCCCAAGAGCACAGTGTCATCAGCAAAGAGCAGCTGTGACAACTCCCACTTTGTGTGTGATTCTTTATCTTTTAACTCCACGCCTCTTGCCAAAACCCTCGCATTTACTTCTCTTACAACCCCATCTATAAATATATTAAACAACCACGGTGACATCACACATCCTTGTCTAAGGCCTACTTTTACTGGGAAAAAATTTCCCTCTTTCCTACATACTCTAACTTGAGCCTCACTATCCTCGTAAAAACTCTTCACTGCTTTCAGTAACCTACCTCCTACACCATACACTTGCAACATCTGCCACATTGCCCCCCTATCCACCCTGTCATACGCCTTTTCCAAATCCATAAATGCCACAAAGACCTCTTTAGCCTTATCTAAATACTGTTCACTTATATGTTTCACTGTAAACACCTGGTCCACACACCCCCTACCTTTCCTAAAGCCTCCTTGTTCATCTGCTATCCTATTCTCCGTCTTACTCTTAATTCTTTCAATTATAACTCTACCATACACTTTACCAGGTACACTCAACAGACTTATCCCCCTATAATTTTTGCACTCTCTTTTATCCCCTTTGCCTTTATACAAAGGAACTATGCATGCTCTCTGCCAATCCCTAGGTACCTTACCCTCTTCCATACATTTATTAAATAATTGCACCAACCACTCCAAAACTATATCCCCACCTGCTTTTAACATTTCTATCTTTATCCCATCAATCCCGGCTGCCTTACCCCCTTTCATTTTACCTACTGCCTCACGAACTTCCCCCACACTCACAACTGGCTCTTCCTCACTCCTACAAGATGTTATTCCTCCTTGCCCTATACACGAAATCACAGCTTCCCTATCTTCATCAACATTTAACAATTCCTCAAAATATTCCTTCCATCTTCCCAATACCTCTAACTCTCCATTTAATAACTCTCCTCTCCTATTTTTAACTGACAAATCCATTTGTTCTCTAGGCTTTCTTAACTTGTTAATCTCACTCCAAAACTTTTTCTTATTTTCAACAAAATTTGTTGATAACATCTCACCCACTCTCTCATTTGCTCTCTTTTTACATTGCTTCACCACTCTCTTAACTTCTCTCTTTTTCTCCATATACTCTTCCCTCCTTGCATCACTTCTACTTTGTAAAAACTTCTCATATGCTAACTTTTTCTCCCTTACTACTCTCTTTACATCATCATTCCACCAATCGCTCCTCTTCCCTCCTGCACCCACTTTCCTGTAACCACAAACTTCTGCTGAACACTCTAACACTACATTTTTAAACCTACCCCATACCTCTTCGACCCCATTGCCTATGCTCTCATTAGCCCATCTATCCTCCAATAGCTGTTTATATCTTACCCTAACTGCCTCCTCTTTTAGTTTATAAACCTTCACCTCTCTCTTCCCTGATGCTTCTATTCTCCTTGTATCCCATCTACCTTTTACTCTCAGTATAGCTACAACTAGAAAGTGATCTGATATATCTGTGGCCCCTCTATAAACATGTACATCCTGAAGTCTACTCAACAGTCTTTTATCTACCAATACATAATCCAACAAACTACTGTCATTTCGCCCTACATCATATCGTGTATACTTATTTATCCTCTTTTTCTTAAAATATGTATTACCTATAACTAAACCCCTTTCTATACAAAGTTCAATCAAAGGGCTCCCATTATCATTTACACCTGGCACCCCAAACTTACCTACCACACCCTCTCTAAAAGTTTCTCCTACTTTAGCATTCAAGTCCCCTACCACAATTACTCTCTCACTTGGTTCAAAGGCTCCTATACATTCACTTAACATCTCCCAAAATCTCTCTCTCTCCTCTGCATTCCTCTCTTCTCCAGGTGCATACACGCTTATTATGACCCACTTCTCGCATCCAACCTTTACTTTAATCCACATAATTCTTGAATTTACACATTCATATTCTCTTTTCTCCTTCCATAACTGATCATTTAACATTACTGCTACCCCTTCCTTTGCTCTAACTCTCTCAGATACTCCAGATTTAATCCCATTTATTTCCCCCCACTGAAACTCTCCTACCCCCTTCAGCTTTGTTTCGCTTAGGGCCAGGACATCCAACTTCTTTTCATTCATAACATCAGCAATCATCTGTTTCTTGTCATCCGCACTACATCCACGCACATTTAAGCAACCCAGTTTTATAAAGTTTTTCTTCTTCTCTTTTTTAGTAATTGTATACAGGAGAAGGGGTTACTAGCCCATTGCTCCCGGCATTTTAGTCGCCTCATACGACACGCATGGCTTACGGAGGAAAGATTCTTTTCCACTTCCCCATGGACAATAGAAGAAATAAAAAAGAACAAGAGCTATTTAGAAAAAAGAGAAAAACCTAGATGTATGTATATATATATATGCATGTGCGTGTCTGTGAAGTGTGACCAAAGTGTAAGTAGGAGTAGCAAGATATCCCTGTTATCTTAGCGTGTTTATGAGACAGAAAACAAAAAAAATTTTTGCATGAAATATACATTACATGTAGTACATAAACAATACAATGGGAAATGATGAATGAAACATTAACAGCATAACACTTACCTTTATTTGAGATTCTTCTTAGTGTATGGGAGACTGGAGGAGGAGAGAGATTGGATTGTTTACAGTTTGGAAGGGGAATCCCCTTCCAGCAACACCTCAGGTACCAATTGCTTCTCTGGGGTTGCTTCTCTTCTCTGTTTCTTAATGCCACTAGGACCACCTTGAGAGTCACTCTAGTCCTGTCTCGCAAAGTAACTGTGGAGAGAGCTCTGTTTCTGGCGTCTCTTTAACATTTCCCTAAAATGGCCCAAGACTCTGTCACTGTACATACTTCTCACCTTCTTTACCACAGGCTTGGCACTAGCTTTCTTTGGAGCCATGGTAGCTTATTTAGTATTTGCAAGCACTAAAATGAGTGGAATATTATGAAATATTTCGTAGGAGCACTTGAGGGGACCTTCACTCACTGGTAAACAATGCCAGACTGGCTGGGTAGGGAGGCCGCCCCTGCTCACACCATGCATACGCGTCCTGGACGAACTACTATTCGTGAGTCAACCTATGAAAAGCGAGTCCATGTTTATATGAAAATACCCCTATGATTGGCAAAATTTACGATTGCCGAGAACTACGAAAAGCGTGGGACCACTGTATTTCCCATAAGAATTAGTGTAAATACAATTAATCCATTCCAGACAAATTTTTTTTTTTTTTCAACAAGTCGGCCGTCTCCCACCGAGGCAGGGTGACCCAAAAAAGAAAGAAAATCCCCAAAAAGAAAATACTTTCATCATCATTCAACACTTTCACCTCACTTACACATTATCACTGTTTTTGCAGAGGTGCCCAGAATACAACAGTTTAGAAGCATATACGTATAAAGATACACAACATATCCCTCCAAACTGCCAATATCCCGAACCCCTCCTTTAGAGTGTAGGCATTGTACTCCCCATTTCCAGGACTCAAGTCCGGTTATATAAAAATAACTGGTTTCCCTGAATCCCTTCACTAAATATTACCCTGCTCACACTCCAACAGATCGTCAGGTCCCAAATACCATTCGTCTCCATTCACTCCTATCGAACACGCTCATGCACACTTGCTGGAAGTCAAAGCCCCTCGCCCACAAAACCTCCTTTGCCCCTTCCTTCCAACCTTTTCGAGGACGACCCCTACCCCGCCTTCCTTCTCCTACAGATTTATACGTTCTCCATGTCATTCTACTTTGAACCATTCTCTCTAAATGACCAAACAACCTCAACAACCCCTCTTCAACCCTCTGATTAATACCTTTATAAACTCCACACCTTCTTCTAATTTCCACACTCTGAATTTTCTGCATAATATTTACACCACACACTGCCCTTAGACAGGACATCTCCACTGCCTCCAACCTCCTCCTCACTGCAGCATTTACAACCCAAGCTTCAAACCCATATAAGAGTGTTGGTACTACTATACTTTCATACATTCCCTTCTTTGCCTCCATAGATAACGTTTTATGTCTCCACATATACCTCAATGCACCACTTGCCTTTTTTCCCTCATCAATTCTATGATTAACCTCATCCTTCATGAATCCATTCGCCGACACGTCAACTCCCAAATATCTGAAAACCTTCATTTCTTCCATACTCCTCCTCCCCAATTTGATTTCCAATTTTTCTTTATCTAAATCATTTGATACCTTCATCACCTTACTCTTTGCTATGTTCACTTTCAACTTTCTACCTTTACACACACTCCCAAATTCGTTCACTTACCTTTATGCAATTTTTCTTTAGAATCTCCCATAAGCACAGCATCATCAGCAAAAAGTAACTGTGTCAATTTCCATTTTGTATTTAATTCCCCATAATTTAATCCCACCCCTCTCCCGAACACCCTAGTATTTACTTCTTCTACAACCCTATCTATAAATGTATTAAACAACCATGGTGACATTACACATCCCTGTCTAAGACCTACTTTTACCAGGAAGTAGTCTCCCTCTCTTCTACACACCCTAACCTGAGCCTCACTATCCTCATAACAACTCTTTACAGCATTTAGTAACTTACTACCTATTCCATATACTTACAACATCTGCAACATTGCTCCCCTATCCACTTTATCATATGCCTTTTCTATATCCATGAATGCAATAAAAACTTCCCTACCTTTATCTAAATACTGTTCACATATATGCTTCAATGTAAACACTTGATCTACACATCCTCTACCCACTCTGAAACCTCCTTGCTCATCCGCAATTCTACATTCTGTCTTACCTCTAATTCTTTCATTAAAGACACAGCATCAACAACACAGCCACTTGATACTGGAGTTCCACAGGGAAGTGTCCTTGGACCCCTGCTTTTCCTCACTAACATCAATGACCTTCCAAACATATCCCAACACCTGAAACCCATTCTCTTTGCTGACGACACGACTTACGTCATCTCCCACCCTAATCTTGCCACCCTCAACACCATTGTTAGCGAGGAGCTGCTCAAAATATTGACTTGGATGACAGCCAATAAACTTACACTTAGCACTGGCAAAACCTACTATATTATGTTTGGTAGCAGAGCAGGTGTTGTGCAACTTAACATTAAGATCGACAACACTCTAACTGCCAGACATAATGAGAGCAAATTCCTTGGCCTATACCTAGACAACAACCTAAATTTCAGCACCCATATCCAACACCTAACAAAAAAAGTAACCAAAATGGCGGGGATCCTCTCCAAGATACGATACTACGTGCTGCAAACTGCCCTTCTCACACTATATCATTCACTTATATATCCATACCTCACCTATGCTATCTGTGCTTGGGATTCAACTGCAGCAACACACCTAAAGCCAATAATAACCCAAAAAAAAGCCGCAGTAAGAATAATCACTAAATCCCATCCCTGGCAACACACCCCACCACTCTTCATAGATCTAAACTTACTCCCTGTTCAGAACATCCACACTTACTACTGTGCAATCTATATCTACAGGACCTTAAATTCCAATATTAACCTTGACCTAAAATGCTTTCTTGATAGTTGTGACAGGATCCACAGGCATAACACCAGACACAAACATCTCTATGACATTCCCCGTGTTCAAATAAACCTTTACAAAAATTCAATGTATTTCAAAGGACCTAAAATCTGGAACACCCTACCTGAAAACTCTAGAACTGCAGACACATTCATCACTTTCAAAACTACAGTTAAAAAACATCTTATCTCCCTGATCCACCCCGACAACTAACTACATGATAACCACCTGGTGGTTCACAATTACACTCACTCACCCACTGACTATAAACCCAGAAATACTAATCTTAATCTTAAAATAATAAATCCTAACTAGTCATAAGTTTGCCTATGATACTCCAATATAGACACCTTGTATTGTGCCAAAACAAAAGCATTCACATTGCTAAACTCACAAATTATGATGTAGTCACTTAGCCCTAATACCATAATCTGTAAGGATTTAATGTTAAGAATTAATCTAAGTCTGCTCGAAATTCCTAGCCATGTTAGGTGTCCTAGTGGCCCCCTCTGTAATTAGTATTTTATAACATGTAAACCACACAATACCCAAAACCTGTAAACCCCACATTGTAACCCTTATAGAGAATAAACTTGAATTGAATAATAACCCTACCATACACTTTTACTGGTATACTCAGTAAACTTATTCCTCTATAATTTTTACAATCTCTTTTGTCCCCCTTCCCTTTATATAAAGGGACTCTACATGCTCTCCGCCAATCCCTAAGTACCTTCCCCTCTTTCATACATTAAACAAAAATACCAACCACTCCAACACTATCTATCCCCCTGCTTTTAACATTTCTGTCATGATCCCGTCAGTTCCAGGTGCTTTACCCCCTTTCATTCTACGTAATGCCTCACGCACCTCCCCCATACTCACAAAAATATTCACAAAAAAAAAAAAAAAAATTTAACAATTAAATCAGTATTATATACCTTTATTGAAGACTAATGCTGGTTTCTGGAATGCCTGCTACACTCTCTGCATGCCTGCTACACTCCCTGCATGTCTGCTACACTCCCTGCATGCCTGCTACACTCCCTGCATGCCTGCTACACTTCACGCTTAAATTCCATGGTATTTCTCACTTTCTTTACTACAGGAACTTTACTAGGAACTTTCTTTGGAGCCATGGTTACTTATTTTGCAGTTGCACTGCAAAAAACCCACAAAAAACAATGGAAAACAAGCGAAATGTTTGGATGTATGCGCAGAAGCTTCCTCATGCACTGAGAGACACAGTGGCCCCAGCCGGCAGACGGACACATCCGATTACCGGGAGCCGAAAAAACGGCTGATCACCAAGTTGGCCGATAACAGGAATGGCCGGTAACTGAGGATCCACTGTACCCTGTGATAAGAATGTACTCTATAGATTAGATATGAGAAATCTCCTTTATACTGTACAAGGAAAAAATGAAGGTACAATCCCTAATCTCCATACAAATTATCTATTTATTGGAAAGAAAAATATGATAGTAGTGCCATAAAGACCTATAGAACACTACATCTAATGTCCACAACTATATAACCTTCTACAAGCAAGATTAACAAATCCTACCAAAATGAAGGAATAACTCTCCAAGAGGGAGCTACAAAAGTTCTTGCAAATAGTGTCTGATCACCCAGATTATATAGTCCTGCCGGATGCAAACAACAACGGCCAAAAAAGCCTGATCTTAGATCAGGCTGTAAGTAGGCTAATGCTTAAAACTGATCAAAAGGTATATCATCCCTACTGGCTTTGAGCTCTAACTCCCATCTGTACCATGGTTTGTACATCATCCCTCTTCATAAGAACAATTAAAATTAAAAAGATTGCTATTATGAGGATGAAAGACTGTTTATATCAGAGATGAACACTGTGCACTTGGAATGATATAAGGGTTGCTGAGCAAAACTCATTTAAACATTAGAACATAAGAATGGAGGAACACTGCAACAAGCCTACTGGCCCATACAAGACAGGTCCTTCTCAAAACCAACCATTCCTACCCACCTCTTTATCCAACATTATCTCAAAGCTACAGAAGAATTTGCTTCAATACCTCAGGTATTACCTAGGTAATAGGTTGGTAAACAGCAACCGCCCAGGGAGGTACTACTGTCCTGCCAAGTGAGTGTACAACGAAAACCTGTAATTGTTTTACATGATGGTAGGATTGCTGGTGTCTTTTGTCTGTCTCATAAACATGCAAGATTTCAGGTATGTCTTGCTACTTCTACTTGCACTTAAGTCACACTACACATACATGTACAAGCATATATATACACACCCCTCTGGGTATTCTTCTATTTTCTTTCTAGTTCTTGTTCTTGTTTATTTCCTCTTACCTCCATAGAGAAGTGGAACAGAATTCTTCCTCCGTAAGCCATGCGTGTTGTAAGAGGCGACTAAAATGACGGGAGCAAGGGGCTAGTAACCCCTTCTCCCATATAAATTACTAAATTTAAAAGAGAAACTTTCGTTTTTCTTTTTTGGGCCACCCTGCCTTGGTGGGATACGGCCGGTGTGTTGAAAGAAAGAAAGACCTCAGGTATTAATCAAACCCAGCACTTCTCGCTTATAAATTTGGCTATTATCTTTTTAAAGTTGCCCCAAAAAAATTTTTTAAACCAACAGTACCAACCATATCCTAACAAAGCAAGATGAAAACACATTCACCATCACTTACTCCCTAGCTTTCTTTTCAGAAGGGTACAAACATTGCAACCTAATATGCCACTAAATGGTAACATCTCTGGTCACAGGTTAAGAATAGTAGTGTCAATACTGTCATTATACCATCATTAATTTTACTAATCCTTGTAATATATCTATATACCAATGCACATAGCCAGTATGATAGTTGGTGGGGTGTGTTCCCTGTGACCCCGACTCAGGTTCATATTCTTCACATATCTGTGTGTCTAAAGTCAGTTGATAACAGGACATCTTGGAGACAGGTCCATAGTTCAGCAGATGAATAATCATTCACTGCAATTATAAGCTACTAGAGCAAGTACCATTATTATTCCAACACTCAAATCACTCCCCAGTCAACCCACAACAAAAGGGTATGGATGAGCTGCAAAAAATTGGCTCAACGAATACAAATGATGAAAATGGATTAAATAAAAAGAAAACTGACAGTATCATAGCGGAGATAAACAGTCTTTCAGAGTCAAAATTTTGGAAGGTAATTGAGGTATACGTATATAAACATCATAACTTTAGTGACATGCACAAGAATAGGACAAGCAAGATTATCTTTCAGGAATTTCTCAAAGGAATCCTTCAAGACTATGCATTGTACACATGTAAGACTAATTATAAAGTACCACCATGGCTACGACACTTCAGGCACATACAAAAATACTTGACAGAGCAGAGTTTGTCTCCAAGCTAGTCCCCTATATATAAAGAAGTGAACTATGAAGCCAGGTTCAGACTTGAACCTTACAACAATAAAAAGAACACTCAGATGAAAATGATCCCAACATACAAGATACTAAAGGCCATCAGCGAGGTGAATGAAATCAAGCTGTTCACAAGGGGTGGAATACAAGCAGTTCACAAGGAGTGGAATACAATCTGTTCACAAGGGGTGGAATATAAACTGTTCACAAGGGGTGGAATACAAGCTGTTCACAAGGAGTGGAATACAATCTGTTCACAAGGGGTGGAATATAAACTGTTCACAAGGGGTGGAATACAAGCTGTTCAAAAGAGGTGGAATGCAAGCTGTTTACAAGGGGAAGAATAACAACATAGGGACACATGTGAAATCCCAGCTTTTAGAAAAAGTTGGACAAGTGGGTGGGTGGAAATGGTTAGTTTTGAGAAGCACTTGCCTTGTATGGGCCAGTAGGGCTCCTGCAGTGTTCCTCCATTCTTATGTTCATAAATGAGTTACTGGTTCAAGTGCAAGTATGAGAAAACCCAGGAATTAATGAGTCATCACTTTCTGCTGTCTTGCCCTCAGTACCACCACCTTCCTACTCTCGAAACAGGTCACAGGTGTGTTTACCCTCTCTCTCACCTCTGCCGTGTAGTACTGAATGACCCTTACGAGTTTAGCACCTTCCATGAATATATAGTAATAATAATAGCAAGTTACTGTACCAATTGATCAATGGTTAAGAGCCATGTGCCAGGAGTCAGAACTTAATTCCTATAAATATACATCGATGAATACACAAAAATACAGATGTAAGCACAGTAAATAAGGCATCGCACAACCAAAAGAATAAGTGCCAAATTCAAAAGATGGAGCTATGGTAACTTGAGCTATGAAGTTCAAGTTACCATACTAAGTATTAGGGCTCTGAGCCTAACTTACAGATGCAGAAGACATTATCTACACCTTCCCACAGATGAACCTATAAACAACTGATTCATTCAATAATCTGAATTTTGGCCATGGTGGCACTTATTCTTCTCTGAGAAATGGTATAGTGATGCCAGCAACATGTAGAAAAAGTCACTTATGTACAGCTCAGGACATTTATTAGAGGAAACGTTTCACCACGAGTGGCTTCTTCAGTCCAAATACAGAGATAATTGTTTCTTAGGACTGAAGAAGCATTTCCTTTAATAAATACCCTGAACTGTACATAAATGTCTTTTTCCTTATTCTTCTTTGTTCTGCAATGCCTCAAATGTCTTAGAAGCTAATTCTCTTTACTACAAATGTTAACATTAAATAATTTAAGCATTATACAATCTAGTAAAGAGTTAATGCTATAAAAAAATTAACCTTAACAATACATTAAGCAAAGGCACACTTTCCTCCTGCAGGAAATCACAAAATGGAATTCATTCTGGTGGTACAGCATTCGTTCACAACAAAAATTATTTTGAAAAAAGTACACACTCATATTTATATAGCAAAGAATAAAAGGGACATTGCTTTTAACATGTAAATAATCTTTAGGTAAACAATAAATTATTAAAATCTCTACTAGCACTTAACACTTTGTAAATCTAGTTGAGAATGGAACAAAAGAGAAACTTATATACTACACATTCTTAGCTATGAACACACTTATGCTTGGAGGCATGAACCTTCTTTTTCTTTTTTGCCTATCAGCTGATTTCCAGCAATGCATGAAGATGGCAAAGGGCTCTTGATCACAGAATTGGAGCTACTCTATCACCCCTATGCATCTGGCATGACAGTGACTAAGTGAATGATGGTAAAAGTGCTTCTTTTTTGAGTCACACTTCCTCAGTGGGAGATGGCTGATGTGTTAAAAAAATTAAATAATAATAATTAACAATAATAATCCAACTTCTCTATGGGGAAGTGGAACAGAATTCTTCCTCTGTAAGCCATGTGTGTCGTAAGAGGCGACTAAAATGCCAGGAGCAAGGGGCTAGTAACCCCTTCTCCTGTATATATTACTAAATTTGATGGAGAAACTTTCGTTTTTCCTTTTGGGCCACCCTGCCTCGGTGGGATACGGCTGGTACGTTGAAAGAAGAAAAGAAATAATCCAACTATGGGGGGACTCAAAGAAAAAACACATTCACCATCACTCACACCAAATGGGGCTTTTAAATTAAAATGATTGGTGTGTTTTAAGAAATATTTATGGGAAATGCTTAATCTATAGGTGACACAGTGTCTTGGGTTTGGGAGGTAATCAGGCTTGATCCAAGGAAAGGAAGGAAGAGTTCCAATCAAAAGCCCTTCACCAGTATCAAGGCACCTTGAAGCTGATCTTCAGAAACAAGACATAATATCTTACAAGCTGTTATAACCTTAGTACTCTACACTTTCCATCTTGCAATGATGCAAATCAAATATAATAATAATAATAATAATAATAATAATAATAATAATAATAATAATAATAATAATAATAATAATATAGGTAGTAGGCTGGTAGACAGGGAGGTACTACTGTCTTGCCAAGTGAATGTAAAACAAAAGCCTGTAATTGTTTTACATGATGGTAGGATTGCTGGTGTCCATTTTTCTGTCTCATGAACATGCAAGGTTTCAGGTACGTCTTGCTACTTCTACTTACACTTAGGTCACACTACACATACATGTACAAGCACATATATATACACACCCCTCTGGGTTTTCTCCTATTTTCTTACTAGTTCTTGTTCTTGTTTATTTCCTCTTATCTCCATGGGGAAGTGGAACAGAATTATTCCTCCATAAGCTATGCGTGTTGTAAGAGGCAACTAAAATGCCAGGGGCAAGGGGCTAGTAACCCCTTCTCCTGTATATATTACTAAATTTAAAAAGAGAAACTTTCGTTTTTCTCTTTGGACCACCCTGCCTTGGTGGGATACAGCTGCTTTGTTGAAAACAAAACAAAACAAAAAAATAATAATAAGGTAAGGTGTCTGGTTATGAAGGTCAGGTGTATATAAGGTGTCTGGTCATGAAAGTCAGGTGTAGGTAAGGTGTCTGCCCATGAAGGACAGGTGTAGGTAAGGTGTCTGGCCATGAAGGACAGGTGTAGGTAAAGTGTCTGGCCATGAAGGACAGGTGTAGGTAAAGTGTCTGCCCATGAATGTAAAATAACACTGGACAGAGTTTGGGCCTTGATGTCCAACAACATAGATCTGACCCCTTGGGGTCAAGTCTACATTGTTGGAATATATCTACACCTGCCCTCACCTTCACCCAGCACCTGATGTGAATACTGAACCTTTCATCACTGTACACTAATGTTTTGCACTTTTCCTGTACCTGATAAAACTTCTTGCAGGTGAAGCATCATAATAATGAAAGGTCACCTTTTATTATGTCTTTTTTAACCCTTTGTCAACTCGCAGCTTTATTTTAACCTCTAAATAGCTTCACAAATAATAATAATAATGGGGCTAGTAACCCCTTCTTCTGTATAAATTACTAACTGTAAACAGAAAAACTTTAATTTTTCTTTTTAGGTCACCCTGCCTAAGTGGGATACAGCTGGTGCATTAAAAAAAAAAATTGTAACAATAGTAATAATAACCGAGTATTTTTCATAAACTGAAGAGAAAATATAAATCTTGTGGTCACATATACATGGAAGACACTTGATACAGAGTAAACTTTTATTAGACCATTTACACTTCAATGGAAATGGCTGCCTTGTATTCAAATTCAAAGTTTATTTCCACATGATACATTATCAATACAGAAATGGGTGACACTTGAAAATGTATGCAGAAAGCCCATGGTTATACAGAGCATTTCAGAATTTTTACGTGAATATGTTTTGCTCACTGGGAGTTTTCAATCATTTGATTTAAAAAGTTCCTGAAGAACAAAACTGGTTCTAATAAGATTCCAAATATTGCAAATGCCTAAGTACACATTTGGGGGTTGCCTTTATGTCAATGAAGGGCTCATGATCCAAGGAATTGTAGCCATCTTCTTCTTTGGATCAAACCTCATACCCTCTCATTCTCTAAATGCTATATAGCACTTACGGCTTTAGTGCTTCCACAAATATAATAATAACACTAAAATAAATCAAATTTTGCTCTGGGTAGAGCTTAATTAAGTCATACCACAAAACATTTGATAATAAACTTCACTTAAAGAAAAGCTCTGCAGTGAAACATGTCACATTCTGCCATATTTGGTAGCAACACACACAACACAACAGTCACATATTTAACTTTCAACAAGCTGGCCACATCCCACTGAGGCAGGGTGGCCCAAAAGGAAAAACAAAAGTTTCTCCTTTTAAATTTAGTAATATACAGTGGTCCCTCAATAATCGTCTGGCCTGAAAGTCGTCCATTTCGGAAATAGTCCTGTTATTTCGTCTAAACATTGGCTCGCAAATGGTCTGTTAACTCGCTAATCATCTTTCGTCCTGGATGCGTACTCACGGCTCTGAGCCGCCTATGCCTCCCTTCCCAGCCAGTGTCCCATTGTTTACCAGTGAGTGATGATCCCCTCACGTGTTCATACGAAATATTTCATAATATTCCATCCATTTTAGTGCTTGCAAGTGCTAAATAAGCTACCATGGCTCCAAAGAAAGCTCCTAGTGCCAAGCCTTTGGTAAAGAAGGTGAGAAATACAATTGAATTTAAGAAAAACACCATTGAACAATATGACAGTGGCGTACGTGTGGGCGAATTGGCCAGGATGTATAATAAATCCTGTACAACCATATCTTCCATCATAGCCAAGAAAAAGGAAATCAAGGAAGCTGTTGTTGCAAAGGGGGTAAATATGCTGACAAAAATGAAATCACCAGTACTCAAAGATGTTGAGAAGTTATTATTGGTGTGGATAAATGAGAAACAATTAGCAGGAGATAGTCTTATGACGTCGCTTATTTGTGAAAAGGCTAGGCATTTGCATAAAGATTTGGTAAAGAAATTGTCCGCAACCAGTGGTGATGCGAGTGAATTTAAGGCCAGCAAAGGCTGGTTTGAGAGATTTAAGAAGCGTACTGACATACACAGTGTGATAAGGCATGGTGAGGCTGCCAGTTCGGACCAAAAAGCGGCTGAAAAATATGTGCAGGAATTCAAGGAGTACATAGAGGCTGAAGGACTGAAACCTGAACAAGTGCTCAATTGTGATGAAACAGGCCTCTTCTGGAAGAAAATGCCAAAGAGGACCTACATTACTCAGGAAGAAAAGGCACTGCCAGGACACAAGCCTATAAAAGACAGGCTGACACTCATGTTCAATGCTAATGCTAGTGGGGATTTCAAAGTGAAGCTGTTACTAGTGTACCATTCTGAAAATCCCAGAGTGTTCAAGAAAAACAATGTTATGAAGAGTAAATTGTGTGTGTTTTGGAGATCTAATAATAAGGCATGGGTCACGAGGGACATTTTCGTCGAAGGGGATTCCCCTTCCAAACAGTAATTCAATCTCTCTCCTCCTCCAGTCTTCCATACACTAAGAAGAATCGCCAATAAAGGTAAGTGTTATGCTGTTAATGTTTCATTCATCATGTCCCATTGTATTGTTTATGCACTACATCTATATTTCATGTAAAAAAATTTTTTGTTTTAATACTTCTGGGTGTCAGGAACGGATTAATTGTATTTACATTATTTCTTATGGGGAAAATTGATTTGAAAATCGTCTATTTCGATAACAGTCCCACTTCCAGGAACGGATTATGGACGATATTTGAGGGACCACTGTATACAGGAGAAGGGGTTACTAGCCCCTTGCTCTCGGCAAGGGGCTTACACAGGAAGAATTCAACAGTAACATATATACTACATATATGTATACAAATCATCAAATGAAATCTTCAGTATAGCAGCCTGTTATATAGAGGAATTCGGAAACATGGAGCAAAATCTGTTGGGTATATTGATATAAAAACAATGGACTAAGTCAAATGATTGATGAACAGTTGGCTACTGTTACTATCACAGCAAACAACCTCTTTCTTGATGAGTGAGGCACTTGTGCAACACTTGGGAATCTTCTATAAACCACAACTTCCATTACCAGCCAGCTGCTTCCTTCTATTAGTCTACTATACTGAGGATTCACTGTACAGTATTTACTTCATAGCACCAATCTCTTTTTTTTTTTTGTTTTGCCACAACAACAAAATATGTCAAACTATCTTAAAAGTAAATTTTAATATTATTCCTTATAGACTGATATGTTTACAAGAGGTAATATGACATGCAAATTTTAAATTTTACACCAAAATGAACTTTGCAACTTGGCCTAACCTTCAAGAATCAACACAGTATACACCTAACCTCTCTGAGGCCAGCCTAACCTTGATTAGTATTATTTAACTTTATTGAAATACACTGACTTTTTTATTGATTTTTGTATTTTTAGCAAAAATGAACATATGATATGCTTGTTCGGCAAAATAATCATTGCCAAATAAGCCAAGTGAATTCTAGTTATATAACACTACAACTTGTTGAAAAAAAAATATATATATATATATTTTTTTTTTTCAACAAGCTGGCCGTCTCCCACCGAGGCAGTATATATATATATATTTTTTTTTTTTTAAAAAGTCGGCCGTCTCCCACCAATAGAAAAATATTTTTTTTTATATAGAATAAAAAGTTACATTTGTCTTAATCATCCCTTTAACTGTGGTCGACTGTATATGTACAACAAGTATTTTTCAGCAAACTGTGACTGGAATATACACAGTCTAGCACTTAAAAATACTGCGCTTGTCTCAAAGGTTAGTGAAAGATAGGAATGTATTATTTACTGGCATATGTTACTATATGAACACATGGTATGTGTTACCACATGAACATATGGTATGTGTTACCATATGAACACATGGTATGTGTTACCATATAAACACATGATATGTGTTACAATATTAAACACATGGTATGTGTTACCATACAAACACGTTACCATATGAACATGTGGTATGTGTTACCATATGAACACGTGTTACCATATGAACACATGGTATTTTTCAACTAAGCTACTCAACTACTCATGAAATACTGTAACAAACCGTAAAACAGAAATTTTAATTAAAACACAAAACCTGTATTTTCAAAAATGTACATAAATAAAATATCTGAAAAGCCCATAGTATGCACAGCATTTTGGGCAACTTAGATTAAAAAGATTACATCAATGTGGTGTTTTCTCAGCTAATAAGTTTAGCACATAGTAATGACATGAAATTAAAATAAGATAGATCTACCTTGCTTTATACAACAAGATGAATTTCTCACTCATGGCACATCAAGTGAATTCAATATAACATATACAATACAGCCTCTCCTCACTTAATGATGGAGTTATGTTTCTAAGACCATGTCGATAAACGAATTCGTTGCTAAGTGAGAAGCATACTATATTGGTAGTGGGTTTGTGTCAACCATCTTCGATATTGTTTTAATGCCACCTTCGCACCATTTATAACATTTCTAGTATATTTTTAAATGTTTAAACAGTAATAAACTGTATACTGTAATTAACAGAATAGAGGAAATCAGCTGTACTATACATTACTATACTGGTCAGAGAGCCCGTTGTGAGTCCGAGTCGTTGTGAAACGAGTATGTTACTAAGTGAGGACAGACTGTATAGGGATTCGTTTTGAGACTCTGTAACTTCCACCACACAGGACTGGTCACGTAGTGTTGAACTCTGTCAGCCTGAGCTGGGAGACTTCAGTAAGGTGATGAGGATGCCATCAAGTATTCCACTAAAGGTTCATCAGCTACACCAGCTTCAGAGGTTCCTGAGCTTACCAAACAGGCACTAAATGATTGGACTATATAAAAAGTAAATGAATTTCATCATGAAATAACTGATAACAGTAATAACATTATTGAAAACAAATCACAGAATTCACATTCTGTGATAATTGATAAGAAAAATACAAACCCAATAGTGAATCTATAATCCCTAAGCAATACATAATCATTTGAAAAAATTTCACATTACTTACTTTACCAAAATATTAGGAGTATACCAGATAGACACTAAATATTCATATACCAAATATATATGCAAATGGTCAGTCAACAATTGGGCAAAAAATAAATCCAAAATTCAATCAAAGTCCTATCCATATCTGAGCAGGTGGAATTTGTCACCAAAGAACATCATGATATTCTTCACTGCCCACTGGAAGACTTTCCTTATATTTTCTTACAATTTATCTGCCTTTTACTACTGTGATTTTTATCTATGTCTGCTATGAGGATGAAAACAGAAAAGGCACCAGGCTCATGCTCTGGGGTACTGAGCTCTTCACATTACTAAAGTTGGATTTTGTTTAATTTACTACTACTCTGTGTTCCATACAAATAATGGTAATTAACAAAAAAAGGCATATGACAGGGTGGATAGGGGGGCAATGTGGCAGATGTTGCAAGTGTATGGTGTAGGAGGTAGGTTACTGAAAGCAGTGAAGAGTTTTTACGAGGATAGTGAGGCTCAAGTTAGAGTATGTAGGAAAGAGGGAAATTTTTTCCCAGTAAAAGTAGGCCTTAGACAAGGATGTGTGATGTCACCGTGGTTGTTTAATATATTTATAGATGGGGTTGTAAGAGAAGTAAATGCGAGGGTCTTGGCAAGAGGCGTGGAGTTAAAAGATAAAGAATCACACACAAAGTGGGAGTTGTCACAGCTGCTCTTTGCTGATGACACTGTGCTCTTGGGAGATTCTGAAGAGAAGTTGCAGAGATTGGTGGATGAATTTGGTAGGGTGTGCAAAAGAAGAAAAATTAAAGGTGAATACAGGAAAGAGTAAGGTTATGAGGATAACAAAAAGATTAGGTGATGAAAGATTGAATATCAGATTGGAGGGAGAGAGTATGGAGGAGGTGAACGTATTCAGATATTTGGGAGTGGACGTGTCAGCAGATGGGTCTATGAAAGATGAGGTGAATCATAGAATTGATGAGGGAAAAAGAGTGAGTGGTGCACTTAGGAGTCTGTGGAGACAAAGAACTTTGTCCTTGGAGGCAAAGAGGGGAATGTATGAGAGTATAGTTTTACCAACGCTCTTATATGGGTGTGAAGCGTGGGTGATGAATGTTGCAGCGAGGAGAAGGCTGGAGGCAGTGGAGATGTCATGTCTGAGGGCAATGTGTGGTGTGAATATAATGCAGAGAATTCGTAGTTTGGAAGTTAGGAGGAGGTGCGGGATTACCAAAACTGTTGTCCAGAGGGCTGAGGAAGGGTTGTTGAGGTGGTTCGGACATGTAGAGAGAATGGAGCGAAACAGAATGACTTCAAGAGTGTATCAGTCTGTAGTGGAAGGAAGGCGGGGTAGGGGTCGGCCTAGGAAGGGTTGGAGGGAGGGGGTAAAGGAGGTTTTGTGTGCGAGGGGCTTGGACTTCCAGCAGGCATGCGTGAGCGTGTTTGATAGGAGTGAATGGAGACAAATGGTTTTTAATACTTGACGTGCTGTTGGAGTGTGAGCAAAGTAACATTTATGAAGGGATTCAGGGAAACCGGCAGGCCGGACTTGAGTCCTGGAGATGGGAAGTACAGTGCCTGCACTCTGAAGGAGGGGTGTTAATGTTGCAGTTTAAAAACTGTAGTGTAAAGCACCCTTCTGGCAAGACAGTGATGGAGTGAATGATGGTGAAAGTTTTTCTTTTTCGGGCCACCCTGCCTTGGTGGGAATCGGCCGGTGTGATAATAAAAAAAAAAAAATATAGTGAGGCTCAAGTTAGAGTATGTAGGAAAGAGGGAAATTTTTTCCCAGTAAAAGTAGGCCTTAGACAAGGATGTGTGATGTCACCGTGGTTGTTTAATATATTTATAGATGGGGTTGTAAGAGAAGTAAATGCGAGGGTCTTGGCAAGAGGCGTGGAGTTAAAAGATAAAGAATCACACACAAAGTGGGAGTTGTCACAGCTGCTCTTTGCTGATGACACTGTGCTCTTGGGAGATTCTGAAGAGAAGCTGCAGAGATTGGTGGATGAATTTGGTAGGGTGTGCAAAAGAAGAAAATTAAAGGTGAATACAGGAAAGAGTAAGGTTATGAGGATAACAAAAAGATTAGGTGATGAAAGATTGAATATCAGATTGGAGGGAGAGAGTATGGAGGAGGTGAACGTATTCAGATATTTGGGAGTGGACGTGTCAGCGGATGGGTCTATGAAAGATGAGGTGAATCATAGAATTGATGAGGGAAAAAGAGTGAGTGGTGCACTTAGGAGTCTGTGGAGACAAAGAACTTTGTCCTTGGAGGCAAAGAGGGGAATGTATGAGAGTATAGTTTTACCAACGCTCTTATATGGGTGTGAAGCGTGGGTGATGAATGTTGCAGCGAGGAGAAGGCTGGAGGCAGTGGAGATGTCATGTCTGAGGGCAATGTGTGGTGTGAATATAATGCAGAGAATTCGTAGTTTGGAAGTTAGGAGGAGGTGCGGGATTACCAAAACTGTTGTCCAGAGGGCTGAGGAAGGGTTGTTGAGGTGGTTCGGACATGTAGAGAGAATGGAGCGAAACAGAATGACTTCAAGAGTGTATCAGTCTGTAGTGGAAGGAAGGCGGGGTAGGGGTCGGCCTAGGAAGGGTTGGAGGGAGGGGGTAAAGGAGGTTTTGTGTGCGAGGGGCTTGGACTTCCAGCAGGCATGCGTGAGCGTGTTTGATAGGAGTGAATGGAGACAAATGGTTTTTAATACTTGACGTGCTGTTGGAGTGTGAGCAAAGTAACATTTATGAAGGGATTCAGGGAAACTGGCAGGCCGGACTTGAGTCCTGGAGATGGGAAGTACAGTGCCTGCACTCTGAAGGAGGGGTGTTAATGTTGCAGTTTAAAAACTGTAGTGTAAAGTACCCTTCTGGCAAGACAGTGATGGAGTGAATGATGGTGAAAGTTTTTCTTTTTCGGGCCACCCTGCCTTGGTGGGAATCGGCCAGTGTGATAATAAAAAAAAAAAAAAATAAAAAAAAATCTAGCTTCAGCAAAACAAAGAGCTCAGTACCACAAGGCACAGTTCTGGTTCCTTTACTGTTTCTCATGGACAGAACCTCCTTTCACAGGTGAAACATTCTACCAATAAATACTTCTCATTTAGTATCTTCTTACCACTTGGCAGCATTTACACTATACTTGTGCATACAGTAACTGTACATATTTCCAAATGATAATAAATAATGAGAAAGTTTAAATGAGAACAATTCAGTGAATTCTTCAGTTAGAAAAACACTGTATGAAATGAGTGTCATCTGCTATCTGCTTTCCCTCAGATCTGTTAGAATACTGATGCTGCTACAGACCTTAGCAGAGCAAATATGTGAGACCTAGCATTTTCTTTCTCTTACACTTTACTTAGTGGCAAAGCACTTTTCAGTCAATATAATAATCACCCAGCACTACCACATACCTGAATTGTCTGTCAAACTTCATTAAGAAATGAGACAGATGGTGTCACACAGTGAAGGGTGACTTGATCAAACGTATTTTTGTTTAAAACTTAATTGTCATCTCCTGCCAAGGCAGGGAGACCCAAAGAAGAAAACACATTTATCATCATTTATTCAATCACAATCTTTTCAGAAGTGTAATGACATCACAATTCAGATTATCCTCCAACTGAAACATCCTCACTCCTCTTTCAGAGTGAAGGCACTGCCCTTCCAACCTCCACAACTCAAATCTAGCTAACCAGTTTCCACGAATACCTTCATAAAAATTATCATTGGTATATGTTCATTTGGTAAAGGTGTGGCAGGCTCCTGTTTGTTCATTGCAATTTGTTAAAAAATAACTGCAGGTTTTCAATTACAATTTCACTTGTACATAAAATTGGTAGACAGCAACCACCCAGGGAGGTACTACCGTCCTGCCAAGTGAGTGTAAAACAAAAGCCTGTAATTGTTTTACATGATGGTAGGATTGCTGGTGTCTTTTGTCTGTCTCATAAATATGCAAGATTACAGGCATGTCTTGCTACTTCTACTTACACTTAGGTCACACTACACATACATGTACACGTTTATTTATACACACTCATCTGAGTTTTCTTTGATTTTATCTTAATAGTTCTTGGTCTTATTACTTTTCCTTTTATATCCATGGGGAAGTGGAATAAGAATCTTTCCTCCGTAAGCCATGCGTGTTGTAAAAGTCAACTAAAATGCCGGGAACAATGGGCTAGTAACCCCTTTTCCTGTAAAGATTACTAAAAAGAATAAGAAGAAGAAAATTGTCAAAGTGGGAAGTCTGAATGTGCGTGGATGTTGTGCAAATGATAAGAAAGAGATGATTGTGGATGTTATGAATGAGAAGAAACTGGATGTCCTGGCTTTAAGTGAAACAAAGCTGAAGGGGGTGGGAGAGTTTCAATGGAGAGGAATAAATGGGATTAGGTCAGGGGTTTCAAATAGAGTTAGAGCTAAAGAAGGAGTAGCAATAATGTTGAAGGATAAGCTATGGCAGGAAAAGAGGGACTACAAATGTATAAATTCAAGGATTATGTGGAGTAAAATAAAGATTGGATGTGAAAAGTGGGTTATAGTAAGCGTGTATGCACCTGGAGAAGAGAGAAGTGTAGAGGAGAGAGAGAGATTCTGGGAAATGTTGAGTGAATGCGTGGGGAGTTTTGAATCAAGTGTGAGAGTAATGGTGGTTGGGGATTTCAATGCTAAAGTGGGTAAAAATGTTATGGAGGGAGTAGTAGGTAATTTTGGGGTGCCAGGGGTAAATGTAAATGGGGAGCCTTTAATTGAGCTATGTGTAGAAAGAAATTTGGTAATAAGTAATACATATTTTATGAAAAAGAGGATAAATAAATATACAAGGTATGATGTAGCACATAATGAAAGTAGTTTGTTAGATTATGTATTGGTGGATAAAAGGTTGATGGGTAGGCTCCAGGATGTACATGTTTATAGAGGGGCAACTGATATATCGGATCATTATTTAGTTGTAGCTACAGTTAGAGTAAGAGGTAGATGGGAAAAGAGGAAGGTGGCAACAACAAGTAAGAGGGAGGTGAAAGTGTATAAACTAAGGGAGGAGGAAGTTCGGGCGAGATATAAGCAACTATTGGCAGAAAGGTGGGCTAGTGCAAAGATGAGTAGTGGGGGGGTTGAAGAGGGTTGGAATAGTTTTAAAAATGCAGTATTAGAATGTGGGGCAGAAGTTTGTGGTTATAGGAGGGTGGGGGCAGGAGGAAAGAGGAGTGATTGGTGGAATGATGAAGTAAAGGGTGTGATAAAAGAGAAAAAGGTAGCTTACGAGAGGTTTTTACAAAGCAGAAGTGTTATAAGAAGAGCAGAGTATATGGAGAGTAAAAGAAAGGTGAAGAGAGTGGTGAGAGAGTGCAAAAGGAGAGCAGATGAAAGAGTGGGAGAGGCACTGTCAAGAAATTTTAATGAAAATAAGAAAAAATTTTGGAGTGAGTTAAACAAGTTAAGAAAGCCTAGGGAAAGTATGGATTTGTCAGTTAAAAACAGAGTAGGGGAGTTAATAGATGGGGAGAGGGAGGTATTAGGTAGATGGCGAGAATATTTTGAGGAACTTTTAAATGTTGAGGAAGAAAGGGAGGCGGTAATTTCATGCACTGGCCAGGGAGGTATACCATCTTTTAGGAGTGAAGAAGAGCAGACTGTAAGTGTGGTGGAGGTACGTGAGGCATTACGTAGAATGAAAGGGGGTAAAGCAGCTGGAACTGATGGGATCATGACAGAAATGTTAAAAGCACGGGGGGATATAGTGTTGGAGTGGTTGGTACTTTTGTTTAATAAATGTATGAAAGAGGGGAAGGTACCTAGGGATTGGCGGAGAGCATGTATAGTCCCTTTATATAAAGGGAAAGGGGACAAAAGAGATTGTAAAAATTATAGAGGAATAAGTTTACTGAGTATACCAGGAAAAGTATACGGTAGGGTTATAATTGAAAGAATTAGAGGTAAGACAGAATGTAGAATTGCGGACGAACAAGGAGGTTTCAGAGTGGGTAGGGGATGTGTAGATCAAGTGTTTACATTGAAGCATATATGTGAACAGTATTTAGATAAAGGTAGGGAAGTTTTTATTGCATTTATGGATTTAGAAAAGGCATATGATAGAGTGGACAGAGGAGCAATGTGGCAGATGTTGCAAGTATATGGAATAGGTGGTAAGTTACTAAATGCTGTAAAGAGCTTTTATGAGGATAGTGAGGCTCAGGTTAGGGTGTGTAGAAGAGAGGGAGAATACTTCCCGGTAAAAGTAGGTCTTAGACAGGGATGTGTAATGTCACCATGGTTGTTTAATATATTTATAGATGGGGTTGTAAAAGAAGTAAATGCTAGGGTGTTCGGGAGAGGGGTGGGATTAAATTATGGGGAATCAAATTCAAAATAGGAATTGACACAGTTACTTTTTGCTGATGATACTGTGCTTACGGGAGATTCTAAAGAAAAATTGCAAAGGTTAGTGGATGAGTTTGAGAATGTGTGTAAAGGTAGAAAGTTGAAAGTGAACATAGAAAAGAGTAAGGTGATGAGGGTATCAAATGATTTAGATAAAGAAAAATTGGATATCAAATTGGGGAGGAGGAGTATGGAAGAAGTGAATGTTTTCAGATACTTGGGAGTTGACGTGTCGGCTGATGGATTTATGAAGGATGAGGTTAATCATAGAATTGATGAGGGAAAAAAGGTGAGTGGTGCGTTGAGGTATATGTGGAGTCAAAAAACGTTATCTATGGAGGCAAAGAAGGGAATGTATGAAAGTATAGTAGTACCAACACTCTTATATGGATGTGAAGCTTGGGTGGTAAATGCAGCAGCGAGGAGACGGTTGGAGGCAGTGGAGATGTCCTGTCTAAGGGCAATGTGTGGTGTAAATATTATGCAGAAAATTCGGAGTGTGGAAATTAGGAGAAGGTGTGGAGTTAATAAAAGCATTAGTCAGAGGGCAGAAGAGGGGTTGTTGAGGTGGTTTGGTCATTTAGAGAGAATGGATCAAAGTAGAATGACATGGAAAGCATATAAATCTATAGGGGAAGGAAAGAGGGGTAGGGGTCGTCCTCGAAAGGGTTGGAAAGAGGGGGTAAAGGAGGTTTTGTGGGTGAGGGGCTTGGACTTCCAGCAAGCGTGCATGAGCGTGTTAGATAGGAGTGAATGGAGACGAATGATACTTGGGACCTGACGATCTGTTGGAGTGTGAGCAGGGTAATATTTAGTGAAGGGATTCAGGGAAACCGGTTATTTTCATATAGTCGGACTTGAGTCCTGGAAATGGGAAGTACAATGCCTGCACTTTAAAGGAGGGGTTTGGGATATTGGCAGTTTGGAGGGATATGTTGTGTATCTCTATACGTATATGCTTCTAAGCTGTTATATTCTGAGCACCTCTGCAAAAGCAGTGATAATGTGTGAGTGTGGTGAAAGTGTTGAATGATGATGAAAGTATTTTTCTTTTTGGGGATTTTCTTTCTTTTTTTTGGGTCACCCTGCCTCGGTGGGAGACGACCGACTTGTTGAAAAAAAAAAAAAAAAAAAAAAAAATAAAATTGATTATATAGACATAATTTTTTTTATTTTCAGAATTTAAATTTACAGTGTCTGTAAGAAAATAAAACCCTAATGAATTTGGGAGTTTGACAGTACAGTGTTTGCATTTAGGAAACTCACTATACTCTCTCAAATGGCAATACAAAAAAAAAAAAAAAAAAAAAAAAAAATGCTATATAAGGAATGAGTTAAAAAACATGAGAAACTCAAAATCAGTAACAATTTTGAGCAAGGCTAAAAATAATTTACATATGCATTTAAACAATGGATTACAAACAGATAAAATAAGACTGTACCAAGAGCTGGAGCTCACCCCCTTAAAAACTCAAATAGGTAGAGTAAATAAGTACTGTACACACTAAATCTTTGGTACATGTAAATGCTAGGTATACTATGCTTGTACCTCTTGCTCATTACTTTCAGTAATCTGGTCACTGGTAGCCTTGTCAACAGATGTCCGCTTGTATTCTTCCTTAACAAAAACCATCAGCAACACTACAACCAAGCCTTGGATGGCTAATATATAATCCATCCATATCACACCTGAAACAAAAAATTATATTGAGATATTTATTTTTTAAGCCCCACCAGTGCATGGAGACTGAGAGGGGTGGGGGAGGGGAACTGAAGTATACTCTGAGGAAGAGGAAGAACTGAAGTATACTCTGAGGAAGAGGAAGGATAGCTTAATTTTCTGCACTGAAAGCAATTCAGTAGCACCATGGCACTGCTCTCAAAGGCAGGGACCAAAATAAGAAATTAAGGACAAAATCAGTACATTAAAACAATTTTTTTTACCACAATGTACATTATCCACAAAATTAGAGTAATAAAGGGAAAGAAACACAGTCACCATCATTCCTTTGCTATCTGCCTTGCTAGAAGTGTGCAGACTTCACAGTTCAAGTATTCATCCAAATCACTTCTCTAACTCTCGAAGAATGAGACACTTGTGCAATATTTGGGAATTTTTACTGAGGAAATATTTCACCAACAGAGAAAAACAATGGAAGATAAGGAGGAATTTGAGATAATAAGTCCCTCAGCCTGGAGTCGATGTACTGTGTCCATCAGTCTTGAGAAATGTACAGCATATATGTGTGAAGAAGTTGCTTATACTACTATACTGCAGTCAGATGAGTAGAAGTAGGAGGCGGAGTCACCAACAGACAAATCCACTAGTGTAAATAGGTCATGTCTATAGGTTAGGCAAGTGTTGAAGAAATCCCTATATCAATATCCTAAGATGTTGCTGTGTCTAACAGGTGCGATGAAAATGTTTTTGAAAACCAACAAGTTCAAGAATGAGACACTTGTGTAACATTTGGAAATCTTTACTGAGGAAACATTTTTGCCAGCCAGTGGCTTCTTCAGTCCAGTACAGGGAATAACAGTGGAAGATGATGAGGAGTTTGAGGTAATCAGTCCCTCAAAATCATTTCATCACATCTGTCAGACACAACAACATCTTGTGATCTTGGTACAGGGAAAGTTGAGGAAAGGAATATGAACAGAATAGGTACAAAAGAAAAATATTATTAAAATTATAAAATAGAGAGAAGTGTAGATAAGAAGGGTTTAATAAAGTAGTGTGTAGCATTCTGCACAGTGAGGCATGAATAGCAGTAAGAAATTGCTTTATGAATACAGATAGTAGAGAAAAAGAAGCAAAATTCTATTCTTTTAGTATATAGTACATCAATCATTTCCCACCAAGGCAGAATGACTCAAAGATGAAAATACATTTACTATCACTCTTTCAATAACTGTATTTCAAAACAAATTAAGAAATATCTGATAATAAAATATAATTACTATGAGTTAGCAAAAGAAAAAAAATAAGGTTCCAAACTTACTTTTCATTGGTGTTTGCATAGTAAGGAGGAATGTAGCACTGACTATGTTCCAACACATTGTAAGAAATGCTCCTACTACCCCCTCTGGTACAGGGTAGGCCAATTCCACTGCTAATTCAAAGAATAATGGCGAACAAGCGTAGTTGAAGGATGCTCCTATAATCACACTGACGAATAAGTAAACTGCAAAAAATCATAAATTATTAGGATTCCATTGATATAACACTTAAGGTGCAGATCACAGAATGGGTTGGGTTGGAACTTATAGGCAGTGAGTTTTAGGATTCACTTGCTACGAGTTCAAATCCCACCCATTCTGTGATTTATTTGCAATTGTGTTATTATGATTTTGGAAGTCATTGAAGGCAGAGTATATAGTTTAAGTCTATTAATTATTAAAGTATAAACAAAATCCACTTTAATCAAATGACTCAAATTCAAGAATTGGAAAACAGAGCAAATATTTTCAGTCTAGCTTGTGACCCTCTTCAAGCAATGAAGCACTGACCGTTATTCATTTATTCATTATGTTCATTGATTTTACAGCTCTTCCACAGTTTTTGCACAGCAGTTGCATAAGAGAAAAGCAATCAGCACCACATTTTAAGATAAGTATTGTATGCACTGTGCATTTATTTTACTTTGTTCTTTTGTGCATTGTTGTATTGAGCACTTAACCCTTTCAGGGTCGCCAGGCCCTCTGCCCAAATTTAAAAAAAAAAAAAAAAAAATTATTTTTTCTTATGAAAAAATAGAGAATCTTTTCCCGATTGTAATGACACCAAAAGTATGAAATTTGATGGAAAACTTACGGAATTATGCTCTCGTGAAGTTAGCGGTCTCGACAATGTTTACGCATCAGCGATTTTGCCCACTTTGAGCTCTATTTTCGGCCAATTCCAGTGTACTAGTTGACAAAAATCATAAATATTTTGCTAGAACTTTATTTTTTCTATCGAATGATTACAAGAAACCACCCATTTACCGATTTCAACTATCCAATAAAGTGGTCAGAATTTAGCAATTTTGCCAATTTCACACAAATTTCAAAAGATGCCAATTTCCAAATAGGGTCCAGAATAAACAAGAAAGACTTTCCTGGCTCTAAAATAACAAGTTCTCTGTTCGTCAGTCACATCCCCAGGCCCCTCTTATATTTCTTTGGCTTTCCACTTTGAATTTTTATTCTTACAAAAAAAAAAAAGATTTACTGTTATGCAGACTACTGCATTAGTGTAGAAATGATATAAATATTATCGACGCACTTGTGAAAGAATATTAGACTCACCAGTTGATGTGTATTGGACGCTTGACATGATTTGTTTACTTTTGAACTTTGGTAAAAATCAAACATTTCTGCTACTTTGAGCTCAATTTCAAGGTACTTTTCATTGTAAAACCAGCCAAAATCATCTCAATTTCTGTAATATGTCTTCCATTCTATAAAATGAGACCAGGAAAACTACAATACAACCATAAATACCATAAGAAAATGCAGTGCAAAGTCGCTGTTTTAATCCAAAAACACGGTCAAAGTTTTTTTTTTCTCATTACCTGGAGTTTACCTGGAGAGAGTTTCGGGGGTCAACGCCCCCGCGGCCCAGTCTGTGCTGCAGGATTTTTTTTATACTGTGCACACTGACCACATAGACCCATTCTTTCATATGTAGGCCTACCAGCTTTCTCTCACTAGATTTGAGGGAGCTAGAATTTAAGCGTACTAGCACGTCAAAAACCCTGGGGTGTAAGCCGTACTAGTATGGCCGAAACCCTGAAAGGGTTAATATATGATAGTGTAAACATGTTATCAGGAGTTTTAGATGAAATCGAGATTGAAATAACTGCTCTTTTCCACCCATCAGCGATTTTTGCTTATTGCATGGAATCAAAGAGCCAAACAAACAAGGCCCTGCTGTATTCTAAAAGTTGGTTAATATTTTTTTAATTTACATTACCCTATATTAAGATCACTAACATTAATCTTAAATGATGTACAGTACATATATTAATCAGCTACTGCACAGAAAACTGGAAAAGCATCAGTATGGTGAAAAAGACAAAATTTCAGAGAGGAACTTTTATTGAGAGGCTTTGTCTGAGGACAGGTTTCTTCAGTCAATGATTGTCAAAAGCAGTCTGTCCACAGATGAAATGCCTTGATAAAGTTCCTCTCTGTAACTGTCTTTGTCACCACCTGTCAGCTTTGCCACATTTGTTCAGTATGTTTGCTCAAAATGCTGACTTTGCTCTTGGTACACAGGCACAGTAACCCGCAATTTAATGAATTCTGGAAATATGGGCGAGTTGATTCACCAACAACAGACAGTCTGTTAATTACAGAATTGTTTGTTGTTGTTACTATCATGGACACACAATCTCATCTCTATCCACCAAAATAGCCATCACTAGCCATCCGCTCCAACTACTAGTCAATTAAATCGAGGTTTTGCTGGTAATTTTAATGCACGCATTCTCGTAGGAATACAGCAGGCATGTGTGAGTATGTTAAATAGGAGTGAGTGGAGACAAATGGTACTTGGGACATGATGAGCTGTTGGAGTGTGAGCAAGGTAATATTTTGTGAAGGGATTCAGAGAAACTGGTTAGCCAGATTTGAGTCCTGAAAGTTGGAAGTACATTGCCTGTACTCTAAAGGAGGGGACTGGAATATCTGCTGTTTGGAGGGACACCTGAACTGTCGTATCTGTGCAGCTATGGCAAGAAGGTAATAGTGCAAATGATGGTGAAGTTTTCTTTTTCAGGTCACCCTGCCTCGGTGGGAGACGTGTTAAAAAAAAATTCTAAGAATACAGGTGAGGTGAATGAACAGTAACATTAACCTGAAATGAGTGCAGCAAGAAGATAATACCGTACCTTTGTTGTAGGGAAGACATTCATTCATGATCAGAAGAAACCATGTGAATCCTAATGTTGCAATTACCATCAGTGTTATAATAGTCAGCTTCATGTAGCCAAACAAAATATCTGACAATCTGGCGCATAATAAAGCCATCACAACACCACCTAGTGTCACATAAACACCCAACCAGCTGGCCTCATCCTGAAAGGAATGCCAACACATTTAGTGCACTAATTAATATCGACATTCATTAGAAAGATCGTTAGGAATTTTTTTTTTTTTTTAACAAGTCGGCCGTCTCCCACCGAGGCAGGGTGACCCAAAAAAGAAAGAAAATCCCCAAAAAGAAAATACTTTCATCATCATTCAACACTTTCACCTCACTAACACATAATCACTGTTTTTGCAGAGGTGCTCAGAACACAACAGTTTAGAAGCATATATGTATAAAGATACACAACATATCCCTCCAAACTGCCAATATCCCAAACCCCCCCTTTAGAGTGCAGGCGTTGTACTTCCCATTTCCAGGACTCAAGTCCGGCTATATAAAAATAACTGGTTTCCCTGAATCCCTTCACTAAATATTACCCTGCCCCCACTCCAACAGATCGTCAGGTCCCAAATACCATTCGTCTCAATTCACTCCTATCTAACACGCTCACGCATGCTTGCTGGAAGTCCAAGCCCCTCGCCCACAAAACCTCCTTTACCCCCTCCCTCCAACCTTTTCGAGGACGACCCCTACCCCGCCTTCCTTCCCCTACAGATTTATACATTCTCCATGTTATTCTACTTTGATCCATTCTCTCTAAATGACCAAACCACCTCAACAACCCCTCTTCAGCCCTCTGACTAATACTTTTATTAACTCCACATCTTCTCCTAATTTCCACACTCCAAATTTTCTGCATAATATTTACACCACACATTGCCCTTAGACAGGACATCTCCATTGCCTCCAACCGCCTCCTCACTGCTGCATTCACAACCCAAGCTTTGCACCCATATAAGAGTGTTGGTACTACTATACTTTCATACATTACCTTCTTTGCCTCAATAGGTAACGTTTTTTGTCTCCACATATACCTCAACGCACCACTCACCTTTTTTTCCTCATCAATTCTATGATTAACGTCATTCTTCATAAATCCATCCACCGACACGTCAACTCCCAAGTATCTGAAAACATTCACTTCTTCCATACTCCTCCTTCCCAATTTGATATCCAATTTTTCTTTATCTAAATCATTTGATACTCTCATCAAGTATATTCTCAGCAAACTCACATGAGCATCAAAAGAAATTACACATTTCCTTACAAATTTTTACCAAAAAATAACAGCATACCAAACACGCAGAAAAAAAATTAGCTATAAAATTACCTCTATACTCCCTTATTACAAAATGTATATACTGAAACACCGAAATGTTGTCATAACTCCGAAATGTTGTCCTTCTCTCAAGTGAGTTATTTGTGCACAGTTCCAGTCACATTATTGTGCCTTTTTATTCAGTACATAATTGTGAAAGGAGCAAAACAAGGATATACTGGAGGAGGACACCAAAGTACTGTACACTCAAACCCACAAATCAGCAATCTCCAAATTTGTGCTTCGATTATACATCCACTGTTTTTACTTAAGGGCTCCATGGATATAATTGCAATAACTAGCTTTTTTCTTTATTCTGGTTTTGGCATGAAAACAATACATTCGCAGAGATGCTCAAATGACTGAATTTTTTTTTGGCAAATTCCAAAAGGCAAGAATATCCAGTTTGACATGTAGAGAGGATGGAATGAAATAGAATGACTTCAAAACTGTATAAATCTGTAGTGGAGGGAAGGCAAGGTAGGGGTCAGCCTAGGAAAGGTTGAAGGGAGGGGGTCAAGGAAGTTTTGTGTACGATTTGCTTGGACTTACAGCAAGCATGCATATGTGCGTTAGACAGGAGTGAATGGTGACAAATTATTTTTAGAACTTGACATGCTGTTGGTGTGTGAGCAAGGTAACATTTATGAAGGGATTCAGGGAAACCGGTGGGTTGAACTTGAGTCCTGGAGATGGGAAGTACAGTGCCTGCACTCTGAAGTGGTGTTAATGTTGCAGTTTTATTACTGTAGTGTGAGTGCCTCTGGGAAGACAGTGATGGAGCGAATAATGAAAGTTTTTCTTTTTCGGGCAACCCTGCCTTGGTGGGATATGACCAGTGTGTTAATAAATTAAAATAATATCTTTATTTCTACAAGTATATATACAAGGTATACAGGTCTAGCTGACATCAATGACATATTACTACATAGAACGCCGCTTATTATGCAGAGTATTTCGGACAAATTAGGTCAGTTTTGTTCCGGGATGTGACCCACACCATTTGACTAACACACAGGTACCCATTTTACTGATAGGTGAACATAGACAACTGGTGTAAGGAAACATGCCCAATGTTTCAACCCTTGCAGGGAATCGAACCCAGATCCTCACCCTGTGAAGCAAGAATTTTTGCCACCAGGCCATGAGCCACTGTGGCCACTATGCATAACAACTACACACAGCTACAAAGTCTAGTGGCTAACCAAGCAAACAAAATGACCTTTAAATTGAAAACCAATTAGAGGATTTCATTCAAAATGTGCTCACAGGAATTACCAAGTCAAATTCTCTCCTCTTTCAGGGCATTCCTTCTTATGCATGTCAATATTAGAGATTGGATCAATATTTAAAGTGATAAGGTACCTGACAAAATTAGCCAAAATCTGAAAAAAAGTTATGTGCGGGTTATTTGTCCATTGCTCCAGTCACGGTACTATCATTTCTATACTGACAAAATCTAGTGGTACTGTACTGTATAATTTTAGCTTCAAAGGAACATCTACAAATATGACCTTAGCAATTTTGAGGCTTTACGTGCAACAGATTAAGCAAAACCTCAGGAAATCAATTAAAGTTGAAAAAAAATTACATCAAAATAACTAAAGTACTGTGTTACTACCCAACTTGTAGACTAACCTGTGAGATACCAAAAGGTGCTACATTAATGTCAAGGACGCTGGACCAGGCCACGTTGATTCCAAGGGTAATACTGTATGGCACCACCAGCATCCAAATATTTCTGTTGCTGAAATATACAGCTGTTTATATTATGGTACTAAAGTCACTCATGGTGAAAACTTTCTGTACAGTAAGTAAATTATGAAATATATTGCAATACAAAGTATAAATCATGCCCACAGGATTAGCAGGAGATGAAGTCAGAGTTTGCAATAAATAAATGTTGCAAGGCAGAAAAGAATAAGTGGTACCATAGCCAAAATTTGGGTTAATAAACAAACTGATTCCTTAGTGTTTCATCTGACTGTGGGAATGTGTAGATATTGTCTTGTCTATTGCAAATTACACTCAGAGCCCCATAACAAAGTAATATGCAAAAACTTAAGCTTCATAGCTCCAATCTCTCCCACACCTGCATTCTTCTCCATTGCATACATTTACTACTTATTTTTTTCTTCCATGCAATACTTCATGTCACAGAAACTACAAAGGGGATGAAATGATACTGAATAGCAAATATGTATGGTACAGGTACATATAAATACATTTTGAAGTCAGTGTGTACAAACATGAATGTAGTGATCAAGATTTCTTTAGCATAACAGGAAGATCAGCTGAAGCCAATCCCTAACTCAGGGCTTAGGGCTTTGTTCAGGGCCAGGACATAAGTGTATAGTATCCCCTATACACTTTTATCCTGGCCAATGAGTCTTTCTAGAAATTTGGTTTTCACATTCACCATCAAATAGGCTAAGAGTTTCCAGTCTATGCTACAGTTTTTCGACGCACCTGTTTTTCAGAATACAACTGCCTTCTCATGGAATTAAAGGAGCTAATAAAAAGATACCTAACTGTTTGTCAAACATGAACACACAATACAATATTACAATGTATGAAAGATTACTTTCCGTGATGTGGTTCAATAAACTGTGTTGACCTCTGCCACCTCATATTAGCTGTTCTGACTCAGCTGGTTTTTTGAGCCAGCCTCAACTATAAAAAAGGTGTATCTGGATAAGAAAGAAGGGTAGAATGGAGCAAAATAGACTGAAAAGTGTTAAGGAGGGCCAGCTGGTGGTATCAAGGTATTTCAAAAGGTAGCAAATAGTTTTTCGCATTTCAAAATGTTATACAGTACTGTATTATAACTATGTAATCTAGGGGATATTTTCAAGAGATCTTGCTGAATGGTAAGAGAACAAACAACCTGATTCTGTCAAGTATTAGAATGATGACAAGGGGCAAGGTCATGAATGTTTTAAAGTACATTCAGCTGAAATGAACATTTAGAGCATTTGCAGTTTAGGCAGACTGAACTTATGATTCTGACATATTTAGTCTTCATCACAAATGCTCATGATACAAATTTGTGATAACACAAAGTTTTGTTGCTTTTGTAGCTGGTGTGAGTGGGTGTAGATGCAATGATCAAGACCCTCTGCCTAGCACAGCACTGACCTCACTTTCATCTTTAGTTCACCTTACACCTTCACTTGTAATTCACTCTCTTGATGGTGAGTACTCTGACCCACAAAAAATTATAACTTCCTTTTTGTAAAGTAAAAGGACACAAGTGCAATTAATGTGATATTTTATTGTGGCAACGTTTCGCTCTCCAGGAGTTTTGTCAAGACGTTACAAACAATATGTGGACACAAAGGGTATACATAGGCTTAAGAGTGAGGTGCAGTGTTAGTGGTGGTAGTGGTGGTAGTAGTAGTAGTAGTGATACAGTATGATAGAACAATTAACTTGCACATGTGGAAGATAGCAATTACCCAGGGAGTTACTACTGTCCTGCCAAACGAATGTGAAATGGAAACCTGTCACTGTTTTACACAATGGTAGGACTGCTGGTGTCTTTTCGTACTGTCTCATAAACACGCAAGATAACAGGTACATCTTGCTACTTTTACTTATATTTAGGTCACATGTGTACATGTACACATATATGGATACAAGCCTATCTGAGTTTTCTTCTATTTTCTTAATAGTTTTTTTTAACATGCTGGCTATCTCCCATAGAGGCATGGTGACCCCCCCAAAAAAAAAAACTCTTTCACCATCATTCACGCTATCACTGTCTTGCCAAAGGCGCACAGATACGACAGTTTAGACGTCCCTCTAAATAGCAAAGACCCCAAACCCCTCCTTTAGAGTGTAAGAATTGTTCTTAATTATTTTTCTTTCATCTCCCTGGGAAAGTGGAAAAGAATCCTTCCACCATGAGCCATGCATGTCGTAAGAGGTGACTAAAACACCTGGAGCAATGGGCTAGTAACCCCTTCTCCTGTATAAATTACTAAATGTAAAAAGAAGAAATATTTTCATTTCTTTTTTGGGTCACCCTGTCACGGTGGAAGATGGCTGGCATTAGAATAATAATAATAACAATAATAATACAAGTTAGATATACTGTAACTAAAATTAAGGAAAACAGCAAAGAGTAGAATAAAAGTTATATTTAATGAGCCAAAAAGAAATTTGTTTCAAAGAATTAAAAAGCTAAACTACTTCAACACACATTATATTATTTTTTTATTTAAATTCAGTTAACCCTTAACCCTTAAACTGTCTAAATGTAGATCTATGTTCACGTGCGTAGTGCTCCGACCTTGATTTTCCCCATTTGAAAGCATGTAAAAAAAGGTAGATCTACGTTCGGAGCCTGCCGCACATCAACGTATAGCTACATTTGGACAGTTTAAGGGTTAAACTGTCCAAACGTAGATCTACGTTCATGTGCATAGCGCTTCGACCTTGATTTTCCCCATTGGAAAGCAAGTAAAAAAAAAATGTAGATCTACGTTCAGAGCCTCCTGCACGTGGACGAAGATCTACGTTTGGACAGTTTAAGGGTTAATAATTTTGGCTTGTTACTCATAGTAATGCTAGGGAGAAAAAATAAGTTTATCTCAGTACTAAGTAGAGATTTTCTGAAAGTACATGTGATCAAAATCAAAGTTCACTTATTTCAAAAAATATAAAGTTACACATGTCTAATTCATCATCTTGTTGATACTTTTTTTTTTTTTTTTTTTTTTTTTCAACAAGTCGGCCGTCTCCCACCAAGGCAGGGTGACCCAAAAAAGAAAGAAAATCCCCAAAAAGAAAATACTTTCATCATCATTCAACACTTTCACCACACTCGCACATTATCACTGTTTTTGCAGAGGTGCTCAGAATACAACAGTCTAGAAGCATACACATATAAAGATACACAACATATCCCTCCAAACTGCCAATATCCCAAACCCCTCCTTTAAAGTGCAGGCATTGTACTTCCCATTTCCAGGACTCAAGTCCGACTATATGAAAATAACCGGTTTCCCTGAATCCCTTCACTAAATATTACCCTGCTCACACTCCAACAGATCGTCAGGTCCCAAGTACCATTCGTCTCCATTCACTCCTATCTAACACGCTCACGCACGCTTGCTGGAAGTCCAAGCCCCTTACCCACAAAACCTCCTTTACCCCCTCTCTCCAACCCTTTCGAGGACGACCCCTACCCCGCCTTCCTTCCCCTATAGATTTATATGCTTTCCATGTCATTCTACTTTGATCCATTCTCTCTAAATGACCAAACCACCTCAACAACCCCTCTTCTGCCCTCTGACTAATACTTTTATTAACTCCACACCTTCTCCTAATTTCCACACTCCGAATTTTCTGCATAATATTTACACCACACATTGCCCTTAAACAGGACATCTCCACTGCCTCGAACCGCCTCCTCGCTGCTGTATTCACAACCCAAGCTTCACACCCATATAAGAGTGTTGGTACTACTATACTTTCATACATTCCCTTCTTTGCCTCCATAGATAACGTTTTTTGATACTGTATACCATTAATACAATGAAACCTTCTTGTTTAAATGTGCATTTTATTTTCAAAAATCAAGCCATCATAAAACCAAGTGCTAGGCACTAAGATTGTCAATATAAACAGACTACCAACCTCAAGAGCATTTTTATATCCTTCACAAATGGACTCGGATGTTCATGGACGAACGAACTGAGAGATGGAGGTTTCCTGGGTTTGTCTGGGAAGTATGATACAACCCCAAGGAAGAGGGAAATACATATGCCTGCAGCTGTAATGAGGAAAGATTAAGTGCATTCCTAGTATAAGATTAACTGAAATCAGCAATTAGAGTGTTTTATTATATATTTAGCTGAAATGAGTAGCACAATTATTTTTTCAAAAAGTCTGCACAGGATAAGAAGTCTCCAATTAGCAAATGAGTTGTGTTCCTGGTGTTCCAAAAATATTTGTTACTTGGAACCTATTTTTTACAGAAAACAATAATTAAAATGATGGTTGTCATAAAAAAATATTTTTTATGTTTCTAAAGAACTTCATTCATAAGTGAGGATGTTTGTAACACAGGCACTCATAGGTTCAGGATCTCTGTATTATTATTGTCTCGAGCTTAGATGAGAGGGGAAATGTTTTATTTTATCTGCTGTATAAGCACAACACAATGAATCCTGCTACAGGATTTTAATGCAACACAAGTGAAAATATGCAACCAGAATTTTGATAGCCCTTCAAAATTTTATGTTGCATGTGCACATATGCACCTGCACACACACACAAGTACATATGTATGTCTTCCTTCAAATATATACGTTTAAGCTCATGAAAACACCTGGGCATGTCCCTTCAGTTAAATTTTTTCAATGATATTTTTCTTCATATTTGTAGTCATGCTTTGTATAATTTCTTCCCATATACAAAAAAGTCATAAACAATAAATAATAATTATAGAATTTGTGAATGGAGATGTTTGAAAGACCAAGATGGCTTTATGATGAGCTTCCTCTCATTACTTACTGATCCACATGTAGTCTCTTATACTTTTTCTCAGATTGTCTATGTCATCACTATCTGTATGGTTATGATTCTTTGGCATGTGAACAAGCCATGGGCCAAGGAAGAACCCACCAGCATTTCCTAACTGGTTGAAGGTGCAGCCAATTCCTGAAATATACCAAAGAGATGTAGTAATTTGGTTCAGGAAGAGATCTCAAATTTCCATGTTTTGTAAAATTTCTCATGTTTAGAGGTGAATTTTTAACATTGAAATGATGTTAATGAATCCTGCAGTAATGGTTCAAGTGGTAGACAACAAACAATAATGTCAACCAAATTTTCCTTAAAGGTAAAAAAAGGTTGAGTTATTAGCCAAACAGCTTAAGATTTATACAAAGAAAGAGGTAAATGATTAATCCACAAGACTATTTACAATAATGATGGTTTTATACAAAGAAAGTAGTAGATTAATCCACAAGACTATTTACAATAATGATGGTTTTATACAAAGAAAGTAGTAGATTAATCCACAAGACTATTTACAATGATGATGGTTTTATACAAAGAAAGTGGTAGATTAATCCACAAGACTATTCACAATGACACTGAGGGTTTTACACAAAGAAAGTAGTAGATTATTTACAGTTACGATGAAGGTCTAAGGACAAACCTGTAGCAGTTGTTCGCTCATTTGGTGGAAACCACCTGGAGGAAATTAAGGATGGAGCAGCACCTATAATAATGCCAGCAAACCCATTGAGTACAGCCCCAACATGAGCCAGACTGTAACATAAGTATTCAGACTATTATTAACATTATATTCATAAGGACTGAAAAAAGGGAAAATAAAGCATTTGGGGAATGAAAAATCTAGATACAAAAATAACCACACAGAGGAGAAAGAAACTTATGACATAGTTTTGTTCCAACTTGAACCGTTAACTAGTTAATGATCGGACCAAAATCAGACCAAAATGTCATGGTCTGACTTGGACTGTTAACCAGTTAATGATCAGACCAAAGTAAGACCAAAATGTCATAAGTCTCTGACCATTAACCCTTTCAGGGTAGAGACCCCTGATCTCAAACTTGCTCTCAGGGTTGAAGAATTAAAAAAAAAAAAAAATTATCTTATAAAATGATATAGAATCTTTTTCTGAAGGTAATGAAACCAAAAGTATGAAATTTAATGGAAAACTTATGGAATTACACTTTCGCAAAGTTAGTGGTCTCAGTGATATTTGCGCATTGGTGATTTTGCCCTTTGTGCCCTATTTTTGGCCAGTTCCATTGTTCCTTCTATTCTATTGAATGAGTACAAGAAAATTCCCATTTATCTATTTTAATTACTCAATAAAGTGATTAGAAATCAGTAATTTGACCAATTTCACACAAAATTAAAAAAATACTAGTTAAAAATGTGGTCCAGAATAAATAATGAAGACATTCCTGGCAATAAGAAAACAGTTCCTCTGTTCTTTAGTCATGTCTCTGAGCCCCTCTTATATTAACTACACTTGCTCTTCATTTTTAATTTTTATTCACACAAAAAATAGAAGATTTACTGTTATGCAGACTACTGCATTATTGTAATAATTGTACAATAACATCAGTGCATTCCTAAATGTGTATTAGACTGGCAAGCTGGATGTGTACTGTACTCTGGAATATGGGCAAAAATCGAACATTTCCACTACTTTGAGCTCAATTTCAAGCTACTTTCAGACCTGAAATGAATCAAAATCACCTCTATTTCTGTAATATATCTTCCACTCTATCAAATGAGACCAGGAAACTGAGAAACAACCATAAAATCCACATTAAAATACGGCACAAAGTCGCGGTTTTAAACCAAAAACACAGTCACATTTTTCTCATTACGCACTGCGTGTTGCAGTATTTTTTTTATATGGTGCACACTTACTGCACAGACCTATTCTCTCATATCTAGGCCCAAATTTATCACTCACAGCTTATATAAGTGAGCTGAACTCATGGTGTTGTACTACAGGATCAACACTGGCTTCAAAGCTGTTATATAACTGGACCAACGCTGAAAGGGTTAACTAGTTAATAGTCCAAGTTGGACCAAAACATCACCATAAGTTTCTTTCCCATATGTGCAGGTTATGTGTGCACTGTTCCAGTCACAGTATTGTGCCTTTTTATTCTTTAAACAACCAGATCTCATCCAAGAACGGGAAGTATCACAGAGTATTTCATACTCCTTGATACTCCCTATCATGGAGTATGCAACAAGTTACAGTGACTCGAGCCAATAGCAGAAGTCTCTGCTTTCGTCAGGGACTTACAACTTCCTAGACAGAATGACGAGGCAAAATGTGAAGTACGTAGTCAGGAGAGCATGATACCCAATTGCTCGTAAGTAGGAATAATGACTGTTTGGGCTAACTTTCAAAAATTCATAAACTGTAAAGGCCTACTTTCAACAAACTGGCCACATCCCACAGAGGCAGGGGGGCCCCAAGGAAAAACGAACTGCCTTTTAAATTTGGTAATATATACAAGAGAAGAGGTTACTAGCCCCTTGCTCCCGCATTTTAGTCGCCTCTTACGACACGCATGGCATACGGAGGAAGAATTCTACTATAAAAGTCGTAAGAATAATAAAAAGCCTTAAGAACCAATCTATAGCATAATAGAAGCACATCCAAATCCCTCCATTACTTGAATGATGAAATGTTAAGAGGTAAGGTACCCTTCACCAACATTCTTACAGCATATAACTATAACAATGTTCATGCTGGTGTGCCCACTGCTGAGCAGCACTGCAAGTTACAGCCTCTCCTCACTTAGCGACATACTCATTGAGCAATGCCTCGGACTTACAATGGGCTCTCTGGCCAGTTTTCATAGCTAAATAATGTACAGGGTGGCCAAAAGTAGGCTTACAGTTGTTTTACTATTTGTTTATGTTTTCGATTTAATTTATCCAAACCATAATTCCAAACCAATATTCCAAACCATTATTCCAAACCAGTATTCCAATACTAAAGCAGTATTGGAAGTGTGAAAATACCAAGCAGGTGCAAGAGTTAAGAGCATACCTACTAAGTGTAAGCCTACTTTTGGCCCACCCTGTATATTAGAGCCAATTTCCTTTATTCTGTTTATTTCAATATACAGTACACTAATGTATAAACATTTAAAAATATACCAGAAATGTTATAAATGGTGCAAAGGTGACATTAAAACAATATCAAAGGTGGTTGACACAAACTCACTACCATCATAATATGCTCCTCACTTAGCGACGAATTCGTTTAACAACATGGTCTTAGGAACAGAACTCCGTCATTAAGTGAGGAGAGGATGTATATTATAGTTTATGCTCTTGTAAAGGACATCACTGTGATAATTCATCTGGTAATACTTGGACAAAAAATGACACCTGTGGGCTGGATGAGTCGGAGTCTTGATGACATAAGATGATGTAAGGTTGCACTTGTGTTGTGCTAAAAGCTTAGTTAACCATTGATGACATAAGATGATGTAAGGTTGCACTTATGTTGTACTAAAAGCTTAGTTAACCATTGTTTTGAATGATTGATCCATTAAATTTGCTATAATTGAGTCTTAATGTGTTTGACATACAAGAATTACCAGCAGCCATGGGAACCCTTCACCTGTGCCTTTCTTTCAATGTATATGGAGCAGGGTACCTTTTAAACAATAGTTTCATTAGATTAGGTTGAGGGAGTAAGGAGTCTGATGTACTGCTTTAATGCTCATGACTGGCAGCTCCCATTATTTAAGCCTTGTGCTATGTTCATTGTGCAACAGTAAATCTATAATAATGGTAAAATTACCAAAAAGGACAGAAATGCAACTAATGTGACATTTTACTGAGACATTTTGCTCTCCACTTTGCCACAATAAAATGTCACATTAGTTGCATCCATGTCCATTTACCTAACAGTAAATTTGTTGAGTTGTGGACCTGCTGGTTCTCGCTCTGCTGTATGCCACCTAGGAAGCATGTGCTAACAGTATAATGGAGATGACCAACCATAATTTATTCTTTGTTATCTAGCCATTTTTCATATTTTTTGCTTTAAAATGCTGTCTCCTACCGAGACAGGGTGACCCAAAAGAAAAAACTTTCATAAAGTTTGTCTTCTTTTTACATCTAGTAATTTATACATGAGAATGAGTTACTAGCCCCTTGCTCCTGGCATTTTAGTCACCTCTTATGATACAAGCTGCTTATGAAGGAAGGAATTTTTCATATATTCGAAATCATATAACTCCATTTGAAATATACTCATTTTGTTGGCCTAACATCTCCATGATCTGAGTCAGGCTTCACAACAGAAATTCATTTAATCTGACACACTGGTTTGTAGATCAATGGTTCAGAGAACCGACATGTTGATAAATTAGACACATGTGCAACTCTTGGGTATCTTTATTGAGGAAACGTTTCGCCACACAGTGGCTTCATCAGTCCATACAAAGGAGAATCTTGAAGAACAGGAGGAGAACGAGGTAATCAGTCCCTCAGCCTTGAGTCGATGTGGTCAGTCCATCAATCTTGAATAGAATACGACATAAGTGCGGTGAAGCCAATGTGTGGCGAAACGTTTCCTCAATAAAGATACCCAAGAGTTGCACATGTGTCTAATTTATCAACGTGTCGGTTCTCTGAACCATTGATCTACAATCCTGTCAGACACTGCAACTTCTTGGGATCTTAATACTTGGGAATTCTTCGCTTGCCTAACCCTTGGGCACGACCTACTTCCACATTGAACAAATGTGACACCACCTATAACTGCTGCACCTCTCCTGCCTACGGTTTATAAGCTGCTTCTCCGCACTTATACCGTATTCTATTCAAGATTGATGGACTGACCACATCAACTCAAGGCTGAGGGACTGATTACCTCGTTCTCCTCCTGTTCTTCAAGATTCTCCTTTGTATGGACTGATGAAGCTACTGTGTGGCGAAACATTTCCTCAATAAAGATACCCAAGAGTTGCACATGTGTCTAATTTATCTGACCCACTGGTAATTTAAACATACAGTAATAACAGAAGACATCTGCAGCTTTCCTAATTAAGTACTGGAATCACTCAAGATTTTCCTGTGGGCACATAGAGACCCAACAATAAGAAAACACCACAGACTGTAAGCAGAGGCTGTACAACATGGTCAGACCATTAGTGTGTGCTTTAAAAAAAGATGAGCTTCTTCAGTCACTGCCTTGTTAAGTAATAATTTTCCTTAAATGCCAAAGCAAGTTATACTGCATTACAGTTAGTAGGAAACACCTAAGGTCCCAAAAATTAGAGGCTCCTTAAAAATATTAATAATACCATGTTTGGAAGATTAATATATCCACAATGCTCCATGATGGAGAAGAGAGATGGAGGTGGAAGGAGAGAGATGGAGGTGGAGGGAGAAAGAGATGGAGGTGCTGAAACAAGCCATGGTCAGGCAAGCAGACACATTAATAATATAGCAACATTAGTAACAAAATCATGACTAATAAACTCCTATGTCCTCATGGAATGTCAAACTGCATACAGCCTCTCACTTAGCTATGTACTCGTTTACCGACGCCTCAGACTTATGACGGACTCTCCGACCAGTATGCATACCTAAATAATGTATATTAGAACTGAGTTCCTCTATTCTGTTTATTACAGTATACAGTACACTACTGTATAAACATTTAAAAATATACCAGAAATGTTATAAATGGTGCAAAGGCGACATTAAAGCGATATCAAAGATGGTTGACACAAACCCACTACCATTATAGTGTGCTCCTCACTTAGCGATGAATTCGCTTACCGACGTGGTCTAAGGAACGGAACTCCGTTGTTAAGTGAGGAGAGGCTGTATTATAAAAGCAAAATGCTTTATTATAATAGCATGAATGCAAAACTGACACTATAATCCCCATTATTGAAATAAAAAATTCATACAAATCACACAATCGGTGAGGCTTGAATCCCCAGCAAGCGAGTCCTAAAATTCACAATGTGATTTGTTTGCAGTCGTGTTACTGCAGTTTTGTGAGTCGTTGATACATTTCTTACTCACTATAAAGTGGAACCCCCGTACCCACGGATTTGGTTTCCAATATTTCAGTTACTCATGGCTTACCGTGGCCCGAAAATAACCCTTAATTTTGCTTAATAATGGCTGAAAAGTGCAAAGCAGTGATGATAGCAGCTCTTCAAAACCTAAGAGAAGCCAGGCAGTGCTTCCCATCAGTGAATAAGTGTCAATTCTTGATTTATTTTGTGCAATTTATCAATTAAATTTATCATGGGTACATATATAAACAAAAAATGACTTATATATAGGGTTTGCTACAATTCACGGTTTCAGGTATCCATGGTAGGGCTTGGAATGTATCCCCCACAGATACAGGAGAACTACTGTATGTTCAAATTCAAATCTTTAGTTCTTTTATGCAGTACAGAGATAATGTAGCTTATATGTAATGAAATATTAGACACAAAAGAAAGCCACTAGTATGCCTTTGATGAGTTCCGAGAGTTTTCTACTCTCAGAGCAATGAATTTTGAGCAAATGCAATTCATTTAGGAACATGATGTTCATAACTGGTTCAAATTTTTAACAAAAAAGTAATAGATTTCTTAGGCAATATGGTTTCCTTTATCAACTTACACAGTAAATGACTTTTCTTCAGTTGTAAGACACCTAACTGCAGTTCCGAGACTCAGTAGGAAAGCTGTCAACAGCAAGGCAACACGAATACCTGCAATAGTACAAAATATTACATAACCAATTATTAAAAATTTCCCATGAAAGTATGACAAAGAATTTTTATTTTTCGACACTAATTGTCTCCCACCAAGGTTACATTACCTAACAAATAGTACCCTATTAATTTTATAATATTTTGTCATTAATACACAAATAATCCACATATAGGAGATTGAAACTTATTATGTTTCAGTCTGACTTGGACCATTAACTAGTCACATTTATTTATTTATTTATTTTATGTCTTTGCAAACAATACACTGAGATTTTATATTTACAATAGTGGGTTGCAATGCAAAGAGAGCCTCTATTATGCCTGGCATTATGGGCAAACTTAACATTATTGGCTTACAGTCTACTTAATACTAAGGATTATATCATAGTTGTACAGTAGGATAGTAATTATTTCATAGTTGTACAGTAGAATATTAATTATGAATGAATCAAAATTTGTATAATACAAAGATATATTTATATTCTAAAATGCTTTTGTGAAAACAATGATTCAATTATATTCCTGTCAACAATGGATAAAAGGTTCAATGTGATTGTTGAAGTTATGATGTGGGAGTACATAGGTGAGTAAATGTGTACTGAGTATTTAGCATTTAGTCTAGGGTGATTAAGTGGCTTTTGAGAAGAGTCTTAAATTGATTTTTCAGACTGGGTTACTTTAATATCTTCTGGTAATGAATTCCATATTTTGGGGCCCTTTATGTGCATAGAGTTTTTACACAGTGTGATATGGACACGAGGTATATCAAAAAGAGATCTGTGTCTTGTGTTGTGGTCATATGTCCTGTTTTGGTTGGTGAGAAGTTTGAGTGGGGGTTTATATTTGCGTGTATTGTTCTGTGTATGTAGTAGGCACATGAATAAGTATGGATGTTCTTAATGGTGAGCAGATTCAGACTGTTGAAAATTGGTGGAGTATGCTGGTGGGAGTGGGAATTTGTCATCATTCTTACTGCTGCCTTTTGCTAGGTTATTAGGGGTTTTAGGTGATTGGATGTTGTTGATCCCCATGCACAAATTCCATATGTAAGATAAGGGTATATGAGTGAATGGTACAGTGCCAGGAGAGCTGATTGTGGAACGTAGTACCTTATCTTTGATAGTATGCCTACAGTCTTGGAGATTTTCTTGGTGATTTGTTGTATGTATGTCTGGAACTTAAGGCTACTGTCAAGGTGGATACCTAGGAATTTTCCCTCTTTGAGACTTGTGACTGATGATCCATTTAACATTATGTTAATTGGATCATTTGCAGCTTTGTTTCCAAACTGAATGAAATAGGTTTTATCAGTGTTCAGGGTAAGTTTGTTAGTCATCATCCAGGCAGATATTTTCTGTAATTCAGCATTGACTGTGTTTGCTAGTATGACTTGTGTTTGGGTGGGAAAAGACATATGTAGTGTCATCTGCAAATAATATGGGTTTGAGTAGCTGTGATGCATTCAGTAGATCATTGATGTAGATGAGAAAGAGGAGTGGTCCAAAGACGCTTCCTTGTGGGACTCCTACTGTGAATGGTTGGGTGAAAGAGTTTGCATCACATATTGAGTTCTGTTACTAAGGTATGACTTTAGGTAGTTGAGGGAGTGGCCTCTGATACCATAGTGCATTAATTTGGAGTACAGCCGTTCATGGTCGACTGTATCGGAAGCTTTACGTAAATCAATGAAAATGCCCAGCGGAACTTCTTTCTTTTCAAGTGCGGTATATATTAGTTCTAGCATGTGTATGATAGCATCATTTGTGTTTCTATTATTCCTGAATCCAAATTGACAAGGGTTCAATATGTTGTGTGAAACGAGGTAGGAATAGATCAGTCTATGAATTAATTTTTCAAAGATTTTAGAGAGCAGTGGTAAGTTAGATATTGGTCTATAGTTATTCAAGTCAGCTTGGTCACCTCCTTTATGGATCGGAGTGACCCTCGCTATTTTGAGGATTGTTGGGAAGGTAGATGATTCAATGGATTTGTTAAAGAGCGTTGCAATAATTGGTGACAATACTTAAGAAGCTTTTTTGTACATAAAAGCAGGCAAGTTGTTTATAAATAACAAAAACAGGCACCGTGACTGGAACGTTGTTTATGTCTTCTGCCTTGTTTTTAAGGGTGTTTATGATGAGCGTAACTTCAATGGGGTCGGTTGGAGCTAGGAATAGCGTATTTGGGTAGGTACCTATGAGGTAGTCTGATGGACGGGCGTTTGTGCTTGGTGTATTTTGTTTGCTAGATTTTTTCCTATGGTGGAGAAGAAAACATTAAGTCTGTTTGCTGTTTCGGTTGGAGTGAGTAGGGGTTCATCTGATTTTGTTAGTTTGATTGCTTTGTTTTTGGATAACTTTTTAGTTCCAAGAATTTCAGATAGAGTTTTCCAGGCTTTTATCATATCACCTTTGATGTTATGTAATCTATTTTCATAATACAATTTTTTTGACCTTCTTATCAGGCTGGTAAGTGCTGACAAATAACTTTTCGACTGTTCTCTAGTTATTTAACCCATTCTATACCGTTTTTCACATTTGTGCTTTGTGTTAATGGATTTGAGGATGCTTGGTGTTAGCCAGGGATTATTCAGTCTCTTTGCTGTGATCTGTTTAGTTTTTCTGGGGCAATGTCTGTTATAGAGGCATTGGGCTTTTTAGAAAATTATTTATACATTCATTTATATCTGTATATGTTTCAAGTTCATTTTGCCAATTGATGTTATTCATAGTTGCTATAAAGTTGTTAACTGCTGTCTCGTTATGTAGTCTGAAGGTTACTTTAGTAATGTCTTGTGGCAGTTTGCCCAGATTAGTTATGAGAAAGGTTGGGTAGTGGTCTGTAGTGTTGTCTGTGATTATGCCTGATTTTAAAGGGGATATGGTGTTTGTCCAGATGTGGTCTATGAAGGAGATGCTTGTCTCGGAGATTCTTGTAGGTTTAGATATTGCTGGTAGCAACAGGCAGTTACTCATTGTGTTTGTGTTAGTGCCATTAGTATTAGTCCAAGCTTTAGTCCCTATTCTGCCTTATCAATCTAAATATCACAAAATCAACAAATCCCTAAATAGTAACTTAATTTATATTGTTTAATCTTCTACTTACTTGTTAACTATTAATTTCATCTGTCAATATTCCTTGCTGGACACACAAGCTCAGAGAACCTCACATCTATGCACTCTACTATTAAGTACTTTTAATTCTAGTGTAAGCCCCTAAACTGCTGTGCATACTAAGGCTTTTTATGAGAGTCCCTTCAACTGCTGAGAAAAATCATCCTACCTTTCTCCTCACTAACCATTGTACACAGAAAATAATTTTTATTCTTGAATTTTATTTCTTCAAGCTTCATCAATCACATTTCTTTTTTTCTGCAAGCCAGTCTCCATTTATTACTTCTAACATTTTCTCCCTTCTTTGCTACTAACACTGCTCCTTTTGTTATCACCCACCACTTAACATTCACCGTTACACTTATCTAAGCTCCTCCTTGAGAATTAGAACCTCCTTTACAAACCTTAATTCAGTTTCTAAATTACAGCAGTGCTCCTCAAAGCTTATTGAACAAGCCAACTTAGGAAACTATAGTAGAACATTCCACTCAACCTGTCCAAGTTCCCAGCTGCAGGTCATGCACAGTCTTCGACTTACAAATGTTAGAGACCTTCTCTACTGAGAATAATATTGATATAATAATAATATTGGAGGGGTTAGGGATATTGGCAGTTTGGAGGGGTATGTTTTATATGCTTCTAAACTGTTGTATCTGGGTGCCTATGAAAAGACAGTGATTATGTGTGAGTGAGGTGAAAGTGTTGAATGATGATGAAAGTATTTTCTTTTTGGGGATTTTCTTTCTTTTTGGGTCACCCTGCCTCGGTGGGAGACAGCTGACTTGTTGAAAAAAAAAAATATTATACACAATAATGATAGTAAACACAATACAGAAGATTCTCAGTGTTTGCAAGTTAAGCACTTACTGTATATGCCCTTGACCACTGACCTCAAGTGTGGCCTCATGTTCTCCCCACTGATGTGTAAAGAAGACTTTATCAGCTTGTGAATGAGGTAATACACGCACAAGGAAATAGACACTTGAGTTTAGGAAGCTAGAAAGTGCAGAGTGCACTCAATACATGGGGTGAGGATATCATGAATCAGCAAGTCAGCAATGAACCACACTAAGCCCTACTAGAAAAGCAGTTTGAGTACCATAAAAAAACCTAAATCCTTTTTAGGGGAGAGGGAAGTCACCCTGCCTAATTAATAATAAACCATAGTAGAATTAGCAAATTTTATAAAAATTAAGTTGCTAGAGACATACACATAACATTTAAGTAAGCAACAACACTGAGAATAAAGAAAATCATTATTCTCTGTAATGTATTATTAGTTGATTATCATGTTTCTACTAGGCATACCTTTTGTCTGGAGTAATAATGTCAAGGGTGCCAGCCCCATGATCATTGTGATTGTCCCCCACATAGACAGCAAAGCAATTTCCGCATTATCCCAATTATGGTAAGCCATCTTTACGGAAGAAGTGATTGGTCCCCACGTGTTCCAGACTGCACACTGAAAACCACAATTGTAAAATTTAAAAGAAAGAAAAGTCCACATGTACATGATCAGTTTATATAGTGAGCTGCTCTTAACAAGTCATTGCACAGTTTTGATTGAGGCCTAAATCAGCAGTTTTTTTTCCTTGACTAAATTTTTTTATTAACGTATCAGCCATTTCCCACCAAGGCAGGGTGACCCAAAAGAGAAAAAACATTTACTTTCATCATCATTCACTTCATCACTGTCTTACCAGAGTCCAAATAAATTAACAATAATGAAAAGTATTAACCCTTTGACTGTTTCGGTCGTATATATACGTCTTACGAGCCACCGTGTTTGACATACATATGTATATATACTCATAAATTCTAGCGGCTTCAAATCAAGCAGGAGAAAGCTGGTAGGCCCACATGTGAGAGATAGGGTCTGTGTGGTCAGTGTGCACCATATAAAAAAATCCTGCAGGATACGCAGTGCATAATGAGGAAAAAAAACTCCGACCGTTTTTTTTAATTAAAATGCTGAGTTCATGGTCAATTTTCATGTAGTATTTATGGTTGTATTCTCATTTTCTTGGTCTCATTCAATAGAATGGAAAACATATTATAGAAATAGAGGTGACTTTGATTGGTTTTACTATAAAAAGAACCTGGAAATGGAGCTCAAAGTAGGGGAAATGCTTGATTTTTGCTAATTTTCAAAAGTAAACAAATGATGTCATTGTCCAATAAATGTCCAACTAGCCATTCTACTATGCAGTCATGAATGGGTCGACATTATTTATACAATTATTACAATATTGCAGTAGTCTGCATAACAGTAAATCTTCTATTTTTTGTTTGAATAAAAATTCAAAATAGAAAGCAAGAGTAATATCAGAGGGGCCTAGAAACGTGATTGATGAACAAAGAAAATGTTATTTTAGAGCCAGGAATGTCTGCATTGTTCATTCTGGACCCTATTTTGAAATCGTCATTTTTTTTAATTTTTGTGAAATTGGCCAAATAGCAAATTTCTGACCATGTTATTGGATAGTTGAAATTGGTAAATGGGCAGTTTCTTGTACTCAATCAATAGAAAAAAATGGAGTTCTAAAGAAATAGCTATGAGTTTCGTCGACTGGAACAACGGAATTAACCGAAAACAGGGCTCAAAGTGGGCGAAATCACCGATTTGTAAATATTGCCGAGGCCGCTAACTTCGCGAAAGCGTAATTCCGTCAGTTTTCCATCAAATCTCGTTCTTTTGATGTCATTACAATCAGGAAAAGATTCTCTATCATTTCATAAGAAAAAATAATTTTTTTTTTTTAGATTTTTGCGACACCAGAAGACACCTCAGGATTTGGGGTTGCAACAGTCAAGGGGTTAAAACATTGTATCATACTGACAAAAATGATTATACAGTATCAGTATATATATTTTTTAATAAATTGGCCATCTTCCACTGAGGCAGGGTGATCCAAAAAAGAAGAAAATTAATAAGTTTTTCTTCTTTTTACATGCAGTAATTTATGCAGGAGAAGGGGTTATTAGCCCCTTGATCCTGGCATTTTACTCGCTGCTTCTGGCATGCATGGCTTACAGAGAAAAGATTCTTTTCCACATTCCCCATAGAAAATCAATATACGTAATAATGGTATACAATACCAAAAAGTAGATGAGTAAGACACACATGTAGCAGGAAAAATATTTAATGCTGAAATGTTTAGCCTGCTCTTTAGACTTCTGTTGAATACAAAGGCATCTACAATATTTATCACCTCTGTATTTGACTAAAAAAACTTGCAGAGAAGGTGTAATGTTTCAGCAATAAAGATTCTCAGCTGCTGCAAAAGTATGTTATGGATCTTTAGGATTATACAGTACAGTACTGAACAATTAAGAGTTACCTGCATGAATCCGATGCCAGCAAAGAGGAAGAGAATCCACCAGCGTTGTTTATACACCTTCACTTCAACACTTGACATCATCACAGAGTTGTCATGATCTGAAGAAACAAATGACAGTAAGGAATGCTTCCTGAGATAAGAAAATGAAGCTCTCAGGTTCAGAGATGAATGAGCTTAGACAGGTCATCTCAACCCCTCAACTGGCCAGACTGGCCAATCCCAAATTTATTTCTCAGTCTCATTCTTGCTTATGAGTATCAGTATTGACCATATTCGAAAAATATTTACAAAGATATGACCTCTGATACTTAAATTTAAACCAAATCTGAAACAAAATTAATTATGATGACATAATTCTTGCATTTGCAGTTTCTAGATTTACAGGACCTATAGGAATGTAACTGTCATGACTCTGAGATTCAACTGTACAGATATCCCTATAAAACTAAAAGGAATTATGTTCCTAGAGTTCTGATAAAACTATAATAATAATAATAATAATAATAATAATAATAATAATAATAATAATAATAATAATAATAATAATAATAATAATAATAATAATAATAATAATAATCTTTATTTCTACAAGTACATGAATAGCATATACAGGCTTAGCTGACATCAATGACACACTACTATATAGAAAGCCCCTTGTTATACAGAGCATTTCAGGAAAATTAAGTAAATTTTGTCCCTAGGATGTGACTCACCAGTTGGCTAACACCCATGTACCTATTTACTGCTAGGTGAACAGGGACAGCAGGTGTCTTAAGGAAACATGTCCTAATGTTTTCAAACCATACCGAGGATCAAACCATGGACCTTAATATGAGAGCTGAGTGTGCTAGCAAAATTAAATCTGCACAAGTTTTGTTCCACATCTGGGTCTATATCACAGACCATGTCTCAAAAACAGCATATATCATGTTAGTCTGGTCAATAATGACCAGACTACCATTTTGCATATGTGAAAATTCACAAAGCCAGAAAAAATCAGAATGCTTGAATTTATTAATGGGTTGCCCTTCAGTGAAAAGTTGTATAATCAAAATCTGCAAATAAGGAGGCCTTCAAATTTGTAAATAAATAAAATAAATATATAAATAAATATATACTTAGCTTACACATGATACAGTACATAAATTGAATAGCATTTAATAATATCATGGAAAGCACGTGGATGACTGTCCATGACCCTCCATCACATGAACTGTTACTTTTTCCCCGCCTTATTATTATTATTATTATTATTATTATTATTATTATTATTATTACAGCCTCTCCTCACTAAACAATGGAGTTACATTCCTAAGACCACATTGGTAAACAAATTCGTCACTACGTGAGGTGCATACTATAATGGTAGTGGGTTTGTGTCAACCATCTTTGATATTGTTTTAATGTCATCTTTGCACCATTTTAACATTTCTGGTGTATTTGTCAATGTTTATACAGTAGTGTACTGTATATTGTAATAAACAGAATAGAGGAAATCAGCTCTAATATACATTATTAGGCATTGTAGATGAATGGTTCAGAGAACCGACATGATTGATGGACTGAACACATCGACTCAAGGTTGAGGGACTGATTACCTCATTCTCCTCCTGTTCTTCAAGTTTCTCCTATGTATTGACTGATGAAGCCACTGTGTGGCGAAACGTTTCCTCAATAAAGATACCCAAGAGTTGCACATGTGTCTAATTTATCATTATTAGGCATGCATACTGGTCAGAAAGCTCGTCGTAAGTCTGAGTCGTCGGTAAACGAATGCGTAGCTAAGTGAGGAGAGGCTGTATTATTGCTACTGTACAATTTAAAACTCTTATCCCCCCTTCTGTTTTTGAAGGGACTATGTTTCCCATTCTTATTTCCTACCTGGACACTGGGAGGAAATAGTACTCAATAAGGAATGATAATGAACAGATTATTATGCAATGACAGACTAGACAAATCTTGGACAAAGAATTTGTAACTCGTCCCTCATGATACAAGAATATGATCCATTCTCACATTAGTCATTCTGAAGTGGTTTCTAATTGACACACATATAGCCTTCAGCATTACAAGATCTGTTACCCACCATTATCAGTGCGTACTGTGCCTCTTCCCTTGTAGTCAGCGCCAGAGAATTACTGCTGTATAACTCCCCACTAGGCATCCCACTGATATTTATTTATGCAAACAAATTTTTATGAAAATGGTCCAAGTTGGACCGAAACGTTGTCATAAGCTCCTCTTTCCTATGTGCAGGTCATTTGTGCATTGTTCCAGTCATGGTATTATGCCTTTTTGTTATTTATGAATATGCTTACTGAGTTTCATTATGTAAATAAAAATAACATATGTGTACATTATGTAATTTTACAAAAGATTATCAAAAATCCACAATTGGGAGAGGAACTTTAGGCAACTTTTTGATGTTGTCAATGGTCCAGGAGAGACCCAAACAGTCATAATGTTCCTCTTCCAAATGTGGAATTGTAACTTTTTAATTCTTTAAAACAAATATTAAAGACAAAGCAAATTATAGAGTATTCTTTACTGTGGCTGAAACGATACACAAAGAACCAGAACTTAAGAGACTAAAACTTATGACGAAGTCTCTCTGTGTGACCTGTTAATAGACCACGTTGATTCAAAACACCATTGTAAGTTTCTATCTCCTAAGTGTGAGTCATTTGAAAATATGAGTACACTGTATTTCTTGTTATAAAATTATTATACGAATGCAGCCAGAAGGCATACATACCTGCAGGCAAAAGAGCCTCTAAGTCATCTGATTCCGTCATCTTGAATACTGTAGTTTAGACTTGGCCTTGGTGAAGACCAATCTGAAATGCACATTTGATGTGAATGAGGCACCGTACTGCCAAAAACTCTCTCCTCATATTAGTTCATCCCTGCAGCTTTTAAAACACAAAAAAAAATAAACCAAAAACCTGCCCCCTTATTAACTACAAAACCATTATGTCACTTAAAATTATGGAATGGGTGGAATTTAAACCATAGCAAGACAGGTCAAAGATTAGGAGGCTAGTGTGTTGTCTACTAGACCATGCTAGCCTAATAATAATAGCACAACTATAAATGGGGCCCAGCTCTGGTGCAAACTGTGGGACCCATAGCCTCGGAGAAGCGGATAAAAAGGCATCAAGGAAGAATATTTGGATTTCTTCCTGAAGCTATTTGAATATTCCACTTTCCTTACCACCACATTTTTTCATTCTTTTTTTTCAATAGGTATATTTTATCACATAATATGGTACAAAAGATTTAAAAGATACATTGTTGGTACATTGCCATAATATAGTATTCCTATACACCATTGGAGGATTAGTATAAACCATGATAATCTTCCTATGGTGTATAGGAATACAACTAGCAGGTTGAATTTTAGAAGGCTTGCATGGCCCAGTGGATAACACACTGGCTCACTAGCATGCTAGTCTTAGGACTGGCTTGCCACAGGTTGAGACTCCGCTCACTCCATTATGTATTTATTTGCAATTGTGTTACAATGGTTTTGTGCATCATGACAATTATTACATTCCTGGGGAAGCCCTAAATAGAGCACCCAAGGTTATGAAAGGTAATCACGTCTGATCCGAGGAACAGGAGGGAACAGTAGTTTCAGTTTCCTGGATGAAGAGCCCTTCATCAACGTCAAGGCACGATTCTTGAAGGGAGAAAAACAATTACAAGAATCAGATTACAGTACATACATATATAAGCCATCTTCTCTTATTTCTTCTATACAATACCTTAATATTATTTTGTAGATTACCACACATTTAATTTATATCAATAACAATTTAATAAAAAGCATTTAGAGTACTCCCTCACTTTGATGAACTTCGTCCTGCATAACATCAAGGTTATATGATATCTTTTGCCACCAGATATTTGATAAAAACAGGGAGGAGTCAAAGCTACAAGAGTGAAGGACATGGAATGCGCAGTGCTCCATTTTATCCCTTTATAGGTACAGTACTAGTTTATCATATATTTCTGTACAATGGTTTGAAATCAATATTATTACAGTAGGACCCCATATCCACAGGGGATACTTTCCAAGAACTACAGCGGATACACAAAACCACGGATAGCAGCGAACTCTATATTTAACCCTTAAACTGTCCAAACGTAGATCTACATTTTTTCAACATTTGAAAGTATGTAAAAAATGTAGACTTTTTTTTTTTACATTTGAAAACGTGTAAAAAAACTTTGATCCACTTTTTTTTTTGTTATATTTGAAAATATGTAAAAAACGTAGATCTACTTTTGGAGCACTACGCATGTGAACGTAGATCTGTTTGGACAGTTTAAGGGTTAAGTAATTTTTCATATAACATACATACCAATGATAGAGTTTAATTGATATATTATGCAAAATAAGTAGAAAATTATCACTTTTTCACTGATGGGAAGCACTTCATGACTTCTCTTAGGCTTTGAAGAACTGTCAAGATCACTAGTTTTGCACTTTAGTGTCATTATTAAGCAAAATTAAGGGATATTTTCGGGCCAGGGTAAACCGCAGATAACTGAAACCCTGGAAATCAGACCCGCAGATACAGCGGTCCTACTGTATTGTTATTATTATTATTGCTATCATGTGAAAATTTTAAAACAAGTTTTTTTTTACAAAATCTGTAAATCTAAATTAAGCTATATCTGCATGTTACACCTTATCTAATTAAATATTCATAGTGTTACACATCAGTATTATTATGTACACAGACTGTGCTGTTTGTACTGATAACATAGGCCCAGTGATTAATATATGTTGGCAGTGAAGATAAGCCATAAGCAATTATATGGGCATTTCCATGTAAGAAATCTTTGTATCAAATGAATAATACTGAAAAATAAATTATTATTACTATTGTATGATTATTCACAGAGAAATTAATAAACTTTAAGGATATGTATATCACTTAGTACAGTGGACCCCCGGTTAACGATATTTTTTCACTCCAAAAGTATGTTCAGGTGCCAGTACTGACCGAATTTGTTCCCATAAGGAATATTGTGAAGTAGATTAGTCCATTTCAGACCCCCAAACATACACGTACAAACGCACTTACATAAATACACTTACATAATTGGTCACATTCGGAGGTGACCGTTATGTGGGGGTCCACTGTACTACACATAAGTAAAAAATTTAAATTTATTACTGTACTCTAGTGCAAATTTCAGGGGCATATAGCCTTACAGAAGCAGATAAAAAGGCTTTGTGGAAAAATGTTTGGATTTCCCTCTGACGCATTTTAGGCAAATTAGGCCTTACAGAAACAAATCCTAACATTTTCCAGCCATACCAGGGATCGACCCCTGGACCTCAGTGTGTGAAATGAGTGTGCTAGTAATCAAGCTACAGGATACAATTTAGATGCATTCTTTCCCCATGAGCTGAAGGTCTCTTGAGTGTATGGGAACAACATTCACATAATAATGGGCAAGTTCACCATATTTTTTAGATTTCCGAGGCTAATCTAGGACTGGGTTGTGGGAATGCTGACCTCCAGAAGCAACCCCAAGTAACCTCCAGGTAACCTCTAGGTAACCTCTCTGAAGCTGGCTGCTGCCCTTCCTTCTTCCCTGCTGTATTAGAGATTGGGAGATTACCAATAGACCCCTGGCTGTCTTCAAGAAGGTGCTGAACAGACACCTAAAGTCAGTACCTCACCGGCCAAGCCAACATTAACAGCCTGGTTGATCAGACCCTGATCCACCAAGAGGCCTGGTCACAGACCGGGCCAAGGGGGCATTGACCCCTAAAACCCTCTCCAGGTATACTCCGGGTAATGTGGATGCACATGTGTAGTCCCACACCACCTGCTTACTCTTTGCCCAGGCTGGCAAGGTAATTACATCTGGACACTTCTGGGTGCCATTGGATCTGCATAGTTGAAGTGGCTCCCTTATTACTGGGTATCAGGCTCTTCCAAGGCTCCTCTTGAAACTGCTAACTTCTTCATGCCTTGCAGTCTTTCCCGTGGTGCTACAGCAAACAAGATCATGGTACCCAAATCAATCTTCATATGCAGTGCAACAGATATACCTGTATTAAGTGAGGATAGGGGCAGCAAGGCAAAGGGCAACACCACTGAAGATTGTCTGCAAGTCAATGTACGTGCCAAGGGAGGAACTGGAGACAGCCAACTGGGAATCCCCCACATGGGGAGCTCTCACTGCCAGGAGGCACATTTTATCCTTCCCCAGCACACTCTCAGGCATTGTTAAGGCCAAATTCTTCACTACCGGGCCACCCCAATATGACTTTACTAGTTGGGAGGAGGAGGTCTGTTTGCAGTGCCCATTAGATTATTAGCAAGTTTATTCAGGTACAGGTATACATAAATACAGTTACATAAATTATCATACACAGCAGCATATATATGTAGATTACCTAGGATAACCCCCAAAAAGTCAGAAAAAGTGACTAATTTCCATTGGGGTCCCTCTAATATCTTACAATTTAAACCTTAAAAGTTTAAATGGCTAAGTAACTCAATTGTGTGAAAATCAGTTACAATAAATGGAGATATACTAGGGATAAGGTAAACTGAGTTATTTACGTTTACATTAAAGAGAGGATCAGATCACAGTAACAGGTACACGGATGTTACAATAATAGATATATATGGATGTTAGCAATACAGGAAATCGCTCTCCTCCCTTTCTGTAGCTTCATTCATTCATTAGGTACCATTATTTACCTGTACTTTATATCAGCCATTCCTGTGGAGGTGACGCTGTGAGACTGGCAAGGGCTTTTGAGCCAAGGAATTGGAGTTGCCCCTTCCCTTGAATCAAACCTGATCACTTCCCATGCTCCCTTGTGGGTTTAGCATTTCTCCATGAATATTAATGTTCAATAAAGTGTACTAGAAAATCATATACAGTGGAACCTTGGTACTGGAACAGCTCCCTACTCGAACAATTCAGTATTCAAATGCTTTGTCCAGTAAAAAAAATCGCCCGGTAGTCAACAGTTTGCTCGCAACTCGACCAAACAAACACGACCTGCAAGAACTTCACTGTAAACTATTTTGTGTTTCTTCGCATTTTTTGTTGCATTTTTTATATTATTTGTATAAATAAGTCACCATGGGGTGTACGAAGATTAGTGATAACAGCCAACCAAAAAGAAAATTGGTTTGGAAAAATTCGTTCGGTACTCGAACAGATCAGCACTCAAAAAGCCTTCTGGAATGAATTAAGTTCGAGTACCGAGGATCTACTGTATGAGCTAGTATGAGCAAAGTGACTAGCACACAACTAGCTTCAGCAACTAACACCCAACTAGCTTCAACAACCAACTACCCCAACAACCAACTAACCCAACAACCAACCATCCCAATAGTCATCTAGCCCCACCAACCAACTAACCCATCAACCATCTAACCCTACCAACTAACTAGCCTGGTGGCTAAAGCTCCCGCTTCACACACGGAGGGCCCGGGTTCGATTCCCGGCGGGTGGAAACATTTCGACACGTTTCCTTACACCTATTGTCCTGTTCACCTAGCAGCAAATAGGTACCTGGGTGTTAGTCGACTGGTGTGGGTCGCATCCTGGGGGACAAGATTAAGGACCCCAATGGAAATAAGTTAGACAGTCCTCGATGACGCACTGACTTTCTTGGGTTATCCTCGGTGGCTAACCCTCCGGGGTTAAAAATCCGAACGAAATCTTATCTTATCTAACACCACCAACCAACCCAACAACCAACTAACCCATCAACCATCTAACCTTAACAATCAACCAATACAACAACCATCTAACCCCACCAGCCCAACAATCAACTAACCCATCAACCATCTAACCCTAACAACCAACCAATACAACAACTATCTAACCCCACCAATCAACCCAACAACCATCTAACCCCACCAATCAACCCAACAACCATCTAACCCCACCAATCAACCCAACAACCATCTAACCCCACCAACCATCTAGCCCCACCAACCATTTAACCCCACACCCAATTAACTCCAACAAATCCAACAACCAACCTCAACAACTAACCAACTTCAACCAACCAACCTCAACAACCAACCTCAACAGCCAACCTCAACAACCAATCAACCTCAACCACCAACCAACCTCAAGAACCAACAACTAACCAACCTCAACAACCAACCTCAACAACTGACCAACCTCAACAACTAATCAACCTACTTCAACAACCAACCGACCTCAGCACCTGATCAACCTCAACAACTGACCAATGTCAACAACCAACCAACCTCAACAACTAAGCAACCTCAGCAACCAACCAACCTCAACAACCAACCAACCTCAACAACTGACCAACCTCAACAACCAACCAACCTCAACAACCAACCAACCTCAACAACTGACCAACCTCAACAATCGACCAAACCAACCTCAACAACCAACCAACCTCAACAACTGACCAACCTCAACTGACCAACCTCAACAACCAACCAACCTCAACAACCGACCAACCTCAACTGACCAACCTCAACAGATCAACGTCAACAACCAACCAAACCAACCTCAACAACCAACCAACCTTAACAACCAACCAAACCAACCTCATAAACCAACCAACCTCAACAACTGACCAACTTCAACATGTGACCAACCTCAACAACCAACCCCAACAACCAACCAACCTCAACAACCAACGAACCAACTTCAACAAGTGCCCAACCTCAACAACCAACCTCAACAACCAACTTGAACAACCAACCAACCTCAACAACCAACCAGCCTCAACAACCAACCAACTTCAACAATCAACCAACCTCAACAACCAACCAACCTCAACAACCAACCAACCTCAACAACCAACTTGAACAACCAACCAACCTCAACAACCAACCAACTTCAACAAGTGACCAACCTCAACAACCAACCAGCCCCAACAACCAACCAACCTCAACAACCAACCAACCTCAACAACCAACCAACCTCAACAACCAACCAACTTCAACAAGTGACCAACCTCAACAACCAACCAACCTCAACAACCAACTTCAACAACCAACCAACCTCAACAACCAACCAACCAACTTCAACAAGTGACCAACCTCAACAACCAACTTGAACAACCAACCAACCAACCTCAACAACCAACCTCAACAACCAACTTGAACAACCAACCAACCTCAACAACCAACCAACTTCAACAACTGACCAACCTCAACAACCAACTTGAACAACCAACCAACCAACCTCAACAACCAACCTCAACAACCAACTTGAACAACCAACCAACCTCAACAACCAACAAACCTCAACAACCAACCTCAACAACCAACTTGAACAACCAACCAACCTCAACAACCAACCAACTTCAACAACTGACCAACCTCAACAACCAAAAATAACTGCATTAATGCAACAGAAAAAATAAGTGAGTCATGTGACTAACTGCTGACTGAGCTTCAATATTCACAACATTTATTTAAACACATGTACATCAACACATGTTTGTACAAACATTTCCTACAGATGTTTTATTAGTAATAAAATGTTATTATTTCTCATTTTCCATCTAAATATAAGAAAAAATGAAGGAAAATTAATAACCTTGGATGAACGTTTTATAAGTATTGTTTTAACACAAATTAAAACATATGGAGGTTTTTTGGGGGATATTTGCGCGTGTTTTATTTAAAAAGTTAATAAAATAATGGGAGGAGAGGTAAACCCGCATGTGTGAGGCTGGGAGGCGACCCGTTGGGAATCCAGTGACACGACAGGTCCAGTCCCTTGGATCAAGAGCCACAGACCCATTCCAAGGATCAGAAACCAGTTAATGGCATCTATAACAACCTTTAAGGGGGTTTTATCCCCCCCAAAATGCCCCTGAAACATGCGTATTTATGCGTAATGCGTCACAGCCACTTCCTCTCTCTTGGTCCACTCATCTACGGCGTTATTTAAGCACTCACACACCTATATCTACCTCATTACGGGTAGAAAACAGTAGATATAACATGGAAAAACAGCCACGATCATGGTAAATTACCGAAATAAGGCAGCAGGTTGCAGAGCAGCTGAGGGTAGCAGTGATGCTGGTGGTCAGCTGATGTTTACTGTTGTAGCAACAGCTGTTTTCTGCCTCATACTGCACACATGTTGCTTCATATCTACTCTCTACCTCTACTTTCTCATTAATACTCTATATCGTGGCCGAAAAGTAGCGTTTTTTTTTCTTTTTTTAGTCTAATCTAAATCAAGGACCTTGATGGAAATCAGTCCCTGGGAATCAGTTACTGGAAATCAGTCACTGGGAATCAGTTACTGGAAATCAGTTACCGGAAATCAGTCACTGGAAATCAGTCACTGGAAATCAGCCACTGGAAATCAGTTACTGGAAATCAGTCACTGGAAATCAGTCACTGGAAATCAGCCACTGGAAATCAGTTACTGGAAATCAGTTACTGGAAATCAGTCACTGGAAATCAGTTATTGGAAATCAGTCACTGGAAATCAGTCACTGGAAATCAGTCACTGGAAATCAGTCACTGGAAATCAGTTACTGGAAATCAGTTATTGGAAATCAGTCACTGGAGACCATAACATTGTATCAATCGCATCTGCTAGAAAAATGACAGGATGGATAATGAGAACCTTCAAAACTAGGGAGGCCAAGCCCATGATGACACTCTTCAGGTCACTTGTTCTATCTAGGCTGGAATATTGCTGCACTCTAACAGCACCTTTCAAGGCAGGTGAAATTGCCGACCTAGAAAATGTACAGAGAACTTTCACGGCGCGCATAACGGAGATAAAACACCTCAATTACTGGGAGCGCTTGAGGTTTCTAAACCTGTATTCCCTGGAACGCAGGAGGGAGAGATACATGATTATATACACCTGGAAAATCCTAGAGGGACTAGTACCAAACTTGCACACGAAAATCACTCACTACGAAAGCAAAAGACTTGGCAGACGATGCACCATCCCCCCAATGAAAAGCAGGGGTGTCACTAGCACGTTAAGAGACCATACAATAAGTGTCAGGGGCCCGAGACTGTTCAACTGCCTCCCAGCACACATAAGGGGGATTACCAACAGACCCCTGGCAGTCTTCAAGCTGGCACTGGACAAGCACCTAAAGTCAGTTCCTGATCAGCCGGGCTGTGGCTCGTACGTTGGTTTGCGTGCAGCCAGCAGCAACAGCCTGGTTGATCAGGCGCTGATCCACCAGGAGGCCTGGTCACAGACCGGGCCGCGGGGGCGTTGACCCCCGAAACTCTCTCCAGGTAAACTCCAGGAAATCAGTCACTGGAAATCAGTTACTGGAAATCAGTCGCTGGAAATCAGTCACTGGAAATCAGTCACTGGAAATCAGTTACTGGAAATCAGTTATTGGAAATCAGTCACTGGAAATCATTCACTGGAAATCAGCCACTGGAAATCAGTTACTGGAAATCAGCTACTGGAAATCAGTCACTGGAAATCAGTTACTGGAAATCAGTCACTGGAAATCAGTCACCGGAAATCAGTCACTTGAAATCAGTCACTGGAAATCAGTTACTGGAAATCAGTTATTGGAAATCAGTCACTGGAAATCAGTTACTGGAAATCAGTCACTGGAAATCAGTCACCGGAAATCAGTCACTTGAAATCAGTCACTGGAAATCAGTCACTGGAAATCAGTCACTGGAAATCAGTTACTGGAAATCAGTCATTGGAAATCAGTCACTGGAAATCAGTCACTGGAAATCAGTTACTGGAAATCAGTTATTGGAAATCAGTTACTGGAAATCAGTCGCTGGAAATCAGTTACTGGAAATCAGTCGCTGGAAATCAGTCACTGGAAATCAGTCACTGGAAATCAGTTACTGGAAATCAGTTATTGGAAATCAGTCACTGGAAATCAGTCACTGGAAATCAGTTACTGGAAATCAGTCACTGGAAATCAGTCACTGGAAATCAGTCACTGGAAATCAGTCACTGGAAATCAGTTACTGGAAAAGTCACTGGAAATCAGTCACTGGAAATCAGCCACTGGAAATCAGTCACTGGAAATCAGTTACTGGAAATCAGTCACTGGAAAAGTCACTGGAAATCAGTCACTGGAAATCAGCCACTGGAAATCAGTTACTGGAAATCAGTCACTGGAAAAGTCACTGGAAATCAGTCACTGGAAATCAGCCAATGGGAACAAGTCACTTTGACTTTTTTGTGTGGTTATCCTAGGTAATCTACACATATGCTGCTATGTATGATAATTTATGTAACTGTGTTTATGTGTACTCGTGCCTAAATAAACTTACACTCACTTTTTTTGGGTTACCTGGGTAATTTACACTATGTATGACAATTGTACTTATGTGTACTTATGTCTATATAAACCTACATACACTATGTATGATCTGGCTAGCTTAGGCCGGTAAGTGACCTGGACCTGCCTAACATGGGCCAGTAGGCCTGTTGCAGAGCTCCTTCTTACCTGGAGAGGGTTTTGGGGGTCAACGCCCCCGTGGCCCGGCATGTGACCAGGCCTCCTGGTATACCAGAACCTGATCAACCAGGCTGTTGATCTTATCTTCTTATGTATGATAATTGTACTTATGTATGCCTGTATCTAAAGTTATAACATTTCGAATTTGAGTCATGTTGACTTTATTTTATTGTGTTATCCCGGGTAGTTTAGACATATTATTCTATGTAAGATTATTGTAATTAATATAATATTGTGTTATATACCTAAATAAACTTATTTCTACAAAGACCTGAATAGAAATAGGTCAAGACCCGTGAAAATAAATAAAAAACTCGGGAGGAAATAAGTCACCTTGACTTTTTTTGGTTGTTATCATGGGTATTATATTCATATATTTTAATGCAAGACAACTGTAGTCACATAAAATTGTGCTGTGTACTTAAATAAACTCTAAATAATCCCCAAACTTATGGAATTTTTCATTTCTTTCGGAGTTCTTGCAGGAATAAGTACCAAAGATAAGGTACTACGTTCCACAATTAGCTCTCCTGGCACTGTACCATTCACTCATATACTCTTACCTCACCTACGGAATTTGTGCATGGGGATCAACAACATTCAATCACCTAAGACCTCTAATAACCCAGCAAAAGGCAGCAGTAAGAATGATAACAAATTCCCACTCCCGCTAGCATACTCCACCAATTTTCAAAAGTTTGAATTTGCTCACCATTAAGAACATCCATACTTATTCATATGCTTACTACACACACAGAACAATACACGCAAATATAAACCCTCCACTCAAACTTCTCCTCACCAACCTTAGCAGGACACATGGCCATAACACAAGACACAGACTTCTTCTTGATATACCTCGTGTCCATATCACACTGTGTAAAAACTCTATGCACATAAAGGGCCCCAAAATTTGGAATTCATTACCAGAAGATACTAAAGTAACCCAGTCTGAAAAATCAATTTAAGACTCTTCTCAAAAGCCACTTAATCACCCTAGACTAAATGCTAAATACTCAGTACACATTTACTCACCTATGTACTCCCACATCATAACTTCAACAATCACATTGAACCTTTTATCCATTGTTGACAGGAATATATTTGAATCATTGTTTTCACAAAAGCATTTTTTTTAATATATGAATATATCTTTTGTCTTATATAAATTAGATTCACTTATAATTAATAATCTATTGTACAACTATGATATAATTAATATTCTATTGTACAGCTATGACATAATTCTTAGTGTTAAGTAGACTGTAAGCCAATAATGTTAAGTCGGCCCATAATGCCTAAGCATAATAGAGGCTCTCTTTGCATTGCAATCCATTATTGTAAATACAAAATCTTAATGTACTCACGAAATCTTAATGACACGATTGCAAACAAACCATACCACGGGTGGGGATAGAACCTACGATCAGAGAGTCTCAAAATCTAGCCCGTGTCATTACAATTTCGTGAGTCATGTTGACGGCTTTGAGGGGACTTGAGCTAGAGTTCGTCACGGCCACGCTAGCTGGAGATTCGTCTGTAAAAACTTGCATTTGTGGTCACAGTGGTGGCCAATGCTAACCTTCCTATGGTGCAGAAACATACCTAGTTGGACGAATCTTATTGTGGCTAGCTGGTCCAGTGGCTAACCCGACGGTCTGGAGTTTTGAGACTCTCTGACCGCGGGTTCTATACCTACCCGTGGTATGGTTTCTCAATGTACTACGTATTTGCAAAGACATAAATAAATAAATATTTTCAATTTAAATTGTATAATTGACTTAAGTAATTAAAACAAAAGTGCAACGCCTGGTTGTGTTTATTAATAATAATAAAGATTCCTGGTCGTTGTACATTTATTAGTCTACTTGTACTTATTATATGCCAGTAATATAATGAATGTTTTGATTGTACTGTCAACCCTTCACAATGTACTTTAGTGTCCGTAATATCTGCCTCCCCACTCCCACTGCAAAAAAAAAAAAAAAAAATATCTATTGAAAGCCTAATGAAGGCTCACCAACTCGAGTGTAAAAGTCATATTTTTTTTTATAAATCCAAAATTCAAAAGGTCACATGACTTATAAATTACTTGAAACACTTTGGAAAAATGTTTGAAAGACTTATCAACCAGCACCTACGGAAACACCTTGAAATTATTAACTCCCTGAAGAAAAATGAATCTCAATACCGTGGCTGGACTAGGCTATGACTGGTCGCTGTGATGTTTTTCTCATCAGATAATTCGGATTCAGACAAGGCAGGTCAACGCAAGACGCACTGAGCTTGAAGACCTCAAAACAACACTCGTCTCCAAGGACGTGGAAAAGGCATTTGTTATTATCAGAATGAGAGAGAGAGTACAGAATATTGAACAATTTCATCTTCCCAAGCATAGATATGTAGATATAAATCCATATGTATTCCTGTTAACCCTTTGGGACCTAGTTCCTGGGCCTTTTGTGCATCCATATGCTCTTGCGCTACTGTCCACAAGATGGATATGGGGTGCGCAATACACTAGCCACTTCGGTGGCAAAATCTAAAAATCTAAATCCAAGCATCACCCGAAAAAAATTATGTAGCTTCCTGGACAACTAAACCATGAAGCTCAAATTCTAAAAGCCAATATTAGGACCATTTTCCTCTATACGTAGGTATACTCCTAGGTTATGTCCTGTCCCTATACTGGACAGGAGGATTAGGGGAGACGTGATAACGACATACAAAATACTACGAGGAATTGACAGGGTGGACAGAGACTGGATGTTTCAGAGATGAGACACAGAAACAAGGGGTCACAATTGGAAGTTGATGACTCAGATGAGTCAAAGGGATGTTAGAAAGTATTTCTTCAGTCATAGAGTTGTATTTCTTCAGTCATAGAGTTGTCCTCTCTCTACTTGCTCATGGAGCAGGGACAAAGGAATTAATGTACAATTGCTATGGATCCCATCACACATTGGATTACTCCTTCATGATAAAGTTGATATGTTAGCCAAGAAGAGTATCGAGAAGGAGAATGTAGAATATAACTTTGGTATAACTGTGTCTAGCATTAGGAATAATATTAGGAGAGAAGTAAATAATGAAAATGATTGTTATAGGAATGCAGTTAGAAGCCTGAGTAGATCTATAACCCACTATGATAACATGAACGTAGATAAGTATGTTTATGGAGCAACTTGCAATGTGAACAGACTGACTGATGTTGTAGTGGCCAGGCTTAGGCTTGGTTACAAGTACTTCTGGCAGTTTGGGAGACACACAGATGATATCAAACTAAATGTAAATTATGTATCAGGCATATGTCACTCTCTTGAACACTATGTGCTTAATTGTCCATTATTGAGGAATACAGAGACAGACAGTATAATAACCTATGTGACATGTCAAGATACTATATTAATGAAAATAAGATACCAGATATACTAAGCAAATTTCCTAAATTTGCTTGTAACAGATAAGTGAACTATAGATATGTAGATATAAATCCATATGTATTCCTGTTAACCCTTTGGGGCCTAGTTCCTAGGCCTTTTGTGTATCCATATGCTCTCGCGCTACCGTCCACAGGATGGATATGGGGTGCACAATAAACTAGCCACTTCGGTGGCAAAATCTAAATCTAAAAATCATGGAGCAGGGAGAGAGAGGACCTAGTAGCGACCAGTGAAGAGGCAGGGCCAGGAGCTATAACTCGATTCCTGCAACCACAAATAGGTGAGTACAACTAGGTGAATACAACCACGTGAGTACACACCTGAGTGACAACTTGAGAATACCGTTGAGGGGAAAAGCCAAGTCCGAGCCGAAGCTGCCTCACAGGCACATGAGGTGACAGTAACTAGGTGATAAAACTGCAAGAGGAAAGGCGATGTCACGAAAAATTACAAACTAGGATGTCCGCGAAGCATTGAACAAATAATCTAAATAGGTATTCTCAGTGGAAACACCAAAGAGTAAAAGAAATATGACACACCAACGGGTACTGGACACTATACCACAATAGAATATAGAGGTACACAAACTTTTAAGTATGTTGGATACATGAAAACGATGGGATCAAAGTACCACGAGAGGGACCAGAAACGCTAAACCAATAACTGAGATCTACAACCCAATGGATAAGAGACAGTTGCCAGATATGTGGAGTATAGCAAACGTAGAATCAAGATTGTGACCAGATCTACCTGGAGTTTTTTATTACCTTTGTAAGGTAAGACACATAGGCAACAGTTAAGCAACTTCTATATATTATATATATATATATAATATATATATATATATATATATATATATATATATATATATATATATATATATATAATATATATATATATATATATATATATATATATATATATATATATATATATATATATATTATTTATATTGTGTGTGTGTGTGTGTGTGTGTGTGTGTGTGTGTTACGCACACATGTAAATGGTATTCTATTTTTTACAGAATGTTATGATCTTACAGGAATGTGAAACGAAGGGACGTGTAGTGTTCGACGCAACTGTCTCATATCACCGGAATTTCTACACTTTCCAAAATTTCTTCCGGACTTCAATTCTTCGAACATTTCCATACGGTATGTAAAACAGTAGATAAACATTTATCAAGTTAGCCCATATCGTCGATCGGAAACTAGATGCAAATTATGAAGGAAGCGTGACTCTTGCAACCTCATCACTTGGCAGTGACGCCTCGCGGTAATATCCTGCTGAAGACAAGACACGAGTATGATCAACAATAACTCAGCTAGATCTTGGTACCTGAAGGTGGCGTTGTCATTCAAGTTTTCCACACACCACATCAGGGTGAGTAACGCTAGCACTCCCTTCACAGTTATTGCACAATGTTTTCTCAATACTCAGTGTGGCACAGTGTGGCTACTGGCGCCTCGGGGACAGAAGCACGAGTCGATTATTAAAATCCCCCAGCGGCTTCAGACTTTTCCCAAATGGACATTCTGAGGAATATCCCATCGTCTTAAGAACTTTCCCAGGTGGACGTTCTTAGCTCCGTTCCTGTAGCTACAAATTTGTAATTACGAATAGATAATTACACATCACTGCTTTTATACAAACTCCCGGAGTGTCTCGGTGCCAAGTGATAGGAATACTACAGGTGACGAGATGAACACCACAGACCTAAAGTCCTGTTATCACCACCACCACAACAATCACAGTGTTCCCTGGCTGATATCGCTAAAGTTGTCACTTACGGTATTGACTCAACGTCCAGTACACCAGGGATGGATGGTAAACCCATTATGAATCATGAAGGATGTTTACAAATGACGAAATATTGACACTGTGATTAGCTGGAGTACTGATGTGTCGTAACAGTCTTGGTATTTATGTCATCCGGTGGAACATCCTCTATAGGGCATTGACTTTCTGGGCTCTGGGCTCTATAATATACATTAATTATGCAGAATGTAAGTTGTGCCTTCCATTCAAGGGAGGTACCAGGAATATATGAAGGCAATGCTTCCCTCTCTTTCCTGTTGAATCTTTGTTACTCTTTCGTAGACCTCTAGTAGTGAGTACTTCCTAAATACACTTACCTATTTGTGGTGGCAAGGGTTGAGTCTCAGTCTTCAAGCTGGCACTGGACAAGCACCTAAAGTCGGTTCCTGATCAGCCGGGCTGTGGCTCGTACGTTGGTTTGCGTGCAACCAGCAGTAACAGCCTGGTTGATCAGGCTCTGATCCACCAGGAGGCCTGGTCACAGACCGGGCCGCGGGGGCGTTGACCACCGGAACTCTCTCCAGGTAAACTCCAGGTCAGCTCCCGATCCCACCCCTCCGGTGGCTGGTACTGGGCTCACTCTCTCCTAGCTGTGTGGCCCCTGTCATATCTATTCACAAAGCTGTGTAGGATCCAGCCTCCACCACATCACTCTGCAGCTCTTTCCACTTCTTAACCACTCTGAGACTGAAGAAATATTTTCTAGTGCTCTTGTGACCATTCCTTGTTTTTACCTTCCTGCTGAGCCCTCGTGTTCCTGTTTCCCGCCTCACAAACAATCTGACTCTGCCCACTCTCCTGTTTATTGTTAGTATAGACCCATGGCTGTCTTCAAGAAGGCGCTGGACAGGCACCTAAAGTCAAAACCTGATCAGCCAGGCTGCGGTTTGTACGTCGGTTTGCATGCGGCCAGCAGTAACAGCCTGGATAATCAGGCCCTGATCCACCAGGAGGCCTGATCACAAACCGGGCTGCAGGGGAGTTGATCCCGAAACGCTCCCCAGGTATACTCCAGGTATGTCACCCTGGGGAATATCTATCCTCCAGTAGTTAGTTAGTTTAATATGTTTATTATGCACCCCATACCCATCCTGTGGGCGGTAGTCAAAAGATTACAGAGGTACATAATGGGTCCAGGGACTGGGCCTCAAAGTCTTGATAGCTGAGCAAGTTACAGAGGTAATGAATTCACAATTTACAAAGGTAATGAACTCCAGGTAGGTCTATCATCGGGTTTAGCTCACTTGGTTTAGACAGTGCTTCTGCTCCGTCTTGCAGAATTCATGGTGACACTGTCAGGTCCCACCAACTTTAATTTATCCAACTCCATCAAAAAAAATAATTTAACTCTTCTCCAGTTGTGTGTATGGTGTCCAGTACCTGCTGGTGCACTCTTATCTCTAGATTTCTTGGCACGGCCCCTGTTTCCACTGAGAAGAACTCTTTAAATCCTTTGGTCAGTATGGCATAAACTTCCTTGTCATTCTCCGTGAGCTCTCCTCCTTCTTTCTTCGGTTGAATTACCTGGTCTTTTTTCTGTTGTTTTTCTGCGAAGCAGTTTTTGTTTAGGCTTGGTCTTGGTTGCTATGTCCTTCTTAAATTGTGTGTGTGTGATTGTATGGGTTTCAGATATCTAAACACTGATACATTTGCCAGAACAGAGAAAACAAAACACGTTGATAAGAGACACCTGGTTTGAGTCAGTTATATCAGACAGTTTGGTCGCGGGTGGAGGGAGGGAAGTGGGATGGAGTTTGTTGGGATGGGGGTGGAGTTGGTGGTGTGTGGCCCTGGAGTGTCTTGGAAGGAGGAGGAGGAGGAGGAGGAAGGCGTTTACCTGGAGTTTACCTGGAGAGGGTTTCGGGGGTCATCGCCCCTGCGGCTCGGTCTGAGACCAAGCCTCGTGGTGGATCAGGGTCTGATCAACCAGGCTGTTACTGCTGGCCACACGCAAACTGACGTACGAACTACAGACCGGCTAGTTAGGTACTGACTTTAGGTGCCTGTCCAGTGCCTTCTTGAAGACAGCCAGTCTTCAACATCTTTATTATGCACCACATGCCCATCCTGTGGGCGGCAGTCAAAGAATTACAGAGGTACATAACGGGTCCAGGGACTGGACCGCATTATTGCTGAACAAGTTACAAAGGTAACGTTCAGCTATCAAAACTTTGCGGCCTAGTCTCTGGACCCATTATGTACCTCTGTAATACTTTGACCACCACCCACAGGATGGGTATGACATCTTGTGACGTAACTGATAAGCGTCCCTTTAGCTATCTGACACTTCTATACATTAGTTAATTAGTATTACGCACCCGTTACCCATATTGTGAGTGGCAGTAAAACCACTACAGAGGCATATAATGGATCCAGAGTCTGGTGCCCAGTGCTTTAATAGCTAAGCATGCTGATGGTAATGCACTATTTACAAGTTTATGATTTGGTCACAAGTGTACCGGTAATGAGTTGTTGATGAAGACATCATTTCAGTCACAAAAACATTAATGTGATGTATAGAAATATAATTTGTTGGGTGAGGCTCCGTCCAGTGGCTTACGCACTGGCTTGGAGTGTTACGACTCACTTGGTTTAAATCCCACCCATTCCGGGGTTTACCACTTTACAGATTGTGTGTGATTTTGAATTACATTACTTCATATTTTAGTAAAGTACGATTGATTTCAGACAGGGTAAAGTTAGTTAGATTAGCCGGTATTCTCCCGGCCCGGGCCTTTTCCAAGTGGTGGCCCGGCCTTGGCTCCCTCTTTAGGGAGTGTCTGAGACCTAAGTCTCCCATGGGAGGCGGCACAAGTACCTCCTCATCTTTGGGACCAACTGTCCCCATGCCTAGCCACAAGCTAGGCCTCTCTGGTGTGCCATCCCCGCCCCAAGGGGGCAAATGGGAATGACAGTCTTATGAGCTAAAGGCTCGGGCTCAGGCACCTACCCTACCCTAGAAGGGTTAGGCATGGTATCGATCACAGGGTAAAGTGGTTATAGGTTATTTACTACAGGCAAAGTCATTGTATTTTTCCATATTGGCTGATAATATGATACCAGAATTTTCTGACATTTCGTGAACATTTATGAGTTGTCTCTGAATTCATTATTTTTTTCGCATTTCAGTACATAATGACACAAGGTGTGACAATAATCCATCTAACAAATCTTTTATTTAGTTACGTTTTTATCAGCTTGTGATGACACAGCTGATGTAGATGTGAAGACCTTATAAGAAAAGATAATAAATACAATGAAGATAAAGATAGGGACAGTGAATATATTATTCCACTTAAATACAGTTTTATTATTAAATCATAGTACAATAATATACTTGGGAAGGGAGAAACTGGATTGGATATTAAGATACGTGGAGAATATATCGAGATAGGGAATACACAATTATGTCAAAATGAATATACACTTACAGTATATTAGATCAGGAGGACAGGTCACCTCTGGGAACTCAGTCAGTCTCTAGTAACAGGTCCAAAGACCACACATTGGCTACAGCTCTCTCTCCTAAGATCTCCAACAGAGTCTCCAGTTCTCGTTCCTCAGCCAAAGTACTGACCTCTGTCAGTCCACTGCCCCAAGTTCTACATAGCTCTGCACACCGGTCAGATCTCTTCCAGAATTCTCCCTCTTAGCTGTTTTCTGTATTAGGTCCGCCGGTCTGTTTCCCTGGGCTTATAAAGACCTCCAGACACCCACCCCCTGTTACTCCAAGGTCTGAGGGTCACTTTCCATGGCTAGCAAATCACCAGAGTGACAACATTAACACTATCTAGGTGTCCTGTAGCTTGACTGCTAGAGCACTCATCTCACACACACACTGAGGTCCAGAGGTCGATCCCCAGTACAGTTGGAAAACATTAGAACGTGTTTCCATAAGACACCTGCTGACCTTGTTCATCCATCAGTAAAATGGGTACCTGGATGTTAGTCGACTGGTGTGGGTCGCGTCCTGGAACAAAATTGACCTAATTTGCCCTAAATGCTCTGTATAACAAGCGGCTTTCTGTATAGTAGTATGTCATTGACGTCAGCTAGGACTGTATACCTTGTACATGTACTTGTAGAAAATAAAGATATTAATATTATATTATTATTATCTCCTAGTTTATGGATATTCGCTTGCTCAGACAATAAGACCTGGGAAGCCAGACCACAGGTATTCTCCCTTGGGATATTCACACCCAAGTCTCGAAGCCTAATGATCCAAGATTAGCGGGACTCATGGTGTCCTGAAATGTGTGAAACGTTTCGTCTGCTTTTACATCACACTCACAATGATGTTTTGTTCGTCAGGAATCAGCAAAGCACCTGATGACACGGGTCTTTCACACGTGATATGATCAGTGATCAAGCAACCACTGATGTACCAGTGTTGGGAATCAGTGGTCAAGCTACAACTGGTGTACCAGTGTTGGGTAACAGTATTAAACAACCACTGGTGTACCAGTGATGAGTAACAATATTAATCAACCACTGGTGTACCAGTGTTGGGAACCACTGGTTAAGAATCATTCCCTGGAACATCTTCGACACTCTACCATAATTTGAAACCATCAAATAATCGTATTCAGAATTTTAATCACGAAAAATAAATGAGAAAAGGCGATTTATAGAACAAGATTTCACAGAAAAAAATTGCTACCTGTGTAAACGTTTTTATTAACTCATTTATCCAATTTCTACAAAAAAAACTGAGATGATAAAATAAATAACGTGAATGACGGATTAATGAAAGGCTTCGAAGTTTAAAGATATTTATTATACATCGTTACTGAGGCAAGCGTTTAACATTAAGACAAAAGAATGATAGTTTAGTGGAAGAGAAGGATGATAATTTTTTTACAAACTAGGTTATTGATACACACACACACACACACACACACACACACACACACGCGCACGCACACAACACACACACACACACACACCACGCACACACACACACACACACACACACACACACACACCACACACACACACACACACACACACACACAACACACACACACACACACACCACCACACAACACACACACACACAACACAAAACAAGACACACAATAACACACACACACACTACCACGAGTACGATATACAAGTATGTCTATCGACATGTAGAATGTAACGTAACAACCACAAACAGACACGAGCACAACCACTACACATTAACACAGTATAAACTCAGACGGAGAATATAGTCTATTAGCAACCGGCCGAACAGGCGGGGCCGAAAAAAGAACTCACCCTTCACCACAAATAGGTGCGTACAAATAGGTGGTACACGAACAAACACCCACCTCAATGCACACTAACATCCACCCAGACACAACGCCTCCCACACAACCTCATAACAACTTCCACACCCAACACACTACAAATAAAAAAACACATAGTCACACATATATATATATATATATAATATATATATATATATATATATATATATATATATATTGTGAAATTGATATATTGCAGTATTACCTATACGAGGGCTCAGATCATTAATATTACTGGAGTGTAACATTGATCACCATAAATTGTGAATGTAATCTAACTTCCAGATACATATGATTTGTGTATGGTACAGACTCCATTCATTCATTGTACAAGTGATGAGCTTAAATGTGCTTATGACTGGCGGCCAAATGTACCAAAAGTGAGCGAAGGAGTGTACATGGGACTAATACATGGGTTTACAAGACCTTTGGGTCGATATCGAGGCTATCTGTTGAGGAATTACTGGGGTCTAGATACCTCTAATTCGGTCTAGATAGTCGAGGCAGGAATAGTAAAGAGGAGGCTCTCTCCCTACCCTTCACCTACATCAAGCAACCCATCTGCCTTGAAAAATGTGTAGAAAAAATGCCCGGAAATTAATTAGGGAATGTGGAATAAGAATTTTATTTATGCACTATATTTACTACTATTGTTATTATCAGTAACAGTACCACTACTACTGCTGCTATCAGTAACAGTACAACTACTACTGCTACTATCAGTAACAGTATAACTACTACTGTTACTATCAGTAACAGTACAACTACTACTGTTATATCAGTAACAGTACTACTACTGCTGTTACTACTACTACTACTAATACTATTACTATTACTATTTGTACTACCACTTCTGCAAGTGTCACTGCCAGCATCACAACTTAACTGGTCGACCATATTTTAGCAGTGTAATACTACACAAGTATTACACTGGACTTATTTCCATTGGTGTCAAGGACTCCAATGGAAATAAATCACTTCGTCTCTGACTTGTTGAGTTATCGTAGGTAATTTACACTATGTGTGATAATTGTACTTATGTGTACCTGTACCTAAATAAATTTGCCTACTTACTTACTATATGTCATTGTTCCGGTGACATAATCAAGCACTGCACTATCTTTTGGAATCCAATATACAGCTGGATCATAAAGAAATATGAGAGAGAGAGAGAGAGAGAGTCAGAATAATATAATGAACTCCTACCAGAGTTCCGTAATCAGTATGTTTTATAATGTTATTTATATAACTACACCCGCCTTATCCATGATGAATTCATCGTACAGGTGGAAATATAGTGAAAGGATACACAGTACACCAGACTTTCACCTGGGGCTAACTATTGAGGCTCGCAGGGCCCTACGTCTAGCTATTATACCGGGTGTTTCAAATTGATGGACTCAGTTTCAAAGCAGTTTATTTCACGATCGGATCCATATCTGTGAAACACCCTGTACAATGTCATGTAAATTACTCTTGTTCTTCATGGTACTCTGCCTTAATAAAGAAAACACAGAAGGATACTCTACAAATCACCCAAAACAAAATGGTGAAATACATCCTGGACCTGGGTCCAACAGAACATGTTGACCAGGATGAATTACAACAACTGGATATGGTGAATGTTGAAGACAGAGTAAAACAACTGAAGTTAAATCATGTTTATAAAACTGCTCACACAATCCAGAATATGTTGCTGTCAGGTTTGCCAAGGAACCAAAACCAGTATGGTAAGTGAACACAATTCTACAGGTGGTCAGGCCTCAAACACATTTTATTATACAGTCCTAGCATGAGCCAGTGCAGCAAGAGAGTTTGAAGGTACCTAATGAATGAAGCTACAGGAAGGGATGAGAGTGATTTCTTGTATAGCTAACATTGGTGTACTTATTATTATAAGCCGATCCTCTCTTTAATGTTCATGTAAATAACTCATTTAGCTTTGTTTCTGTCGCTCTGTTAGTGTCAGGTAAAGACCCACAATATATTGCTAATGTTTTAACACTGGAACTGGAGTCCTGCAGCAAATGGTTAGTAGACAACAAACTATCATTACACCTAGGGAAAACTGAAGCCATTCTCTTTGGCACGAAACATAAACTGAGAAGGGTAAATAATTTTAATGTTCAGTGTAATGGGGAGTCCATCACTTTGGTTTCATCAGTAAAATATCTGGGAATCCCCTTTGACCCATGCATGTCAGGAGAATTGATAGGGAACAGTGTAGTAAAGAAAGCGAATGCCAAACTGAAGTTCCTGTATAGACAAGCACAGTGTCTACCTACTGAGGCTCGCAGGACCCTATGTCTAGCCCTTATACAATGCCATATGGATTACGCTTGCTCTTTGTGGTACTCTGCCTTGACAAAAAAACTGAAAGATAGACTGCAAATCACCCAGAACAAAATCGTAAGATTCATCCTGGGGCTGGGACCAAGAGAACATGTAGGCCAGGATGAATTACAGCAGTTGGATATGCTGAATGTTGAAGACAGAGTAAAACAACCGAAGCTAAATCATGTTTATAAAATTGCTCACAAACAGTGTCCAGAATATCTTGCTGTCAATTTTGTCAAGGTTGGGAACCAAAGCAATCATAGTACTAGGGGGAGAGAGCACAACTTTGTAGTACCCACAGTCATTGGCCAGGCTTCAAACACCTTTTATTGTACAGCAATAAAGGAATGGAACAGACTGCCCGCACATGTCAAAGCCAGTCATAGCATGAACCAGTTCAAGAAGAGTGCCAAAAGGTGTCTGATGAATGTAGCTACAGAAAGGGAGGGGAATGATTTTCTATTTTTTAGCTAACATACGTGTAAATTTTACCTTATTCCTAGTAATGACCCTCGTATTGTAGATAGTCTTAATGACCCTCGTGTAGTAGATAGTCTTTTTAGTATGATAATAAGATGTTATCTTCATTGTAGAATAATAAGAAAATATTATAACCTTTATATTATAATAATAAGGTAAAAGGACCCCAATGGAAATAAGTCACTCTGTCTGACTTTTTTGGGTTATCCCAGGTTCTCTACACATATGCTGCTATGTATGATAATTCTTTGTAACTATTTGTGTATACCTGAATAAACTTACTTACTTACTTAATGTAAGTGATTTTTACACAGTTGAGTTACTTAGGTATTTTATTGTTTTAAAGTTATAATCATGACTGATCCCCGGGAGTGTAGAAACACTGGGCGTGTTTCCTTACACCTGTTGTCCCCGTCTACTTAGCAAGCAAGTAGGTACCTGGGTGTTAGTCGAATGGTGCGGGTCGCATCCTGGGGGACAAGATTTAAGGACCCTAATGGAAATAAGATAGTCCCTCGATGACGTGCTGCCTTTCTTGGGTTATCTTGGGTGACTAATCCTCCGGGGTTAAAAATCCGAGCAAAATCATATCTCTTATCTTACTGTATCTTACAGCTGGGCTTCCAATAATCAGATACTGGAAGGACCCTAATGGACATAAGTCACTTGGTCTGACTTTTTGGGTTATCCTAGGTAATTTACACACAAGTTACTATATATGGTAATTGTAATCGACCAAATATGTGTAACTGTACTTATGTGTACTTGTACCTAAATAAATTTACTTTCTACAACATAGTCATCAAATGGACATACATCAAAATAATTTAGTTTACCTCTTATTTATTCGTTTTTTATAATTAAGTAATTCTAGAAGGGGAAATTATAGCAAAGCAATAGAAACTATGTAGTAGTATATATTTTTTACATTTATCTTTAGTAAGTAAATGTAGTTAAGTTCAGCTTACACAATTTCGGATGATTAATATTGTCAAACATAGTAACATTTGTAAATTACGAAGGATAACCCCAAAAAACTAAATGAAGAGATATTTTGGTCATTATTTAGTTTAGAATTCCATAAAAAAAGGTTATGTATTTCGTAAAAGTACCAGCATTACCTGGGTAGTGCAAGAGAGTAATTTGGTAGCAAAACCTAATCTAGAAAAGGACCCCAGTGGAAATAAGTCACTCTGACTTTATTTAGGCACAGGTACACATAAGTACAACTATCACTAGGTGCCCCGTGGCCTGGTAGGCAATGATTTTGCTTCATAAGATGAGTGTCCGTGGTGCGATCCCCGGCAAGGGTGGAAACATTGGGCGTGTTTCCTTACACCTGTTGCCCTGTTTACCTAACAAGTAAGTAGGTACTGGGTGTTAGTCGACTGGTGTGGGTCGCATCCTGAGGGGGACCAAATTGAGGACCACAATGGAAATAAGACAGTCTCATATATATATATATATATATATATATATATATATATATATATATATATATATTATATATATATATATATATATATATATATATATATATATATATATATATATATATATATATATATATATAATATATATATATATATATATATATATATATATATATATATATATATATATATATATATATATATATATATATATATATTTATATATATATATATATATATATATATATATATATATATATATATATATATATATATATATGAAGGAGGGGTGTTAATGTTGCAGTTTAAAAACTGTAGTGTAAAGCACCCTTCTGGCAAGACAGTGATGGAGTGAATGATGGTGAAAGTTTTTCTTTTTCGGGCCACCCTGCCTTGGTGGGAATCGGCCGGTGTGATAATAAGAATAATAAGAAAATATATATATACCTGGAGTTTACCTGGAGAGAGTTCCGGGGGTCAACGCCCCCGCGGCCCGGTCTGTGACCAGGCCTCCTGGTGGATCAGAGCCTGATCAACCAGGCTGTTGCTGCTGGCTGCACGCAAACCAACGTACGAGCCACAGCCCGGCTGATCAGGAACTGACTTTAGGTGCTTGTCCAGTGCCAGCTTGAACACTGCCAGGGGTCTGTTGGTAATCCCCCTTATGTGTGCTGGGAGGCAGTTGAACAGTCTCGGGCCCCTGACACTTATTGTAAGGGCTCTTAACGTGCTAGTGACACCCCTGCTTTTCATTGGGGGGATGGTGCATCGTCTGCCAAGTCTTTTGCTTTCGTAGTGAGTGATTTTCGTGTGCAAGTTCGATACTAGTCCCTCTAGGATTTTCCAGGTGTATATAATCATGTATCTCTCCCTCCTGCGTTCCAGGGAATACAGGTTTAGGAACCTCAAGCGCTCCCAGTAATTGAGGTGTTTTATCTCCGTTATGCGCGCCGTGAAAGTTCTCTGTACATTCTCTAGGTCGGCAATTTCACCTGCCTTGAAAGGTGCTGTTAGTGTGCAGCAATACTCTAGCCTAGATAGAACAAGTGACCTGAAGAGTGTCATCATGGGCTTGGCCTCCCTAGTTTTGAAGGTTCTCATTATCCATCCTGTCATTTTTCTAGCAGATGCGACTGATACAATGTTATGGTCCTTGAAGGTGAGATCCTCCGACATGATCACTCCCAGGTCTTTGACGTTGGTGTTTCGCTCTATTTTGTGGCCAGAATTTGTTTTGTACTCTGATGAAGATTTAATTTCCTCATGTTTACCATATCTGAGTAATTGAAATTTCTCATCGTTGAACTTCATATTGTTTTCTGCAGCCCACTGAAAGATTTGGTTGATGTCCGCCTGGAGCCTTGCAGTGTCTGCAATGGAAGACACTGTCATGCAGATTCGGGTGTCATCTGCAAAGGAAGACACGGTGCTGTGGCTGACATCCTTGTCTATGTCGGATATGAGGATGAGGAACAAGATGGGAGCGAGTACTGTGCCTTGTGGAACAGAGCTTTTCACCGTAGCTGCCTCGGACTTTACTCTGTTGACGACTACTCTCTGTGTTCTGTTAGTGAGGAAATTATAGATCCATCGACCGACTTTTCCTGTTATTCCTTTAGCACGCATTTTGTGCGCTATTACGCCATGGTCACACTTGTCGAAGGCTTTTGCAAAGTCTGTATATATTACATCTGCATTCTTTTTGTCTTCTAGTGCATTTAGGACCTTGTCGTAGTGATCCAATAGTTGAGACAGACAGGAGCGACCTGTTCTAAACCCATGTTGCCCTGGGTTGTGTAACTGATGGGTTTCTAGATGGGTGGTGATCTTGCTTCTTAGGACCCTTTCAAAGATTTTTATGATATGGGATGTTAGTACTATTGGTCTGTAGTTCTTTGCTGTTGCTTTACTGCCCCCTTTGTGGAGTGGGGCTATGTCTGTTGTTTTTAGTAACTGTGGGACGACCCCCGTGTCCATGCTCCCTCTCCATAGGATGGAAAAGGCTCGTGATAGGGGCTTCTTGCAGTTCTTGATGAACACAGAGTTCCATGAGTCTGGCCCTGGGGCAGAGTGCATGGGCATGTCATTTATCGCCTGTTCGAAGTCATTTGGCGTCAGGATAACATCGGATAGGCTTGTGTTAATCAAATTTTGTGGCTCTCTCATAAAAAATTCATTTTGATCTTCGACTCTCAGTCTGGTTAGCGGCTTGCTAAAAACTGAGTCATATAAGTCTACTAACGTAAATTCTGAACGCATAGGTATCTTGCGTTGACAGGTAAGATAAGTGTGTCACACTGACAAGGTTCATAGTACCAAATGAACAGGATGGGTTCTTGCCTTTTTTTTTTCTGTACATTTATGCTGCGTACATCCGAAATGCTGTACATATGGGCTTTCTGATTATTGTATGCTTCGTAGGTACGGTAAATTTGAAATATAAAAGTAAAATTAACTGAATGTGAGAGAGGGTACAAACCTGGTATTTAGAGAAAGCTCCCAAATATCTACTCATCAGTTACTGTTTAGATCAAGGACTCCAGTGGAAATAAATCACTATGTTTGACTTTCCTGGGTTGTCCAAGGTAATCTACACATATGCTGCCATGTATGATAATTTATGTAACTGTATTTATGTGTACCTGTACCTGAATAAACTTACTATCAATCATAGATGGTAAAACACTTAGTGTTTTCTTCAGTAACTTATCATCCTGTGCATGTCAGAACTGAATACACTCTACCGTACTGACGAGACCGAGGAAACTTTTGAGTCTCCTGCTAAGCTACAGCACTCTTTAATTTTTTTAAGGGAGTTTGTATAAACACACCAAAAACAGGCGTATTTCAAACCATATCCACGTGTAATTCATTCCTAATCAAAAGCTTTCTCAGAAGCCTTTGTCACTATAACCCAGGTACTTAACAACGTATGTATTATTAAAAATCTGCTAATAAAAGGTGGACCACATTCATTGTAAAGTTGTGCCTGTTGACTTACCTCCCTAAAGTGCAACACATTCATTTGGATTAAACGGAAGACAGAGTTGCAGAGAACAAATATTGTACAAATATTGATCAGGCTTCTGGGTGCATGATCTTTGTAGGATCGATGGCTGAGTGGATAAGGTAACATGTGTGTTGTGTTGTCTCTTGAGGCGGGACAATGTGTCGTGGGGTCGAACCCTGGCCTGCCGCAGTTTAGTAAATGATTCAAAACCACTTATTTCGTGGTTTCGTTGATATATATATATATATATATATATATATATATATATATATATATATATATATATATATATATATATATATATATATATATATACAAGGAATTCGCAAGAGCAGGCGAAATATACACAAACACTGATCTCTGGCTGAAGGAGACTCGAACCTTGGAACAAGGTACGCAGTGCTTTACCAATCTACCCACACTGGACCAATACCTTGGATAGACTTTGATCTCAAGGTACGCAGTGCTTTACCAATCTACCCACACTGGACCAATACCTTGGATAGACTTTGATCTAAGGCAGCCAGCTTTCAGGGAGAAGGCTTGCAGCTTTTCATCTCATCCCTTGCATGCATCAGCCTTACTAGAGATATTAACAATGCAAGGAATTCGCAAGAGCAGGCGAAAATTGCACAAACTCTGGCTGAAGGAGACTCGAACCTACGAACCTTGGAACAAGGTACGCAGTGCTTTACCAATCTACCCACATTGGACCAATACCTTGGAGTCCAGCTGCGCTAGACTTTGATCCAAGGCAGCCATCCTGCTCTTGCGAATTCCTTGCATTGTTAATATCTCTAGTAAGGCTGATGCATGCATGGGATGAGATGAAAAGCTGTAAGCCTTCTCCCTGAAAGCTGGCTGCCTTGGATCAAAGTCTAGCGCAAGCTGGACTCCAAGGTATTGGTCCAGTGTGGGTAGATTGGTAAAGCACTGCGTACCTTGTTCCAAGGTTCGTAGGTTCGAGTCTCCTTCAGCCAGAGATCAGTGTTTGTATATATATATATATATATATATATATATATATATATTACTTATATATATAATAATATAATATTGGTTATTAATGCAAAACATCTATGCATAAATACACTTACCTACGTGATCATGTATGAAAATCTTTGTACACTATATGGAATTTCGACCATTAAAATAGACGGTCCTGTGGACTCACTGCAGCGCCGTCTGTTATGGGATTATTGACAAAATATAATTGTTATGGCTATCACTATTTACAGAAGCGTGTAATTTTCTCCTTCTTGTGGTTAAATACCCCAAGCTAACATTTTATTGAACAAAGTTCCATTGAAAAAGACATCATAACGATTTCTTATATATTTGCGATTACGTTGGGTGTGAAAGACGTCTCTGAGGCCAGTCAGAATAATGAGAAATTCTTAGCCACTTTTTGAGATGGAATTAATTTTTTTTAGCATCGTAGGCTGTTGTCAGAATAATGAGAAATTCTTTGCCACTTTTTGAGATGGAATTAATTTTTTTTTTAGCATCGTAGGCTGTTATAAGATGACCATTAATGGTGTCTTAGTCGGCAGATACAGGAGGATATTAGTCGTGTTGATAATGGTATAAAATACCGACAAGTTGATGATTAAGAAACACCTTCAACAGTTGAGTATCTTCATTGATGAAACGTTTCGCCTACTGTGTAGGCGAAACGTTTGAACAATAAAGATACGCAACTGTTGTACGTCTCTCAGTCATCGTACTAGTTTTGTCTGAGTGGAAAAGTATGTAAGGAGGTGCAGCCTGTACATAAAATGGTTATAATAATAATCATAATTTTTAAATGGGTGGACTGGTAAGCCAGCGGAAGGCCTCGGTCGGATGACCAAAAGCTCCAGCTTTCCTGACCCGCGTCAGGAAACACTTGTCCTGTTTCCTGACAATCCAGGGAGGTCACCAGGTGACCAGGTGACCTACCTGGGGCGCAGAGTTGAGCAAGGAGCCAAATTTGTTTGGAAATACAATAAAGATAAAGAAATTCAAATACAATAACGAATATGACAAAATATAATAAAAAAAATGGGGAAAATATTTTTCAGTTTACCAAATTAGATATGCCTTTAGGGTATATCGGCACCCAGTGCCTATTTTTCCCTAAGGTGCCATGTGTTGACAGCCAGTCAGGGGCCAACCCCCGTGTATATGAGTTCCTTAAATTATTTTCACCGAGATTAGCGATGCCTATTCAAAAGAAAATCCTAGTGCTACAGTATTAAAACAAATCTTCCCAAAACATTACTAATCTTATTCCACGTGATTTGTTGGGCGTCGACGCATCAATATGAACCTCAATCGTCAGATAATAATCTCTAATGGTAAGATAACTGAGACATGCTCTTAAATTTAAAGATTTGAATATCTTTAAATTCTACGTTTGATGCAGAAGAGTAAAACTTTAGATGTTTCAGTCCGTCTTGGGCCATTATCTGGATGGATAACGATAATATCCAGAAGTGGCAACAAGGTTATTTAAAGTCCCTTTTCCGAATTTGTGGGTTTCTGTAACCCACATAACCTTCACAAACCTAATTGTCTAAGTCACGGTGAAGCTTGTTAAAACAGCTTTCGGACCACCATATAACACTTCTCTCAGGCTTCAATGTAAACAAGAGCTTCACGGCGAATTTCTTCAAACTTTTCAGTTTTCTTCTTGCATTTTACTCACGTAGGTTAATATTTCTGGACAGTGATGACTCGCAGACGCCATCTGGTTTTCAGCTGCGAAGTTACTTTGTATCACTGTCTTTCTTGATAATGGAGTTATTTTATATACATTGTTGATTAAAATTATCACTCGTCTTGTTTCTTCTTTCACAGTTGAGATATTTAGCACGGTAACAGAGCTATGAGCTGGTATAATGCTTTACAAATCACCCGGGCCACGGGGGCGTTGACCCCCTAAATCCCCTCTAGGTATACATTCCAGATATACCTTGTGGGTAAGCCTCTGGGGCATGACAGAGGGGTGACCTTGCAGTGAAAGCCAGGCTTAGGATAGTTTGTCACTGCACTGCATCTACCGCTGGCACTGTTACTGCACTGTATCTACAGCTGGCACTGCTGCTGAGCCTCGCTGGCACTGGCATTGCACTGTATCTAACGCTGGCACTGTCACTGCACTGTATTTACCGCTGGCACTGCTGCTGAGCCTCGCTGTCACTGGAACTGCACTGTATCTATCGCTGGCACTGTCACTACACTGTATTTACCGCTGGCACTGCTGCTGAGGCTCACTGGCACTACACTGTATCTATCGCTGGCACTGTCACTACACTGTATTTACCGCTGGCACTGCTGCTGAGCCTCGCTGGCACTGGCACTGCACTAGAACCACTCGACGAAGAAGACGCACCAGTATATGATGTTGAGCACGGTAAAGGAGGTGGGAAAGAGAATGCGGGAGACTCGGTCGATCAAGATGGCTCTCTCTCTCCTCCGGCGCTGATGCTGACAGTGAGGGAGAAGATCGAGGTTAGCAGCAGACTCGGCAGACACAAGCACAACAAATAAAGCAGACACAGGCACAACAAAGACAGAAGACACAAGCTCGACAAATACAGCAGACACAAACACGACAAATACAGCAGACACAAACACGACAAATACAGCAGACACAAACACGACAAACACAGCAGACACAAGCACAACAAACACAGCAGATCTTACTTATCAATTAAAAAAGTATTTAATTTTACGGTTTTAAAATTCAAAAATAGCTATTATTTTTTCTTCCCATTAATACCTAATAAATATTAAACTCACATACATAGAAATTTATATTCAAGTGGATGACAACATTGATACATACATGTATATTATATAAATAATCTAGTTGGCTGTGTATATATCCACATTATATATTATATAAATATTAGTATTATGTATATATCAATTATATATATATATATATATATATATATATATATATATATATATATATATATATATATATATATATATATATAATGTGGATTAGTAACACAGGAGACTTATTAACACAGGAAAGTTACTAACACAGAAAGTTACTAACACAGGAAAGTTAATAACACAGGAATGTTAATAACACAGGAAAGTTAATAACACAGGAAGGTTAATAACACAGGAGGGTTAATAACACAGGAGGGTTAATAACACAGGAGGGTTAATAACACAGGAGGGTTAATAACACAGGAGGGTTAATAACACAGGAGGGTTAATAACACAGGAAAGTTAATAACACAGGAGGGTTAATAACACAGGAAAGTTAATAACACACGAGTGTCAATAACACAGGAAGGTTAATAACACAGGAAAGTTAATAATACAGGAAGGTTAATACACAGGAAAGTTAATAACACAGGAGGGTTAAAAACACAGGAGGGTTAATAACACAGGAGGGTTAATAACACAGGAGGGTTAATAACACAGGAGGGTTAATAACACAGGAGGGTTAATAACACAGGAGGGTTAATAACACAGGAGGGTTAATAACACAGGAAAGTTAATAACACAGGAGGGTTAATAACACAGGAAAGTTAATAACACACGAGGGTCAATAACACAGGAAAGTTAATAACACAGGAAGGTTAATAACACAGGAAAGTTAATAATACAGGAAGGTTAATACACAGGAAAGTTAATAACACAGGAAAGTTAATAACACAGGAAGGTTAATAACACAGGAAAGTTAATAACACACGAGGGTTAATAACACAGGAAAGTTAATAACACAGGAAGGTTAATAACACAGGAAAGTTAATATCACAGGAAGGTTAATAACACAGGAAAGTTAATATCACAGGAAGGTTAATAACACAGGAAAGTTAATAACACAGGAAGGTTAATAACACAGGAAAGTTAATAACACACGAGGGTTAATAACACAGGAAAGTTAATAACACAGGAAGGTTAATAACACAGGAAAGTTAATATCACAGGAAGGTTAATAACACAGGAAAGTTAATATCACAGGAAGGTTAATAACACAGGAGGGTTAATAACACAGGAGGGTTAATAACACAAGAGGGTTAATAACACAGGAGGATTAAAAACACAGGAGGGTTAATAACACAGGAAAGTTAATAACACAGGAGGGCTAATAACACAGGAAAGTTAATAACACACGAGGGTCAATAACACAGGAGGGTTAATAACACAGGAAGGTTAATAACACACGAGGGTTAATAACACACGAGGGTTAATAACACAGGAGGGTCAATAACACAGGAGGGTTAATAACACAGGAGGGTCAATAACACAGGAGGGTCAATAACACAGGAGGGTTAATAACACAGGAGGGTCAATAACACACGAGGGTTAATAACACAGGAGGGTCAATAACACAGGAGGGTTAATAACACACGACGGTTAATAACACAGGAGGGTTAATAACACACGACGGTTAATAACACACGAGGGTTAATAACACACGACGGTTAATAACACACGAGGGTTAATAACACACGAGGGTTAATAACACAGGAGGGTCAATAACACACGAGGGTTAATAACACAGGAGGGTCAATAACACAGGAGGGTTAATAACACAAGATAACTCCCCCAAAAAGCCCAAACTGTCTTATTTTTATTTAGATCATGGACAGGTTCCTCCCCATGACAGATCAACATTAAGTCGACTGGTTTCCCTGTATCTATTTCCTGGAGTGGAAAAAAGACACTTATGCATAGTTAAGGATCTATATTAGAGGAAACGTTTCGCCACTCGTGGCGAAACGTCTTCTTTAATGTCCTGAACTGTACGTAAGTGTTTTTTTTCCACATCTAGTCGGTGTTAGCTTTCTAGTTTTTCAGTCTGTTTCAGTCTAACACCTGCTTGGTGCCGGGGTCAGCAGGTGTTAACAGACCTATGTTGAGTCCTGCTTCGCTCGGGTATTTGACAAGGGAATCTTTGTTTATAAGATTTACCTTTGGAGCCTTTGCTGGGCCAAGAGGCGGCGGTGGAGGGGGTGGAGGTGGCCCAAAGGTATGTTGCATGCCCGAGTGGTGTTGCATGCCCGGATGTTGCATGCCCGGATGGTGCATGGCAGGGTCTTGTATGCCGCTGAACAAGGGTCCATTTGTCATCTGGGAGGTGGTGAGATGGGAGGAGGTGGTGAAGTGGGCAGATGTTGGGAGGTGGGCAGGGCAAGATGTCTGGGCCAGAATCTCCAGTGGGGAGAGACCGTTTCCTGGGGAGGCTGCTGGGGAGGTAATGGTGGTGATGGTGTCCAGCTGGTGAAGAGAAGAAACACACGTTAATGTACCACCACAACCACCACCTATCACACATACTGAACCACCACCACCACCACCTGCAACGCATATTGTACCACCACCACCTATCACACATACTGTACCACCACCACCACCTGTAACGCATATTGTACCACCACCACCTTTCACACATATTGTACCACCATCACCTGTCACATATTGTCCCATCACCACCACCCAACACATGTTGTAACACCACCAGTAGCAGCATTAGTAGCTATTAATAGAAATAGGAGAAGTAGGAGAAATAGGAGAAATCAGAAGAACGTAGTAGTAGTAGTAGTAGTAGCAGTAGTAGTAGTAGCAGTAGTAGTAGTAGCAGTAGTAGTAGTAGTAGTAGTAGTAGTAGTAGTAGTAGTAGTAGTAGTAGTAGTAGTAGTAGTAGTAGTAGTAATAGTAGTAGTAGTAGTAGTAGTAGTAGTAGTAGTAATAGTAGTAGCAGTAGCAATAGTAGTAGTAGTAGTAGTAGTAGAAATAGTGGTGGTAGTAGTAGTAGTAGTAGCAGCAGCAGCAGCAGCAGTTGTAGCAGTAGTAGTAGTAGTAGTGGTGCTAATAGTAGCAATAGCAGTAGTAGTACTAGTAGAAGTAGTAACAACAATGGTAGTAGTAGTAGTAATGACATTAGTAGTAGTAGTAATAGTAGTAATAATAATGACAGTAGTAGTAGTAGTAGTTGTATTAGTAGTAGTAATAGCAGCTGCATTAAAAGTAGCAGTAATAGTGGTTGTAATAGTAGTAGTAATAAAAGTAGTAGTAATAGTAATAGTGGCAAAAATAATAGTAGTAGTAACAATAGTTGTAACAGCAGAAGTAGTAAATGTAGAAGCAATAGCAGTAGTAGTAATAGTGATAGTAGTATTAGATAGAACAATAGTTGCAGTAGTAACGATAGTGATAGTAAAGATGGCTTCACCTACAGGAGGTTCCTGGCTGACACTGGCCAGTGTTGAGTTATTTACAGCCAGGTTTGACATTTTACTGTTAATGTCAGCTGTCCATCACTCTATTGTCTCAGTGTGTCTCTGGTTGCCTTTACTTTCTAGTGTGTCACTGTCTTTATTACTGTCTGGTTGTCTTCATTTTCCTGTGTTTGTCACTGTCTTTATTAGTCTGGTTGTTTTCACTTTCCTGTGTTTGTCACTGTTCTTATTACTGTCTGGTTGTCTTCACTTTCCAGTGTTTGTCACTGTCTTTATTACTGTCTGGTTGTCTTCACTTTCCTGTGTTTGTCACTGTCTTTATTAGTCTGGTTGTTTTCACTTTCCTGTGTTTGTCACTGTTCTTATTACTGTCTGGTTGTTTTCACTTTCCTGTGTTTGTCACTGTCTTTATTACTGTCTGGTTGTCTTCACTTTCCTGTGTTTGTCACTGTCCTTATTACTGTCTGGTTGTCTTCATTTTCCTGTGTTTGTCACTGTCTTTATTACTGTCTGTTTTTTTCACTTTCCTGTGTTTGTCACTGTCCTTATTACTGTCTGGTTGTCTTCATTTTCCTGTGTTTGTCACTGTCTTTATTACTGTCTGTTTTTTTCACTTTCCTGTGTTTGTCAGTTCTTATTACTGTCTGGTTGTTTTCACTTTCCTGTGTTTGTCAGTTCTTATTACTGTCTGTTTTTTTCACTTTCCTGTGTTTGTCAGTTCTTATTACTGTCTGGTTGTTTTCACTTTCCTGTGTTTGTCAGTTCTTATTACTGTCTGGTTGTTTTCACTTTCCTGTGTTTGTCAGTTCTTATTACTGTCTGGTTGTTTTCACTTTCCTGTGTTTGTCACTGTCTTTATTACTGTCTGGTTGTTTTCACTTTCCTGTGTTTGTCACTGTCTTTATTACTGTCTGGTTGTCTTCAAGGTCCTCTGTCTATCACTGTCATCATTATTGTCTTTATTTCTCTTCATTGGCTTTGTTGACTTTATTGTTGTCTTTCATCATTGTCTTTTTGCTGTGTTATTGTCTTGACCTTCATTATTATCTATATTTATTGTCGTCATTGTCTTTAATTGTTGTCTTTATTATTATCTATATTACTTTTTTAATATTGTTTTTATTGTCTTCTCAAGTGCTGGTATTTGTTTTTACAAATCTTTTTCTTCTTGCTGTGTGTGCGTTTCTATGTGTATATTTCTCTTTCTGTGTGTACACACATGTTGGTTTGCGTGCAGCCAGCAGCAACAGCCTGGTTGATCAGGCTCTGATCCACCAGGAGGCCTGGTCTCAGACCGGGCCGCGGGGGCGTTGACCCCCGGAACTCTCTCCAGGTAAACTCCAGGTACACGTGTGTGTGTGCATGTCTGTGTTGTTTACATGTCTCTGTGTACACGTGTTTCAGTCTGTACACCTCTATACTCACCTAATTGTGGTTGCAGGGGTCGAGTTATAGCTCCTGGCCCCGCCTCTTAACTGGTACCCACTAGGTTCACTTCTCCCTGCTCCATGAGCTTCATCATACCTGTTCTTAAAGCTATATATGGATCCTGCTTCCACTACTTCACTTTCCAGACTATGTGTACACGTGTCTGTCTGTGTGTGTAATTGTGTGTACATGTGTGTGTGTCTGTTGTTGTTGTTGTTCAGAATAATATTAATCTTCTTTGGTATTATCAAATTGGTAATAGTTAGAGCATAATAGGTGAGCTTAACAGAGCTTTCTCTCACGGTCTTCCACTAATTGTCCTCCACGAAGATGTCTAATTAGAGCTCCAACAAATTATCCTTGAGCACATTCTCTCGAGAATAATTAGGTTTAAAGCCTAAAGGCTGGTTGATTAGTTAATTGGGTTCAGAATCTATTACACGAGGGTCACTAATGTTGTTTGATTGGTTAATTGGGTTTAAAGTATTTCTTCTAATCAAGAGCCATTAAGGCTGGTTGATTGGTTAATTGGCTTAAAGTCTCTCTACTACACGAGGGTCATTAAGGCTGGTTGATTGGTTAATTGGCTTAAAGTCTCTCTACTACACGAGGGTCATTAAGGCTGGTTGATTGGTTAATTGGCTTAAAGTCTCTCTACTACACGAGGGTCATTAAGGCTGGTTGATTGGTTAACTGGGTTCAGGGTCTATTACACAAGGGTCATTAAGGCTGGGTGATTGGTTAATTTGGTTCAGGGTCTATTACACAAGGGTCATTAAGGCTGGGTGATTGTTAATTGAGTCATTAAGGCTGTGTGTTGTCTATTCGCTTAAAATATTTTATTAATTAAAGTATGCATTAGACTAAACTGTCTCTGTATATACAATGTATACTGTTATACATCTTTTGTATGGCTACTGTTGTACGTCTGTTGCTTTATTTCTACTCTTGTGTGTCTGTTGTATGTCAACTGTTCCATGTGTATTGTTGTATGTCCGTTGTTGTATGTTCACTGTTGTATGTCCGTTGTTGTATGTCTACTGTTGTATGTCTGTTGTTGTATGTGTACTGTTGTATGTTTGTTTTGTGCCTGTTGTTTGTCGCTTATACATCACATCCTCCCAGTATTGCCCTTTTCTCTGGCCAATTACTACTGCAACTGTTCAGTCTTGCTCCTGATAATAGATCCGCGTCTGTTTCCCTCTTTCCGCTACTCAGTGCCATGAAGATACAGATGATGTATTTTGTGGAGGCGGCTAGCGAGTTGCATAGGGCAGACACCCCGTCACAATCAATCAGCCTAAAGTTATTTTCTGGAGTTGAGAATGATGAGGTACTGGGTGGTTGAGGGAGGTGAAGAGAGAGAGAGAGAGGGACAGAGAGAGTGTGTGGGAAAGAGAAAGAGAGAATCCCATGCATATGCAGACGACTGTACTATGACATTTACTTATCCAAGAGAAGAAATGCCAGCTGCTCTAAGCTACATTAATCACCAGCTAAGAGCTATATCAGCTTGGGGAAACCGATGGCAAGTAACATTTGTACCTGAGAAAACACAAATAATGATCGTCTCTAGGCACCATGATGGTAATACCGGAGCAGTAGTAAGTATGAATGGGAGAGTGTTGGTACCTGGGGAAGAAGTTGATATCCTTGGAGTGAAGCTTGACTCCAAACTGACCATGAAGAACCATGTTGTAAATCTTGCAAACAAAGCAGCCAGGAAGCTTACAGCATTTCGACATACCTCGCATCTGCTTGACAGCAGGGGTTGCAAGATTCTGTGTGAGGCACAAGTACGCTCACACCTTGAGAATACTTCACTTTCTTGGTCTGCTTGCTCCCCCCCTCTCATCTGCGACTGCTTGACAGAGTAGAGAACAGAGCAAGACGTCTCATCACTTGCCTGGACCCATGCTGGATAGATCTGTCATTTCAGCAGAGCCTTCAACACAGGAGGGATGTGGGTGGCCTTACTGTTATGTACAAGGCCAACATTGTCAAAGTACCACACTTGGATCCACTTCGAGGACATCGTGAAACAAGCTTTTATGCCACAAGACGGGCAGACAGCAGCAACTTCACTCTGGCTGTACCCTTCTCCAGAACATCACTCCATCTGAGATCATACATACCCAGGATGACTCGAGTATGGAACACATTCGTACAGCATAATGATGTCAACGAGATAAAGTCAGTTGATCAAATGCAAATGCTGGCCCAGAGATGGCTCCAACTTCATCCTGTTTCCTACTTGTATGTCTCATAACAATAAAAATGCTTTCAAATGAGCTGATGTAGGTAACAGCTCTTAGCTTGCCAATAAAGTTAGGAATCCTTAACCTGTAAAGAGCTTGTCAATAAAGCTAGAGATCCTTAACCTAACCTTGTTAAACCCTGTGTAAAAGAGAGAGAGAGAGAGAGAGAGAGAGAGAGAGAGAGAAGAGAGAGAGAGAGAGAGAGAGAGAGAGAGAGAGAGAGAGAGAGAGAGAGAGAGAGAGAGAGAGAGAGAGAGAGAGAGAGAGAGGGAGAGGGAGGGAGAGGAGAGAGAGGGAGGGAGGGAGAGAGGGAGGGGGAGGGGGGAGGGGGGAGAGTAGGGGTGATGGTGGCAGACATCACAAGTAAGAACAGAGCAGCCATAGCTTCAGGAAAGAAGTATCGCTTAACAAGCAGTTGGCTCTGTGTCTCTGGGCCGGTATCTTATGAGTCAAAGATACGAAGACAATGATGGTGATTTGGTATCTTCAGTAACATGCTGTTGAGGCATTCCCAGGAGCAAGTTGATGGAGAATGTCAAGAAGAACGATGTTTAAAGCCAGCAACAGTAGCAACAGTAGCAACAGTAGCAACAGTAGCAACAGTAGCAACAGTAGCAGCAGTAGCAACAGTAGCAACAGTAGCAACAGCAGCAGCAGCAGCAACAACAACAACAGTAGCAACAGCAGCAGCAGCAGCAGCAGCAACAGAAACAGTAGAAACAGCAGCAGCAGCAGCAGCAGCAGCAGCAGCAGCAGCAGCAGCAGCAACAACAACAACAGTAGCAACAGCAGCAGCAGCAGCAGTAGCAGCAGCAGCAGCAATAGCAACAGTAGCAACAGTAGCAGCAGCAGCAGCAGCAGCAGCAGCAGCAGCAGCAGCAACAGCAGCAACAACAGTAGCAGCAACAGCAACAGTAGCAACAGCAGCAGCAGCAGCAGCAGCAGCAGCAACAGCAACAGTAGCAACAGCAGCAGCAGTAGCAGCAGCAGCAGCAGCAGCAGCAGTAGCAACAGCAGCAGCAGCAACAACAGTAGCAGCAACAGCAACAGTAGCAACAGTGCAGCAGCAGCAGCAGCAGCAGCAGCAGCAGCAGCAACAGTAGCAACAGCAGCAGCAGCAGCAGCAGCAGCAACAGTAGAAACAGCAGCAGCAGCAACAACAGTAGCAGCAACAGCAACAGTAGCAACAGCAGCAGCAGCAGCAGCAGCAGCAACAGTAGCAACAGCAGCAGCAGCAGCAACAGTAGAAACAGCAGCAGCAGCAACAACAGTAGCAGCAACAGCAACAGTAGCAACAGCAGCAGCAGCAGCAGCAGCAGCAACAACAACAGTAGCAACAGCAGCAGCACCACCACCACTGCCAGTTTCTTCCCTCCTTGAAGCAGTCACCGCCAGAAGCAGTTTCTTCTCTTGGTTTCTGTCAGGTAGTTTCCTGGTCTTTTCAAGCATACAGGGATCGTTTCCTGGTTTAATTCTCATGTTGTCTTTTCGTTCTTGTTTTACGGTATGCGACTTGGACCTGCCTCGCATGGGCCTGTAGGCCTGCTACAGTGTTCCTTTTTTCTTATGTCCTTATGTTCTTCTCTATGAGTTCCCTAATTGTAGGTAAAAGATATATGTGCACTTATCCAGACATTTATTATGGATACCTTCCACCGCCTTATCCACTTTTCAGAGATAACGAAATCGTAATACGATTACACGACACCAGCATTAAGGGGACTTGAGCTAGAGCTCGCCACAGACAGGGTAATGTGGATTCATCTGTAAAAACCTACATTTGTGGTCACATTGGTGGCCCATGATAACCTCCCTCAGCAACAGTGTCAGACACTGCAACACACTGGTATCTTGGTACAGGAGACATCTTACACTCTTCACCGCGTATCTTCTAGTTATGAGTGAGAAGGGTTGGATTCCATAGGGACCTGCCTTCTTACTTCCACTAGCGGATCCCGTCCCCTACAACGTCATCCAGATCTTCCAGCTCACCTTCGACAGTATTAAAGATTCCGTTCTCAAGCCTCATAAGAACATAAGAACATAAGAACGAAGGAACACTGCAGAAGGCCTACTGGCCCATGCGAGGCAGGTCCAAGTCTCCTACCGGCTTAAGCCAATGCACCCAACCTAGTCAGGTCAGGTCACATTGACCATGGAACTGAACTGTTCTCCAGGCTGAGGGACTGACCACCTCAAATACTTTTTCTCCAAGGTTAATGGACTGATTACGTCATCTTTATTGCTTTACTACTGCTCCCTTTGTGTTTGACTGAAGAATATAATAAAGTTGGTAGAATTACCGACAATATGTAAAGTAAAAGGACACAAGTGCAACTAATGTGACATTTATTGTAGCAACGTTTCGCTCTCCAGGAGCTTTATCAAGCCATTACAAACAATACATGGACACAGAGGGTATATAAAGGCTCAGAGTGAGGTGAATACTAGTGAGGTACCATTTCGATGTTCACTAGTGGTAGTAGTAGTAGTAGTAGTGGTAGTGACAAAAGCAATTAATTCGTACATGAGTAAAAGGATATAAAAGCTATTACTTGGGTAACAGTGAGGTACCATTTCGATGTTCACTAGTGGTAGTAGTAGTAGTAGTAGTGGTAGTGACAAAAGCAATTAATTCGTACATGAGTAAAAGGATATAAAAGCTTTTATATCCTTTTACTCATGTACGAATTAATTGCTTTTGTCACTACCACTACTACTACTACTACTACCACTAGTGAACATCGAAATGGTACCTCACTAGTATTCACCTCACTCTGAGCCTTTATATACCCTCTGTGTCCATGTATTGTTTGTAATGGCTTGATAAAGCTCCTGGAGAGCGAAACGTTGCTACAATAAATGTCACATTAGTTGCACTTGTGTCCTTTTACTTTACATTGACTGAAGAAGCTTACTGTGTAGGCGAAACGTTTCATCAGTAAAGATACTTAGCTGTTGTATATGTTGATAAATTAGACACATGTGCAACTCTTGGGTATCTTTATTGAGGAAACGTTTCGCCACACAGTGGCTTCATCAGTCCATACATAGGAGAAACTTGAAGAACAGGAGGAGAATGAGGTAATCAGTCCCTCAACCTTGAGTCGATGTGTTCAGTCCATCAATCTTGTGTCTCAATCTTCATCCTAGTTAGATGGATCATGATGAAAGTTAAGACACTTGTGCAACATCTGGTTATCTTTATTGCAGACGTTTCGCCATCCAGTGGCTTTATCAATACAGATTCTTGGACATAATAAGAAATCAGAAGAACTATATATTTGATAAATTAGACACATGTGCAACTCTTGGGTATCTTTATTGAGGAAACGTTTCGCCACACAGTGGCTTCATCAGTCCATACAAAGGAGAATCTTGAAGAACAGGAGGAGAATGAGGTAATCAGTCCCTCAACATCAGTCTCCTCCCGTTCTTCAAGATTCTCCTTTGTATGGACTGATGAAGCCACTGTGTGGCGAAACGTTTCCTCAATAAAGATACCCAAGAGTTGCACATGTGTCTAATTTATCAACATGTCGGTTCTCTGAACCATTCATCTACAAAGAACTATATATTTGGCGGGATGGTCCAGTGTATAACACACTGGCCTGCGAGTTCTAGGACTCTTGTCCAGGCTAAGATAAGATAAGATAAGATAAGATTTCGTTCGGATTTTTAACCCCGGAGGGTTAGCCACCCAGGATAACCCAAGAAAGTCAGTGCGTCATCGAGGACTGTCTAACTTATTTCCATTGGGGTCCTCAATCTTGTCCCCCAGGATGCGACCCACACCAGTCGACTAACACCCAGGTACCTATTTGCTGCTAGGTGAACAGGACAACAGGTGTAAGGAAACGTGTCGAAATGTTTCCACCCGCCGGGAATCGAACCCGGGCCCTCCGTGTGTGAAGCAGGAGCTTTAGCCACCAGGCCACTGGGCCAAGGGACTAACCACCTCAAAATTAGCTCCCGCTTGATATGGATTCTAATCCCACCCATTCGGCGATTCCACTTGTCAATGTTACAATTTTCACTCTAGCACCATACCTGGGGAGAAACCCTGTCACAGCTCTTAAGTTCTCTCAACCTCTCTTTATAAGGCTGAAGTCTGGCTGAAACAAAGTCCAAATAAACAGAACGTCATTTTATATATCAGAAAAAAGATACGTTTTCAAGTCAGAAAAGAGATATATTTTAGGGTGATTGAGTGTGGCCTGGCGGCCACCACCCAGCCATTGAACTTCCCTGCCCACTTCGACAAAATTACGTCATTTGCATTTTCATGACAGAGTGCTGTAGACAAGGAAGAGTGACGGGTGAGGCTGGTGTGGTGTGATCTGTTTGTGACTTGATAAATCGTACTGTGTGCGCGAAACGTTGCCAATAAAGGATCACATTATACTGTTTCTGTGTTTATTTTTCCATCCTGGTGTGTTGTGATGGACGAATAATGTGATGAAGGCTTGATATAATAAGGTCAATGGTCGATGGTCAGTGTCGCATGTGGTCAGTAATTAATGTCACATTTAACACAGTCACTGCCGCAACTGCAGTTCCCATTTGTCTTTCCACAAAGTTACTGAAAGTACTGGTTTGGAAATAGAGAAGTTGATGAGTGGAACAGTCTACCTAGTAGGGTATTGAAGCTAAAACCTTAGGTAGCTTCAAATATAGGCTAAATAAATATGTAAGTGAGTGGGGGGGGGCTGGATGTAAGTGAGACTTGCACTTGAGTTAATAAGGTTATCAAAGTTTATTCTTTGGGTAACATTAACAATAATGGCTTTGGCGAATATATTTTAGTGGATTTAGGTTCGACGAGGACGTTCCTAGTATGGGCCAGTAGGCCTGTTGCAGTGTTCTTTCTTTCTTATATGCTTTATGTTCCTTTCACGATGATGTATCGTCATGCATTGATGGTATACAGTACAGACAAGATGATGGATAAAGACGCATGCAATTCTTGGTTATGTAGATGAATGGTTCAGAGAACCGACATGTAGATAAATTAGACACATGTGCAACTCTTGGGTATCTTTATTGAGGAAGCGTTTCGCCACACAGTGGCTTCATCAGTCCATACAAAGGAGAATCTTGAAGAACAGGAGGAGAATGAGGTAATCAGTCCCTCAACCTTGAGTCGATGTGGTCAGTCCAATCAATCTTGGTTATCATTATTGCTGAAACATTTAGTTGATGAGTGGAACAGTCTAGCTAGTTGGGTTATTGAGGCTGGGACTTTGGGTAGTTTCAAATTTAGGTTGGATAAGTACATGAGTGGGAGGGGTTGGATTTGAGTGGGACTTTCACATCAGAGCTTATTTCTTGGGTGGCATTGAAAATTGGGTTGGGCAAATGTTTTGTTAGTGGGATGAATTGTAAAGGACCTGCCTAGTATGGGGTAACAGGCCTCCTGCAGTGTTCCTCCTTTCTTATGTTCTTATGTTCTTATTTCTCCCGTGTAGGAAGTTTGTTCAAGAGAATACAGTGATGCTGTGTTATCTTTAAGGAATAACTTCGCTGTTTAAGTATCAGACACCAGAAGACAGACGACTTTGTTGTGATGTGCGACTCCCATTGCGGTGATGAAGTGTGGGCACCTTCTTGAGCGCCTGTGGAACACGACCACCGAAACACAACAGAATGCTCACAAAACAAGACTCAGGGAACACCCAGAAGTGAGCCCCAGAAGACCATGGAAGTCCCAGAGAAGAACTATAAACACATGAATATAATACGGCAATGAGAGGTGCAAAGGACCATAAAACGACCTAACATACACTATGGTGCTGTTCGCACCTACTCCTAGGTTGAGGGACTGATTACCTCATCTTCTGTACATAGTTCTACTGTCTTCAAGTTATGTCCTAGAATTTGTATTGATAAAGCCACTGGATGGCGAAACGTCTACAATAAAGATACCCAGATGTTGCACATGTGTCTTACTCTCACTAAATAAAAGGGAAACTGCAGCTGGTGTTGAGTTATTCAGAGGAGGAAAAAGGAAGATTATTGTATTTTGATTCTGTGGGCTCTCCACTAACACGTTCCCGGGAATTACTCAACAACTTTTTCCTGGGAATTCCAAATCATAATAATTTTTCTGCGAATCTTTTGAACACATAAATACCAGTGAATTTATTTATTTAAGAATGTAATTATACGTCGAAGTCTCTGTCTCTCTCTGTCTGTCTGTCTCTCTCTCTCTCTCTCTCTCTCTCTCTCTCTCTCTCTCTCTCTCTCTCTCTCTCTCTCTCTCTCTCCACTAAGGACCAGAAAGAACAGAGGTACATCATTATTACATTTACAGATTTTCACGACTAACTTCACAGTAACTCAGACAAAAACAAACCTTTCTATGTCACATATAAATAAGAATTAGAAGACGAAAGAGTAACAGACCGACACGTAGAAAAAAAAAAGGAGGAGAAAAAATATAAGACAAATAGGATGATGGAGAAGAATCAGTAGTTTGCTATCTCACTAGCAGTTTAGGGACGGTTTATTAGAATAAGAGTCAATGAAAAGAGTTGCCCTGAATGAACTCTCGAGAGTAATTCGACTGCCGTGAAATACACAAATATTCCGAGTATAGGAGAAAGAAGTTTTTGATGACGTTTCGGTCCAACTTGACTACTGACTAGTAACACTAACATACCAAGATGAAGGGAACAGTGACGGGATGAAGAGAGGAAGAAAGAAGGAAGTGGAGAAGTAGTGGTAGAGGTAATGTTGGTAGTGGGAGTAGTAGTAGTAGAAGCAGTTGTAGTAGTAGTAGTAGTAGTAGTAGTAGTAGTAGTAGTAGTAGTAGTAGTAGTAGTAGTAGTAGTAGTAGTAGGTTGTGGTAGTAGTAGTAGTAGGTATGTAGTAGTAGTAGTAGTAAGTTAGTAGTAGTAGTAGTAAGTAGTAGTAGTTAGTGTAGTAGTAGTAGTAGCGGTGGTAGTAGTAGTAGTAGTAGTAGTAGTAGTAGTAGTAGTAGTAGTAGTAGTAGTAGTAGTAGTAGTAGTAGTAGTAGTAGTAGTAGTAGTAGTAGTAGCGGTGGTAGTAGTAGTGTATGTAGTAGTAGTAGTATGTAGTAGTAGTTGTAGTAGTGTATAGTATGTAGTAGTAGTAGTAGTAGTAGTAGTAGTAGTAGTAGTAGGTGTGGTAGTAGTAGTAGTAGTAGTGGTAGTGTAGTAGTAGTAGTGTGTAGTAGTAGTAGTAAGTAGTAGTAGTAAGTAGTAGTAGTGAGTAGTTAGTAGTAGTAGTAGTAGTAGAAGCAGTTGTAGTAGTATGTAGTAGGTAGTAGTAGTAGTATTAGTGGTAGGTAGTAGTAGTGTAGTAGTAGTAGTAGTAGATAGTAGTAGTAGTAGTAGTAGTAGTGGTAGTAATAGTAGTAGTAGTAGTAGTAGTAGTAGTAGTAGTAGTGGTAGTAGTAGTAGTAGTAGTAGTAGTAGTAGTAGTAGGTAGTAGTAGTAGTAGTAGTAGTAGTAGTAGTAGTACGGTGGTAGTAGTAGTAGTAGTAGTGGTAGTAGTAGTTAGTAGTAGTTAGTAGTAGTAGTAGTAGTAGTGTAGTATAGTAGTGTAGTGAAGAGTATGATAGTGTAGTAGTAGTAGTAGTAGTAGTAGTAGTAGAAGCAGTTGTAGTAGTAGTAGTGTGATGAATGGTTTGAAAAACCGACAAGTTGAAGATTGAGACACTTATGCAGCATATGGGAATCTTTATTCAGGAAACGTTTCGCCACACAGTGGCTTCATCAGTCCAATACAAAGAGGAAGGCGTAAGGAGAGGAGAAGTATGAGGTAATCAGTCCCTCAGCCTGGAGTCGATGTGTTCAGTCCATCAATCTTGTAGAATGTACAGCATAGGGCCGTAGACGTGGCTTATATACTGTAGTGAGGTGACTTGAAGCAGACGGAGACGGGATCATAGTGGTATCATCCACTAGTCGAAGTAGGTCTTTGTCCAAAGGTTGAACAAGCGTTGAAGAATTCTTTGTAAGAATTTGTAAGAATTTGTAAGAATTTGTAAGAATTCTTCAACGCTTGTTCAACCTTTGGACAAAGACCTACTTCGACTAGTGGATGATACCACTATGATCCCGTCTCCGTCTGCTTCAAGTCACCTCACTACAGTATATAAGCCACGTCTACGGCCCTATGCTGTACATTCTACAAGATTGATGGACTGAACACATCGACTCCAGGCTGAGGGACTGATTACCTCATACTTCTCCTCTCCTTACGCCTTCCTCTTTGTATTGGACTGATGAAGCCACTGTGTGGCGAAACGTTTCCTGAATAAAGATTCCCATATGCTGCATAAGTGTCTCAAACTTCAACTTGTCGGTTTTTCAAACCATTCATCACAACTGTCAGACACTGCAGCATCATGGGATCTTCTTACAAAGAATTCTTCAACGCTTGTTCAACCTTTGGACAAAGACCTACTTCGACTAGTGGATGATACCACTATGATCCCGCCTCCGTCTGCTTCAAGTCACCTCACTACAGTATATAAGCCACGTCTACGGCCCTATGCTGTACATTCTACAAGATTGATGGACTGAACACATCGACTCCAGGCTGAGGGACTGATTACCTCATACTTCTCCTCTCCTTACGCCTTCTTCTTTGTATTGGACTGATGAAGCCACTGTGTGGCGAAACGTTTCCTGAATAAGATTCCCATATGCTGCATAAGTGTCTCAATCTTCAACTTGTCGGTTTTTCAAACCATTCATCACAACTGTCAGACACTGCAGCATCATGGGATCTTCTTACAAAGAATTCTTCAACGCTTGTTCAACCTTTGGACAAAGACCTACTTCGACTAGTGGATGATACCACTATGATCCCGCCTCCGTCTGCTTCAAGTCACCTCACTACAGTATATAAGCCACGTCTACGGCCCTATGCTGTACATTCTACAAGATTGATGGACTGAACACATCGACTCCAGGCTGAGGGACTGATTACCTCATATTCTCCTCTCCTTACGCCTTCCTCTTTGTATTGGACTGATGAAGCCACTGTGTGGCGAAACGTTTCCTGAATAAGATTCCCATATGCTGCATAAGTGTCTCAATCTTCAGTAGTTAGTGGTATAGTATATAATGTAGTAGTAGTAGTAGTATAGTGGTGATAGTTTATAATAGATGTAGTGTTAACTGTTGGAAAAGATATGTAGTAGTATGAGTACAGTATAGTAGTCGTCTGTTAAGTAGTATAAGTATATAGTAGTTAGGTAGTGTGTAGTATAATGAAGAGACTTGTTATTAACGTTAGCAATGAAAATAATTACTTTATACCAGATACTGAGCTAAGAGGAGAAATAACAGACCATGGAAATCCATTATTAAATCCAGGTATATATATTATATATATATATATATATATAATATATATATATATATATAATAATTATATATATATATATATTATGTATAGTATATAGTATATATATATATTATAGTATTATATATATAAATTTATAACTTTAATAAATATAATTATATATAATATATATATGAACATAAAGAATACATTAAATCCCAGGGTATATATATAAAATATATATATATATATATATATACATATATATTATATATATATATATAATAAGTATATATATATAATTATATGAATGCAAATTAATATACATGATTGAAATGATATAGTAAAATATCCAAATGTTATATAGACTACTAACATTATAAATAGTAATATATATTTAAATATAATGTATGCAACAGACCATGTGCAAAATGAATAAGAATTCCAGCGTTTCGTGACTATAAATCAAACATGAAATAAAGTACGAGCATTAAAGGGCTACCAACTATCACATCCCACAACAAAGCAACACCTGACTCACGAAATCGTAATGACACGATTGCAAACAAACCATACCCCGGCTGGGATTGAACCCCGCGGTCAGAGAGTCACAAAACTCCAGCCCGTCGCGTTAGCCACTAGACCAGCTAGCCACAATAAGATTCGTCCAACTAGGTATATTTCTACACCATAGGAATGTTAGCACAGGCACCACTGTGACCACAAATGCAAGTTTTTACAGCGAATCTCCAGCTAGCGTGGCCGTGACGGGGTATGGTTTGTTTGCAATCGTGTCATTACGATTTCGTGAGTCATGTTGACGGCAGTGAAGGGACTTGAGCTAGGGTTCGTCACGGCCACGCTAGTTGGAGATTCGTCTGTAAAAACTTGCATTTGTGGTCACAGTGGTGCCTGTGCTAACCTTCCTATGGTGTAGAAATATACCTAGTTGGACGAATCTTATTGTGGCTAGCTGGTCTAGTGGCTAACGCGACGGGCTGGAGTTTTGAGACTCTCTGACCGCGGGTTCAATCCCAGCTGGGGTATGGTTTGAAAGTAACACCTGACGCGCGACTCATAAGAAAGGGAACACTGCAGCAGGCCCGCTGGCCCAACTAGACAGGTCCTTCACACAACCCACCAACAAACTATTCTACCCAAGAATTAAGAATTTTAAAATTTATTATTTGTCCAATGTATTATTAAATTCTTCCTAAATTCTATTAATTATAAATGGATCTAATTTATATAAACCAAAGGAAATATTCATATTACTGTCAAAACTGCTTTTTATGAAACAAGATTCAATTATATTTCTGTCAACAATGGACTTGCTTGATACAACTTTCTCAACTTTTTGAAAATCAATTGGATGGTTAAAATCTCTCACATGAATAAATAGAGAATTGGAAGCTTGTCCAGTTCTAATGCTATATTTATGTTGTTTTAATCTTAGTTCGAGACTTTTACCAGTTTGACCGTAATAAACTTTATCGCAAATTTTACAAGGAATCTTGTAGACACATTTTGGGGGGAATTCTTTATCAATAGTTTTTTTACTGTATCAAGATTTTTAAATATAACTTTGATATTAAAAGTCTTAAGAAGAGAAGGCATATCAACCAAGTTTTCATGGTAAGGGAGAACCAACATATTTTTAGTTGAATAAGGTTTGTTATCCCTTTTTGGATTGTAAAAAGTATTTCTAGCAATTTTAAAAGATTTATCAATTACGTTTCTTGGGTATTTCAAATCATTACCTATTTCATAAATTTTGGATATTTCTTAATCTATGAACTCTGGACTACAAATACACAAAGCTGTGAAGAATAATAGTGGACATAGGAACAGTTATTTGTAGGTTTTCTGTAAAATTTTAATTTGAACTCATTATTACCCTTAATAATTAAAACATCTAGAAAAGGCAATGAGTTATTTTCCTCAAACTCAACAGTAAAGTTTATGGAATGGGGCTAAGCTATTTAATTTACCAAGGAAATGGTGTATATCTACATTCTTGGGCATAAGACACAAAATATTATCAACATATCTGAACCATTTAACACTATTACGGAGGATTGTGTTAAGCAGCCTTGTTTCAAGGTTTTTAACACAATTTCCTTGGTAAATTAGACAGCTGGGTTGGTTGACCAGGAGCAGGAAGTGTGGGTTACTGGGTTGGTTGACCAGGGGCAGGAAGTGTGGGTTTACTGGGTTGGTTGACCAGGGGCAGGAAGTGTGGGTTACTGGGTTGGTTGACCAGGGTAGGAAGTGTGGGTTACTGGGTTGGTTGATCAGGGGCAGGAAGTGTGGGTTTACTGGGTTGGTTGACCAGGGTAGGAAGTGTGGGTTACTGGGTTGGTTGATCAGGGGTAGGAAGTGTGGGTTACTGGGTTGGTTGACCAGGGGCAGGAAGTGTGGGTTACTGGGTTGGTTGACCAGGAGCAGGAAGTGTGGGTTACTGGGTTGGTTGACCAGGAGCAGGAAGTGTGGGTTACTGGGATGGTTGACCAGGAGCAGGAAGTGTGGGTTACTGGGTTGGTTGACCAGGAGCAGGAAACGTGGGTTACTGGGTTGGTTGACCAAAAGCAGGAAGTGTGGGTTACTGAGTTGGTTGACCAAAAGCAGGAAGTGTGGGTTACTGGGTTGGTTGACCAGGAGCAGGAAGCGTGGGTTACTGGGTTGGTTGACCAGGAGCAGGAAGTGTGGGTTACTGGGTTGGTTGACCAGGAGAAGGAAGCGTGGGTTATTGGGTTGGTTGACCAGGAGCAGGAAGTGTGGGTTACTGGGTAGGTTGACCAGGAGCAGGAAGCGTGGGTTACTGGGTTGGTTGACCAGGAGCAGGAAGTGTGGGTTACTGGGTTGGTTGACCAGGGGTAGGAAGTGTGGGTTACTGGGTTGGTTGACCAGGGGTAGGAAGTGTGGGTTACTGGGTTGGTTGACCAGGGGTAGGAAGTGTGAGTTACTGGGTTGGTTGACCAGGAGCAGGAAGTGTGGGTTACTGGGTTGGTTGACCAGGATCAGGAAGTGTGCGTTACTGGGTTGGTTGATCAGGAGCAAGAAGTGTGGGTTACTGGGTTGGTTGACCAGGAGCAGGAAGCGTGGGTTACTGGGTTGGTTGACCAGGAGCAGGAAGCGTGGGTTACTGGGTTGGTCGACCAGGGGCAGGGAGTGTGGGTTACTGGGTTGGTTGACCAGGAGCAAGAAGCGTGGGTTACTGGGTTGGTTGATCAGGAGAAGGGAGTGTGGGTTACTGGGTTGGTTGACCAGGGGCAGGGAGTGTGGGTTACTGGGTTGGTTGACCAGGAGCAGGAAGCATGGGTTACTGGGTTGGTTGACCAGGGGCAGGGAGTGTGGGTTACTGGGTTGGTTGACCAGGAGCAGGGAGTGTGGGTTACTGGGTTGGTTGACCAGGGGCAGGGAGTGTTGGTTACTGGGTTGGTTGACCAGGAGCAGGAAGCGTGGGTTACTGGGTTGGTTGACCAGGAGCAGGGAGCGTGAGTTACTGGGTTGGTTGACCAGGAACAGGAAGCGTGGGTTACTGGGTTGGTTGACCAGGGGCAGGAAGTGTGGGTTACTAGGTTGGTTGACCAGGGACAGGAAGTTTGGGTTACTGGGTTGGTTGACCAGGGGCAGGATGTGTGGGTTTACTTGGTTGGTTGACCAGGGTAGGAAGTGTGGGTTACTGGGTTGGTTGACCAGGAGCAGGAAGTGTGGGTTACTGGGTTGGTTGACCAGGGGTAGGAAGTGTGGGTTACTGGGTTGGTTGACCAGGGGTAGGAAGTGTGAGTTACTGGGTTGATTGACCAGGGGCAGGAAGTGTGGGTTACTGGATTGGTTGACCAGGGGCAGGGAGTGTGGGTTACTGGGTTGGTTGACCAGGAGCAGGAAGCGTGGGTTACTGTTTGGTTGACCAGGAGCAGGAAGCGTGGGTTACTGGGTTGGTTGACCAGGAGCAGGGAGTGTGGGTTACTGGGTTGGTTGACCAGGAGCAGGAAGCGTGGGTTACTGGGTTGGTTGACCAGGAGCAGGGAGTGTGAGTTACTGGGTTGGTTGACCAGGGGCAGGGAGTGTTGGTTACTGGGTTGGTTGACCAGGGGCAGGGAGTTTGGGTTACTGGGTTGGTTGACCAGGGGCAGGGAGTGTTGGTTACTGGGTTGGTTGACCAGGAGCAGGAAGCGTGGGTTACTGGGTTGGTTGACCAGGAGCAGGGAGTGTGAGTTACTGGGTTGGTTGACCAGGAACAGGAAGCGTGGGTTATTGGGTTGGTTGACCAGGGGCAGGAAGTGTGGGTTACTAGGTTGGTTGACCAGGGACAGGAAGTGTGGGTTACTGGGTTGGTTGACCAGGGCCAGGAAGTGTGGGTTTACTGGGTTTGTTGACCAGGGTAGGAAGTGTGGGTTACTGGGTTGGTTGACCAGGGGTAGGAAGTGTGAGTTACTGGGTTGGTTGACCAGGGGCAGGGAGTGTGGGTTACTGGGTTGGTTGACCAGGGGCAGGGAGTGTGGGTTACTGGGTTGGTTGACCAGGAGCAGGAAGCGTGGGTTACTGTTTGGTTGACCAGGAGCAGGAAGCGTGGGTTACTGGGTTGGTTGACCAGGAGCAGGGAGTGTGGGTTACTGGGTTGGTTGACCAGGAGCAGGAAGCGTGGGTTATTGGGTTGGTTGACCAGGAGCAGGGAGTGTGAGTTACTGGGTTGGTTGACCAGGGGCAGGGAGTGTGGGTTACTGGGTTGGTTGACCAGGGGCAGGGAGTGTGGGTTACTGGGTTGGTTGACCAGGGGCAGGGAGTGTTGGTTACTGGGTTGGTTGACCAGGAGCAGAAAGCGTGGGTTACTGGGTTGGTTGACTAGGAGCAGGAAGCGTGGGTTACTGGGTTGGTTGACCAGGGGCAGGGAGTGTGGGTTACTGGGTTGGTTGACCAGGAACAGGAAGCGTGGATTACTTGGTTGGTTGACCAGGGGTAGGGTGTGTGGGATACTGGGTTGGTTGACCAGGAGCAGGAAGCGTGGGTTACTGGGTTGGTTGACCAGGGGCAGGAAGTGTGGGATACTGGGTTGGTTGACCAGGGGTGGGTGGCATTAGTTACAGAAAGCCTTTCAGCTGGTCAGTAATAACAGCTGGTCAGCAATAACAGCTGGTCAGTAATAACACCTGGTCAGCAATAACAGCTGGTCGGTAATAACAGCTGGTCGGTAATAACAGCTGGTCGGTAATAACAACTGGTCGGTAATAATAGCTGGTCAGCAATAACAGCTGGTCAGCAATAACAGCTGGTCAGTAATAACAGCTGGTCAGCAATAACAGCTGGTCGGTAATAACAGCTGGTCGGTAATAACAGCTGGTCAGCAATAACAGCTGGTCAGCAATAACAGCTGGTCGGTAATAACAGCTGGTCGGTAATAACAGCTGGTCAGCAATAACAGCTGGTCAGCAATAACAGCTGTTCATTAATAACCACATCTCGCAGCACTACAAGAGATGTGGTAATACCAAGACCTATTCTTGTAAAACCCTCTCTAAAAAGAGAGTTAGAGAGAGAGAGAGAGAGAGAGAGAGAGAGAGAGAGAGAGAGAGAGAGAGTATATGATTGTCAAGTAATAATATCTCAATATCTTCTGAAATAAGCCTGCCATAGCTAGTGAACTAGATTAAATATTTAACGAAATCCTCATCACTCCACTGAAGTCTCCCAGCTCAGGCTGACACATTTCATTACCTCGTGTAAGGAACACATTCTGTGTAATGGAATATGTCAAGGCAACGTTGCTTCCTTTTGATTCCACAATGAAACTATCACATAGATATGTAGCAGCACACTTCGCATGTGGTCAATATGTATATATATATTTTTTTTGTATTTTTATAAAATTCTCTTACAGTGGGAAATGTGCGTTTATCGTTGAGAAATTCCTGAGTGGTGGCTGACTCCAAGTTAATGGAGTGACTTTCAGAACTAGAGTAGCGGCAGTGCCTTTTTGATTTCGAGTTGTGGTAGTGCGTTTTTGATTTAGAGTGGTGGTAGTGGCTTTTTGATTTAGAGTGGTGGTAGTGGCTTTTTGATTTAGAGTGGTGGTAGTGTTTTTTTGATTTAGAGTGGCGGTAGTGGAGTCTTGATTCAGAGGAGTGGTTGTTGCGGCTTCTTGATCCAGTGTAATAGTAGTGGCTTCTTGATCCAGAGTGGTGTATAGCCCTTAAATTAAAGGTGTCAAGATTGCCTTTCTAAAGGTGGTTAGATATGCCATTAAATTAAAGGTGACTAGATAATCTGTTAAATTAAAGGAGACCGAATAGTCTGTTAAATTAAAGGTGATTTCGTAGACCCAAATAATCAAAGGTGACAGGCTAGCCTCTTAAATCAGTGTGGTGTTACAGCTTACATTTATACCCCTTGTCCCAATAAAATTCTCCAGTGTTATAATCCTATATATTAGACTATTGCACAAGCGAAACGTCTCAACAATAAAGATATCCAAGTGATGTACACAAGTCTTATTCCTCAACTCGTCGGTATTGTTTACCGTTTTCATTTTGAGTAACAAAGAGTACTTCGGCCTTGCAGGACCTCTGGTTTCCAGCCTCGCTGGAAACCAGAGGTCCAGTTAATGGCTTCATACTGAGAGAAGTGGGGCGAGAAGCTGCAGCTGCCACCACAATGTCTTACAAATTAATGTTTCATTGACGGGTTGGCAGCATGTAAGAGTGTAATAGACCGGAGTATTGGTTTCCATAGGCGTTCCAGGCTGTTAACTGTGGCGTGTGTGTTTCTCTGAATGCTACCATTCCAGGTTGCGTAATAGCTGCTGTACCGTGCATGCTGCCATTCCAGGTTGCGTACTAGCTGTTGTACTGTGAATGTTGCCTTTCCAGGTTCCGTACTAGCTGCTGTATTGTGAATGCTACCATTCCAGGTTGCGTACTAGCTGCTGTACTGTGAATGTTGCCATTCCAGGTTGCGTACTAGCTGCTGTACTGTGAATACTGCCATTCCAGGTTGCGTACCAACTGCTGTACTGTGAATGCTGCCATTCCAGGTTGCATACTAGCTGCTGTACTGTGAATGCTACCATTCCAGGTTGCGTACCAACTGCTGTACTGTGAATGTTGCCATTCCAGGTTGCGTACCAACTGCTGTACTGTGAATGCTGCCATTCCAGGTTCCGTACTAGCTGCTGTACTGTGAATGCTACCATTCCAGGTTGCGTACCAACTGCTGTACTGTGAATGTTGCCATTCCAGGTTGCGTACTAGCTGCTGTACTGTAAATACTGCCATTCCAGGTTTCGTACCAACTGCTGTACTGTGAATGCTGCCATTCCAGGTTGCGTACCAACTGCTGTACTGTGAATGCTGCCATTCCAGGTTGCTTACTAGCTGCTGTACTGTCAATGCTACCATTTCAGTTTACTTACTAGCTACTGTACTTTGAATTTTACCTTTGCAGTTATGTACTGTACAAGGTAGTGTGACCCAAAGAAGAAAATACGTTCACCATAGCTCATTCAATAGCTATCTAGCTGGAAAAGTTCGAAACGTTCAGCGTAACCAGTGACATGCCTGTGATTTACAAACCAATGTTACTTATTTCTTGTAACTATTTGGGCGAAACATTGGGATACACTTGTCACCATCTGACGAAGATCCGTGCTTGCATACTGGAGAACTTTCAGTCACGATCATCGTCATGTTGAGCGAAACTTTATAAGTGATTAAAGACGGTTGGGTGAAACGTTGTACATACAAAAGTCTTCACTGCAGTAGTATCTTTGTTACCAGACAGATGTAAACAACTACAGATGTAAACAACTATAGGCCAATATCAAACTTACCATTGCTATCCAAAATCTTCAAGAAACTCGTGCACAGGAGACTATATTCATTTATAACGTCACAAAACATACTCAACCCTTGCCAATTTGGATTCAGGAAAAATAAAAGCACTAATGATGCAATTATAAAAATGATAGACCTGCTTTACACAGCATTGGAACATAAGGAATATCCGCTAGGAATTTTTATTGACCTAAGAAAAGCGTTTGACACAGTTGACCACGGCATACTACTCCACAAACTTGATCACAAACTCGGCCATGCGCTTGCATATTTCAAATCCTACCTTTCTAATAGGTATCAGTATGTCACCATTAAAGACACAGCCTCATCAATACGGCCACTTGATACTGGAGTTCCGCAGGGAAGTGTCCTTGGTCCCCTGCTCTTCCTCATTTACATCAATGGTCTTCCAAACATATCCCAACACCTGAAACCCATTCTCTTTGCTGACGACACGACTTACGTCATCTCCCACCCTAATCTTGCCACCCTCAACACCATTGTTAACGAGGAGCTGCTCAAAATATCGACTTGGATGACAGCCAATAAACTTACACTTAACACTGACAAAACCTACTATATTAGGTTTGGTAGCAGAGCAGGTGTTGCGCAACTTAACATTAAGATCGACAACACTCTAATTGCCAAACATAATGAGGGCAAATTACTTGGCCTATACCTCGACAACAACCTAAATTTCAGCACCCATATCCAACACATAACAAAAAAAGTATCCAAAACGGTGGGGATCCTCTCCAAGATACGATACTACGTGCCGCAAACTGCCCTTCTCACGCTATACCATTCACTTATATATCCATACCTCACCTATGCTATCTGTGCTTGGGATTCAACTGCAGCAACACCTAAAGCCATTAATAACCCAACAAAAAGCTGTAGTATGAATAATCACTAAATCACATCCCTGGCAACACACCCCTCCTCTTCATAGATCTAAACTTACTCCCTGTTCAGAACATCCACACTTACTACTGTGCAATCTATATCTACAGGACCTTAAATTCCAATATTTACCTTGACCTAAAACGCTTTCTTGATAGTTGTGACAGGATCCACAGGCATAACACTAGACACAAAAATCTCTGTGACATTCCCCGTGTTCGACTAAACCTTTACAAAAATTCAATGTATTTCAAAGGACCTAAAATCTGGAACACCCTACCTGAAAACTCTAGAACTGCAGACACACTCATCACTTTCAAAACTACAGTTAGAAAACATCTTATCTCCCTGATACGCCCGACAACTAACTACATGATAACCACTTGGTGGTTCACAATTACACTCACTCACCCACTGACTATAAACACAGAAATACTAAACTTAATCTTAAAATAATGAATCCTAACTAGTCATAAGTTTGCCTATGATACTCCAATATAGACACTTTGTATTGTGCTAAAACAAAAGCATTCACATTGCTAAATTCACAAATTATAATGTAGTCACTTAGCCTTAATACCATAATCTGTAAGGATTTACTGTTAAGAATTAATCTAAGTCTGCTCGAAATGCCTAGCCATGCTAGGTGTCCTAGTGGCCCCCTCTGTAATTAGTATTTTATAACATATAAACCACACAATATCCAAATCCTGTAAACCCCACATTGTAACCCTTATAGAGAATAAACTTGATTTGATTTGATTTAAAAAAAAGAGAGAAAGAGCTAGAGCGAGTACTGAAGACAACAGAAAAGAGGAAGCTTAAGTTACTGGTTTGTACTGGGACGACGTTTCGCCCTGTGTAGAACTTTATCAAGTCATGACTTCAAAAGTTCTACTGAGAAGAAAATTTGACTTGATAATACTCCATAATGAGAGAAACATGACCTGTTAAAGCTTTACAGAGTGAAACGTAAGTCTGTACACAAGATCGAAATATGATAAATCTCTACACTGAGCGAAATGTTGTTCATAAAAATCTTCTGCTGCAACGTCTGTCTTATCTATTGTACTGAAGCACTGCAACGAAATTTGACGTCAATTGATAAAGACACATGTGCAACACCTGGCTATATTTTTGTGGAGATATATCGCCAACTAGCGTCTTTATCAGTCCGATATAGAGAAGAAAGGAAGTAAGGCGGAGATGGGTTAATTCGAGGCAATCAGCCCCTAAGCTATGGATTAATACTACTAGTGAGCCCCGCCAACATGTGACACCACCTCCAGCTGCTTCACCTCACCGGTTACCAGTACATCAAGTGTTACACATGTCTCATACGTTTGGACACGTCAGAGTTGAAGAATTACAGAGGAATTAAATGTAATGAGTTAACCAAGAATACATGTCTCAGCAAATAGATCTTCGAAGAAAGACAAATGACAGAATAGATATAAAAAAAAGTTCTAAGAGCCTTCAGAAATCTTTGGGATAAAAAAAAAGTTTTAGTGAATGCTAAATAAAAGGAATAAGGTGTCCAGTAAGTCTGGAACCAAATGGAAAAGAACAGATAAAAACCAATAATTAAGATTTTTATTCAGGGAACTTGTGTCTTATCCATCAACTGGTCGGTATTGTATAACAGAAGTTTAGTTGAGATTGATCATGTAAAGCGAATGTATGATCAAATTTTAATTTAATTTTGTGAGGTTTCCCGGGTTCATGAGAATGGTCTCTCCTAAGACTGGAAGTTTGGGATGGCTAATCAGAAGCTCATGAAGACCTGTCGATATACTAAAGACGTAGCAGTACATCAGGACCAACGAAGAAAAATTCAGAGACAAGATTTTTGCCAATCAGAGAGCAGTTGAATGTTTTCTCCAGACAGTAATCAGCCAATGAGCAGCGGGAGGGTTATTTCCCCGGGGTGTGGGAGCAGCCAATCAGGGGCCAGAAAGTCCCACCACGGAGCTATATAATTTTCAAGCTCAAGACATTTGTGATTAGTTTCCTCCCTGCTGCACGAGAAACTTGATGCGGTCTCCCCAGACCTGCAGGATTCACTCACTGACGCATTTTTACCTCTTAAGGGAAGGGCCCTTGATTCAAGAAACAGGGACTATTCTCCCCTTTCTCTCTGATCTAGTTCAATTCTTCCCTCCGATAAGAATAGTAGTTCATCTATATCTAATGGATAGTAATTTTATGATAGTCTTATATAGTAATCCAATAGCTTTAAATGGTAGGTAGGTGGTAGATTCACCGGTATAATCGCCCTGCCCGGGCCTTGTCCAAGAGGTGGCCCGGCCTTGGCTCCCTGTCGGGGGAATGTCTCAGACCAATATCTGCCATGGGAGGAGGTACAAGTACCTCCTCATCGTCTGGGACCAGCTGTCCCCAGGCCTAGCCCCATTCCCCATCCCCACGGGGCTCGAAGGGAGAAGCTAGGGACCTTGGGCTGCTCAAACAACGCCCACACTATGCTCGAAGGGTGTGGCAGCTGCATAGCAGCAGACAATGTCAAGAAGTGCAAAGGCAGCAAGCACTACAGGATCCTTTTGGAGCCACACCTCAACTTTGGGCCGAAGCCCTAGCACTGGGGAAGCTCAAAAATGCCTCTTACTGTGTGTGCTGCTGCTGCTGCTACTTCACTTGTCTATTGCTTTAAATGGAGTGTAATACCTAGCTGGGTTAAGCTAATGGTTAAGCCATTCAGGAAACACTTGTTTCCAGATCGTCAGGAAACACTTGTTTCCAGATCGTCAGGAAACAGGTGTTTCCTGATGATTAACTTGTGTTGTTTTGTTTACTGGCCAATTTTTTTGTATCTGAGGAAAATTGATAAATTATTGTGGAGAAAATGGAACAAGAGAACACCAACATTGTTACTGAACGTTCATTTATTCACACATACACACACAGGAGCTGTGAATCGACCCCTGTAACCACATTTAGGCGAGTGCATTACCAAAAAAATAAAAAAAAATGCGTGGATGATCAATAACACCAATAATTATAAATAATAATAATAATAATAATAATAATAATAATAATAATAATAATAATGTAATAAAGTTGGTAGAACTACCGACAATATGTAAAGTAAAAGGACACAAGTGCAACTAATGTGACATTTTATTGTGGCAACGTTTCGCTCACCAGGAGCTTTATCAAGCCATTACAAACAATACATGGACACAGTGGGTATATAAAGGCTCAGAGTGAGGTGCAACACTAGTGAGGTACCATTTCGATGTTCACTAGTGGTAGTAGTAGTAGTAGTAGTAGTAGTAGTAGTAGTAGTAGTAGTAGTAGTAGTAGTAGTAGTGACAAAAGTAATACAATATTGTAGAGCAATTAATTCGTACATGAGTAAAAGGATATAAAAGCTATTACTTGGGTAACATAAAAATTGGTTGGACAAATATAGACTGGAAAGAGGCAGGTTGTTTCAGTGTTCACTCTCTGTAATGTGCTTTGTGTAGTATAACAGGAGAGACTATGTGATGGCAGGGTTTACTGTTTTCAGGAGGATTCTTGCTAAGACTTCGGAGATGGTGAAGCTGCCGTTGTTTTGTTTAATTGTATTTGAAACAGCGATCAGTGCTGATTCGAGGCACTTGCGTCTGCGGAAATTAGTTTCTTTGATCACTAATTGGGCGTCTCTGAATTTCATGAGATGATTGGTGGAATTTCGGTGTTGTACACAGGCGTTGTTCAAGTTATCGTTCCTACATGCGTAAATGTGTTCATTGAGGCGGGTGTCGAGGTTTCTTGCTGTTTCACCTACGTAAATCTTGTCACAGCCTCCACAGGGTATAGTGTAAACTCCTGCATTGACTGGTTCGTGGTGCTTGGATCTTGTCCTGGTTAGATCCTTTATTGAAGTGCTAGAAGCGATGGCGACTCTGGTGTTAGCTTGTGAAAGTACTTTTGAGACGTTCAGTGCAACCTGGCTGTTGGGAAGAATTATAACTTTGTTGGAAGTGGTGTTGATGCGTGGAGAATTAATGATCTGAAGAGCTCTTTTCTTGCAGTCTTTGATGAAAAAAGAAGGAAAATGTAACTCAGTGAATGTTTGGTGAATGTATGTACATTCCTCGTCAAGAAACTCAGGACTACAAATTCGGTATGCTCTTAGGAAAAACCCGATGATGATGCCTCTTTTGGTCTTGGTATCTTGACTGGAATAGAAGTGTGTGAGATCATTTTTATTGGTGGGTTTCCGATAAACTTGAAATCTTAGGTTGTCTACTTTGTGAATGAGGACGTCGAGGAAAGGTAGCTTGTCATTGGACTCTTCTTCTAGTGTAAACTGAATCGCCGGTTCAACTGCGCTGAGCCTTGCCTGAAGATTCCGTACATCAAAACGTTTGGGAGTTATTACGAGGACATCGTCCACGTAACGTAACCAAGTGACGCTTGAAGGGATAATGTTGGCGAAGTGTTCGGACTCTAGGTGTTCCATGTATAAGTTGGCTAGGACGGCACTTATGGGGGACCCCATTCCCATGCCGTAGGTTTGTTTGTAGAGGTTGTTATTGAAAGAAAAACAGTTGAAATTAACACAGAGTTCAATCAAGTCAACAAAATCTCCGGGAGGTAGAGTGATTTCCCTCTTCACATCAGGACCTTAATCTTCCTCTACCTCCCGGAGATTTTGTTGACTTGATTGAACTCTGTGTTAATTTCAACTGTTTTTCTTTCAATAACAAGCTCTACAAACAAACCTACGGCATGGGAATGGGGTCCCCCATCAGTGCCGTCCTAGCCAACTTATACATGGAACACCTAGAGTCCGAACACTTCGCCAACATCATCCCTTCAAGCGTCACTTGGTTACGTTACGTGGACGATGTCCTCGTAATAACTCCCAAACGTTTTGATGTACGGAATCTTCAGGCAAGGCTCAGCGCAGTTGAACCGGCGATTCAGTTTACACTAGAAGAAGAGTCCAATGACAAGCTACCTTTCCTCGACGTCCTCATTCACAAAGTAGACAACAACCTAAGATTTCAAGTTTATCGGAAACCCACCAATAAAAATGATCTCACACACTTCTATTCCAGTCAAGATACCAAGACCAAAAGAGGCATCATCATCGGGTTTTTCCTAAGAGCATACCGAATTTGTAGTCCTGAGTTTCTTGACGAGGAATGTACATACATTCACCAAACATTCACTGAGTTACATTTTCCTTCTTTTTTCATCAAAGACTGCAAGAAAAGAGCTCTTCAGATCATTAATTCTCCACGCATCAACACCACTCCCAACAAAGTTATAATTCTTCCCAACAGCCAGGTTGCACTGAACGTCTCAAAAGTACTTTCACAAGCTAACACCAGAGTCGCCATCGCTTCTAGCACTTCAATAAAGGATCTAACCAGGACAAAATCCAAGCACCACGAACCAGTCAATGCAGGAGTTTACACTATACCCTGTGGAGGCTGTGACAAGATTTACGTAGGTGAAACAGCAAGAAACCTCGACACCAGCCTCAATGAACACATTTACGCATGTAGGAACGATAACTTGAACAACGCCTGTGTACAACACCGAAATTCCATCAATCATCTCATGAAATTCAGAGACGCCCAATTAGTGATCAAAGAAACTAATTTCCGCAGACGCAAGTGCCTCGAATCAGCACTGATCGCTGTTTCGAATACAATTAAACAAAACAACGGCAGCATCACCATCTCCGAAGTCTTAGCAAGAATCCTCCTGAAAACAGTAAACCCTGCCATCACATAGTCTCTCCTGTTATACTACACAAAGCACATTACAGAGAGTGAACACTGAAACAACCTGCCTCTTTCCAGTCTATATTTATCCAACCTATTTTTATGTTACCCAAGTAATAGCTTCTATATCCTTTTACTCATGTACGGATTAATTGCTCTACCATATTGTATTACTTTTGTCACTACTACTACTACTACTACTACTACTACTACTACTACTACTACTACTACTACTACTACTACTACTACTACTACTACTACTACCACTAGTGAACATCGAAATGGTACCTCACTAGTGTTGCACCTCACTCTGAGCCTTTATATACCCACTGTGTCCATGTATTGTTTATAATGGCTTGATAAAGCTCCTGGAGAGCGAAACGTTGCCACAATAAAATGTCACATTAGTTGAACTTGTGTCCTTTTACTTTACATACAATAATAATAATATAGAAAATAAAGAACAGGTGAAAGTTCCATCAAGCTCTCTTATTGGTTATTCTAATGCTGGCAGGCTAGGCAAAGCCCTCCAATTGGCTCTCGCAATTCAGTCAAGTAGACTCACCAAGCTCCCTCATTGGTCACCTACCTCACCCTGACAGATACTTTTCCTGCCATTGGCTCGTCTCTGGACGGCGGGAGACCTGCGCGGCACGCTGACTGCCTGTCCAGTGTCCTTGATGGTGCTCCTGGAGGGAACATCTTCGAAGTCCTCCGCCGCTTTCTTCGGCGAATCCTGCCGAAGGAAGAATTTATTTTACGCGGGGGCTGGTGTGGGACCGGGCCGCGGGGAGCGGTGGCCCCCTCCGTGTGTGCCATTCATGAAATAAATGAGACACTTGGACAGCGTTTGTTATTTATTAACATGTCGGGTTTTATACAATTTATACACATACACATTCATTTATATACATTCAATTTACGCACATTTATACATATTCATTCATATACATAATAATAATACACATTCAATTTACGCACATTTACGCACATTCATTTATACACATTCATTTATACATATTCATTGATACACATCTATTTATATACTTTCATTTGCCTATACACATTTATACACCTTCATTTATACTAATTTATACACATTCATTGACCCATACACATTTATACGCCTTTATTTATACTCATTTATACACATTCATTTATATAAATTCATTTACACACGTTCAATTATGCACAATCTACACACATTTATACACATCCATTTATACATTTTCATTTATACACATTCATTTATACATTTTCATTTATACACATTCATTTGTACACATTCTGCCGGAGGATCTAGCGTCAGGGGAATTTACCCACACTAATGTTATCATTGCCGGGCGATAACAAGTCATTGCATCGATAAAAACAATCACTGCATTGATAACAACAGTCAATGCATCCATAAAAACAATCACTGCATTGATAACAACAGTAAAAGAATTGATAACAGTCAGAGCATTGATAACAAGTCTGGTCTAGTGGCTAACGCGACGGGCTGGAGTTTTGAGACTCTCTGACCGCGGGTTCAATCCCGGCCGGGGTATGGTTTAACAAGTCAGAGAATTGATAACAACAGTCAGGGCATTGATAACAAGTCAGAGAATTGATAACAACAGTCAGGGCACTGATAACAAGTCAATGCATTGATAACACCAGTCACTGCATTGGTAACAACAGTTACTGCATTGATAGCAAATCAGGGCACTGATAACAAATAACAACAGTCAGGGCATTGATAACAACAGTTACTGCATTGATAACAACAGTCAGGGCACTGATAACAAATAACAACAGTCAGGGCATTGATAACAACAGTCACTGCATTGATAATAACAGTCACTGCATTGATAACAACAGTCAGGGCATTGATAACAAGTCACTGCATTGATAACAACAATCATTGCATTGATAACAGTCAGAACATTGATAACAGCAGTCACTACATTAATAACAACAGTCACTGCATTGATAACAGTCAAGGCATTGATAACAATAGTCACTGCATTAATAACAACAATCACTGCATTGATAACAACAATCACTGCATTGATAAGAGCAGTCATTGCATTAATAACAACGGTCACTGTGCTGATAATAAGTCACTACATTGATAACAACGGTCACTGCATTGATAGCAAGTTACTGTACCTGCGGCCTGGAGACCTGAAGGAAGGTTCTGGGACCACTTACCTGCGGTCTGGAGACCTGAAGGCTGGTCCTACCATGTACCTGCGGTCTAAAGACCTGAAGGAGGGTCCTGGAACCACGTACCTGCGGTCTAAAGACCTGAAGGAAGGTCCTGGGACCACGTACCTGCGGTCTGGAGACCTGAAGGAGGGTCCTGGGCCGCACGTTGCGCATGGTCGTGGGTTCCTCAGGGACGTCACCAAGAACAACGTTGACCAGGGCGTACTCCATCAACGAGAAGAACACGAACACCGTACATGATGACATAAACACGTCGATGGCCTGAGGAACACAAAGGCGTATTATTAGTAGTATCGTCATAATAATAATAATATTGCTAATAATAATTATATATATATATTATTGTACCCACGGAACAAGTGGTATTGATCAACAACAACACTGCACTAAGACACATGTGCAACATCTGGATATCTTTATTGTAGACGTTTCGCCATCCAGTGGCTTTATCAATACAGATTCTAGGACATAATAGGAAGACAGTAGAACAGAGATTCTCCTCCACCACGATGCTTTGAACACTAACTCCAAGGCCGAGGGACTGATTACCTCATCTTTTGTATATAGTTCTACTGTCTTCCTATTATGTCCTAGAATCTGTATTGATAAAGCCACTGGATGGCGAAACGTCTACAATAAAGATATCCAGATGTTGCACATGTGTCTTAACTTTCATATTGTCGTTATTTTATACCTTTCTTGCACAACACTGCACTAGCCAAGGAGTCGAACCCATGCTGTTGTGGCCCGCCTCATGGTGAGAGAAAACGCATGACGCTTTAGACCACTAGATCACACAATCCTTGTGTTGTCTAGAGGTCTTAGGTAGTGCAGTGTTGTTATTGATATATATATATATATATATATATATATATATATATATATATATATATATATATATATATATACATATATATTCTCCCATGAGACAAGAATGGTACTTTGGGGTATTTCAATATATCTCTGAAAAAAAAGTGTCGGATACTTATTGGCCTATTTCGGCAATGGGCCAGGAACATGGTAGGTTCCTCCAGTTCCCTCCTTAATGAAGTGCTGAGAATTTCTCTATAGGACCCCTCTCACCCGCACAGTGACTGTTGTGAAATGAATATTTTAGATACGGGCCAAAATTATTCATTTTGATAACGGTTGCTGAGCAGGCAGTCGTTTTGATAAATAAATAACAAAAAGGCACAATACCGTGACTGGAACGATACACAAATAACCCGCACATAAAAGAGAGAAGCTTACGACGACGTTTCGGTCCGACTTGGACCATTGACTTTGTCAATGGTCCAAGTCGGACCGAAGCGTCGTCGTAAGCTTCTCTCTTTTATGTGCGGGTTATTTGTGAGTCGTTTTGATTTCTTTTTACACTAATGAAGGCATCCAGGCTTGATCCAAGAAGGAAGGGGAGCTAAACCTCCTTGAGTCAAGAACCCTTCACCGGGTTCACAGAATCACAGGATCACAGAAGAGGAGTGGTACCTTGATGTAGGAGACAGGTGGGAGTGACTTCTGTGAGTTAGCGTGTTGAGTGGAGAGTGTGAGGAGAGAGGTGACTCCCAGAGTAACTCTCGCCGGCACCGCCTCCGGCCGGATCCAGAAGCTGATCCAGGACATTATAACGATGAGGCAGGTGGGAATGTAGGTGTGGAAGAGGTAGTAGCCTAGGCGACGCTTGAAGGTGAACACGATCTCCAGGCAGGTGAAGTTACCTGAGGGAAAGTAGTGGTTAGGTTACTATGTTGCAGTAAAAATGGTAGAATTCCCCCCAAGTGTTAGGTAGAAGGACACAGATGCAACTAATGTGATATTTTATCGTGGCAACGTTTTTCTCTCCAGTTTTATCAACTCGTAACGGCCTGATAAACCTCCTGGGAAGCGAAACGTTGCATCAATAAAATGTCGCATTAGTGTCATCTGTGTCCTTTTACATAACTATGCGTTGAGTCATGAAAGGTAGGTGGTTATATTACTTGGCAATTACGTATATACCCAGTTGGAGTGGTTCCCTTTGTGGTCAATAATAATAATAATATCTTTATTTCTACAAGTATATGTACAGTACAAGGTATACAGTCCTCGCTGACATCAATGACATACTACTATATAGAAAGCCGCTTGTTATGCTGAGAATTTCGGGCAAATTAGGTCAGTTTTGTCCCAGGATGCGACCCACACCAGTCGACTAACACCCAGGTCCATTTTACTGATGGGTGAACATAGACATCCGGTGTAAAGAAACATGCCCAATGTTTCTACCCTCCCCGGGAATCGAACCCGGACACTCACAGTGTGAAGCAAGAGCTTCAGCTACCAGGCCACGGGGTACCGTAGTTAACTTCAGGAAAAAGGAACCTGGTTGGTGTGTTATTAGGTGTGGGCGTCAATGTCCCGAACTCCTACTCACAGATAAGATACTGACATTTTTCCTTATTTTTATCCATTTTAGCATGATGAAAAGATTTACCTAATTTTTTTTATGTTCAATTTGCAAGAGACTGGTTAATTGCCACACACACACACACACACACACACACACACACACACACACACACACACACACACACAGAGGTATGATAAAGCTCACGGCTCAGGGAGAGTGACCTAGTAGCGATCAGTGAAGAGGCGGGGCCAGGAGCTCGGACTCGACCCCCGCAACCTCAACTAGGTGAGTACAACTAGGTGAGTACACACACACACACACACACACACCAAATACTGAGAGGAATCGACAAGATGGACAGAGACAGGACGCTCCAGAGATGGGACACAGCAACAAGGGGTCACAGTTGGAAGCTGAAGACTCAGATGAATCACAGAGATGTTAGGAAGTATTTCTTCAGTCATAGAGTTGTCAGGAAGTGGAAAAGTCTGGCGAGTGAGGTAGTGGAGGCAGGATCCATACATAGCTCCAAGAAGAGGTATGATGAAGCTCACAGAGCGGGAAAAGTGACCTAGTAGCGGCCAGTGAAGAGGGGGGCCAGGAGCTGTGAATCGACCCCTGCAACCACAGCTAGGTAAGTATGGATGCATACACAAACACACACACAGTTAGGTGAGTACACATTAAGCTCATATAGAAACTTACACGACATGAACACACGTTGTTCCGAGATTTAGCTCAGAAAGCTTAGGGGTCCTGTGAGAGCCATTTATATTAATAAACTGACTAGACTACATGATATTTTTCTGAGGCTCGTGTTTCTGTGTCCGTGTCTGCCAGACATATTCCCCATGAAGACTCAAATGATTCGATGAAAGTAACATCTGAGAGCCTTCCATTAAGAGGTTTGAGTCCGCATGTAAGCATAATAACAGGGAAAATAATAATAGCTAAAAGCCTTTCATTTGTGCTCCTGCAAGCCTTTGTCTGCATTGTAATTTTCTGAAGCGTTGCTGAAATTGCACTTTCAGTTATCCTGAGAGAGAAATGCTTAATGATTTTTCAAGGATATTTACCCCCTCCGTTTTCTAAAATCTTCATGTCGACTCTTAGACATTATTCTGAAACCTCATTTCTTTGTACTCATTTTGAAAGTTAATCTGTTATCGTACGTCCATTTTTGGAAAGTATAATTTCGTCTCCGGAATGGAAGTCCATCAGCTAGGAACGAGAACGAAGAACTTCACAATGAGACTATGTTTGACGTCACTTGTCAATTGTAAGGGTCGGGAATACGTTCTCATTCTCTCTCTCATTCTTTCTTTCTCTCTCTCTCTGTCTCTTTCCCCAATGGAAATAAGTCACTCTGACTTTTTTGGGTTATCGTAGGTTCTCTACACATCTGCTGCTATGTATGATAATCTATATAACTGTATTTATGTATACCTGAATGAACTTACTTACATAATATAAATAATGAATAATTGTTCAGTGTCCACTAGATGTGTTTTGTTTTTCGTATTTCTTCTGTGCTGTGGTACTACGTCTTCTTTGATTGTGTTTACATTTTAAGAGAGACTGTTACATTCACCCCCAAAATATCCATTAGGTGGAGAACTTAATGACGAGATTTCGGTAAGTCTTGGACCGAAAGGACAGTGGTTTTGCACACACAGGACAGTGGTCCTGGACCGAAACGTCGTCATAAAATTCCTCTAATGAAGTGGGCGTTTTATGGTGAATTGTTCCAGCCACTGTATTGTGACTTAATTCCCTCTGGCATCGCTTTAAATAAAGCCAAGAATATCCGTAATGTTGATGAATAAGACACGTGTGCAACACAAGAGTATCTTTATATTGCACATATCTTATCAACTTTTCGGTATTGTATATCCTTAACATCATAAAAAAAATTCCTATCAAGCTATACAACAGCCTCTTCTCACTTCATTCTTCAGCCTCCGACTCAAAATAGTCTACTCCATGTCTCCAGCCATTTCCCAGAGACCCAAATGTAATATATTTTCTATTACGGGCGTGACAGAGAAGAGATATAATCTGCTTGTGCCAGAGGATATTTTCCACAAAAGTCGCCCCTATGAAACATGTGGCAGGTGCATATATATATATATATATATATAAATATATATATATATATATATTATATATATATTATATATATATATATATATATATATATATATATATATATATATATATATATATATATATATATATATATATATATATATATATATATATATATATATATATATATATATATAATATAATATATATATATATATATATATATATATATATATATATATATATATATATATATATATATATATATATAATATATATATATATATATATATATATATATATATATATATGTATATATATATATATATATATAGTATGAAATGTGAGTCAGTAGCCATATTTTTCTTTTTTTTTAATTCCTATCTAAATTTTTTTCTAGTCTCATGGAATCGCATCAGGTCACAATCCAGAGCTCCATGGATTGTGACCGCCTTGCATAACTGCTAGCCCATTACAATGTGGTCCTGGATGCACTAGAAGACAAGGTAAATGCTGATATGTGTATACTAATTCCTCAAAAGCCATCGACAAGTGCGACGATGGTGTGGTAGCACGAAAAATACATACAAAAGGAATACTTGGTAAAGTGGGCAGATGGATATTTAACCAGAAACCAAACCGTAGTCGTAAACAGAGGGAAGTCAAAGGCTGATACAGTGAAAAAGCTCTGTTCCTCAAGGCACAGTACTCGACTCACTTCTGTATCTCATTCTTATACCCATCATAGACTAGGTCATAAATCATTAAACCGTAACATCCTTAGCTGATGACACCAGACTCTCAGTGAAAGTGGCATCCATCGAAGACAGTGAATATAAAAATGAGAATATAAACCAAGTCTTCCACAGGGCCTCAGACAGCAAATATGACTTTCACTGAGGACAAGTTTCAGTTACTCTGCTATAGGAGACTGGAAGAAATATAGAATGAAACGAAGTTCAGGACAGACTCAAACCACTCAGTAAAGTGGAGGCTTAATGTGCGAGACTTGGGAGTAATGTCGTCAGAAGATCTCACATTCAAGGATCACAATAATGTTGCTGTTGCTACCGCAAGGAAAAGGATTGCCTGGATAACTAGAACTTTTAAGTTACATGTTCTCTCCAGGCTGGAATACTGCTGTATACTAACAGCTACATTGAAGACAGCTGAGTTATAAAACACTCGGAGAGCTTTCACTCTCCGCATTCACTCAAACATGTAAACAACTAGGAACTCCTGAAATTCCTTCAATTGTATTCCTTGGAAGGTAGGAAAGAAAGGTACTTCATAATTTACACCTGGAAAATCCTGGAGGAACTAGTCTCAAACCTGCACACATCAGTGTAACCACCGTCAACACCCACATCAACGTCCATATCAACACCAACATTAATGTCAGCATCAACACTCACATCAATGTTAACTACGTTTGGTTTCGAGGAGAGTATGAAAGAGAGAGAGAGAGAGAGAGAGAGAGAGAGAGAGAGAGAGAGAGAGAGAGAGAGAGAGAGAGAGAGAGAGGAGAGAGAGAGAGAGAGAGAGAGAGAGAGAGAGAGAGAGAGAGAGGCACGTGTCTGGTCAAGTGGAGATTTCTGTGGCTTACACGGAAATCCAAGAGGAACAAAAGGCCAGTGTTAGCAGTTCTTGTATGTAAAGACGAGGCTTGTACGCACGGACGAGGTGAGACAAAGATGTGAGCTGAGCGTATTGAAGATGAGACCAGTGGCTGATTTTAGGAAATCTGCTGGTGTTATGGTCACGGAGACCAGAGGCTGATAATAGGAAATCTGCTGGTGTTATGGTCACGGAGACCAGTGGCTGATAATAGGAAGTCTGCTGGTGTTATGTCACGGAGACTAGTGCTGATATTAGGAAGTCTGCTGGTGTTATGTCACGGAGACTAGTGGCTGATATTAGGAAGTCTGCTGGTGTTATGGTCACGGAGACCAGTGGCTGATATTAGGAAGTCTGCTGGTGTTATGTCACGGAGACTAGTGGCTGATATTAGGAAGTCCTCCTGGTTGTCTTGGTCTGTCAGGTCCTCTTGATTTTTCAGGTCTTGGTAGTCTTCCAAGTCTTACAAGTAAATAAGTAAGACGTATATGTATCACTTGTGTATATTTACTGCGACGATTCGCCAACTCTGCAGTCTTCATTCTGATACCGAGGTGATTAAATATTGCAGACTTCACAAAACAATATAGTCTTCCCTAACACTGAGGTCACACTTCTTGAGACAATGTGGATCACCTCTCTCTCTCTCTCTCTCTCTCTCTCTCTCTCTCTCTCTCTCTCTCTCTCTCTCTCTCTCTCTCTCTCTCTCTCTCTCTCTCTCTCTCTCTCTCTCTCCTCTCTCTCTCTCTCTGTCTCTCTCTCTCTCTCTGTCTCTCTCTCTGTCTCTCTCTCTGTCTCTCTCTCTGTCTCTCTGTCTCTGTCTCACACACACAACCCCCTCCACACACAATTGCCTGCTCTGTGTGGCTCTCAGCAAGACGACAGCCTTGCTATCTGCGAGTCCCAGAGGAAAATTGGGAGCCGTCAGTCACAAGCTGAGCGTGTGTGCCTCTCCTCCAGGAGAATCTATCCCTGTCCCACGCTCTATCCCTGTCCCCCAGCCCTTCATCACTCTGTCTTTTCCTCAAGCATATTCTTTTCCTAGCCTTGCCCTCCTCTCTTTACCCCTCTATCTTACTCCTTCCTTTCCTTTCCCTCCCCTACCACCTCTTCTTAGCCTCTCAGTTCTCCAATTAGCCCCGCACCTCAGGTGTACAATTCTAGCTGATATCAATGCAATGCTACTATATAGAAAGCCCCTTGATATGCAGAGCATTTAGGGCAAATTAGGTCAGTGTCCCAGAATGCGACCCACACCAGTCGACTAACACCCATGTACCCATTTTACTGGTGGGTGAACATAGACAACAGATGTAAAGAAACACGCTCATTGTTTCTACCCTGGCTGGGAATTGAACCCACACACTCGTCGTGTGAAGAGCTTTAGCAACCAGGTCCCACTCTCTCTCTATTCTCCTCTTTTCCCTATTCCCTCTAGTTAGCTCTTTACCAAACCTTCTTTTCTCCTTCTAGCCTACTTTCTTGCTAGCCTTATTTTCTCCCTATTTCCTTGAACCCATTCTCTCCCTATCCTCCATTTTCCCTATTCCTCTAATCAGCTCTCTAACCTAATTTTCGTCCTCTAACTTACTCTTTCCCTGTTCTCTTTAGCCCACTCTCCCTAGCCTTTCCCTTCTCTCCACAGTCTCCTCTCATCCCATACCAGTCCACCACACTCCAGTCCCTATCACTCCCAATCCTTACCCCTCCCCTTTCCTTTCCGTGTCCCTCTTAATCGCCTTCTCTCTCACCTCTTCCATCCTTCAGAAAGTTTTCAGGAATATATCGGACATAGTCACGGGGCTGAGAAATTGTCCGCTTAAAATTGAATTTTCTCTGCGGAGTGGAAAATAACACCTGGGTGCTCAAAATCCTTTTATAGAGTGATTTAACGAGAGAGTTGCAAGAGACATTGCATTGGGAATTGTATTAACGATCACCTTAACGCTGAAGAGGTGAAGAGGAGGTGTTTATCTGAAGGACGTAAGTCACAATACCATGGCTGGGACAATTCCCAACTAACAAAGTTATAATTCCGTGACTCACGAAATCGTAGTGACACGATTGCAAACAAACCATACCACGGGCGGGATTGAACCCGCGGTCAGAGAGTCTCAAAACTCCAGACCGTCGCGTTAGCCACTGGACCAGCTAGCCACAATATTGTGGCTAGCTGGTCCAGTGGCTAACGCGACGGTCTGGAGTTTTGAGACTCTCTGGTCGCGGGTTCAAACCCAACCCGTGGCATGGTTTACAATTCCGTGGTTGGAACAATTCACAACTAATACAGGAAGCCACAGTACCGTGGCTAGAACACTTCCTAACTGACCCACACAGTCACAACACCATGACTGGAATAATTCACAGTTAATCGACACAGTGAATACCATGGCAGGGACAATTATTATTTTTCTTTTAACCATCAGTGACCTGTAGACTTGACCTAATTATCGTGATAAACTCACCTGACTGATCTGTGGACTAGACTGGCTCACGTCTAAAGTAGATCTGACTGTCCTGTGGACTAGACTGACTTACGTCTAAAGTAGACCTGACTGACCTGTGAACTAGACTGACTCACGTCTAAAGTAGACCTGACTGACTTGTGGATTAGACGGATTTACTGACTGAATTCAACAGTCAGACCGACGCGTGGAGTAGACTTTGGTCGACTGATTGCGAAGTGATCCGACGGAATGACGCCTTGGATACATAGACATGCCTGATGTCTGGCGGGATTTCTAGACTCACCTGTGGAGTAGACTCACCTGTGGAATAGACCTGAGTGCAGTCACCAGTATATTTCTTGACTAGGTCTAATTGAGGCAGTTCAATACTCCTATCCACTTCGACAGGGACATCGGGGTCCCAAATGAAGACCAGATCGTCCGTTGTGTGGGACACTGTGGGTAGACAGGGTAGACTTAGACATGGTCCATAGCCATCGACATAGATTTAGACACAGGGGAACGTTCTTAGACATACATTTAGATATGGAACGTCTTCGTAGAGAAGGTGGCTATGTTCCTCATTATAAGTTTAGACAAGGAGTGCATTAATAGACATTAAATTTAGACATAGGGTGTTCTCGTAGACATAGGCATAAAAATAAGGTATATTCGTCCAATTTAATTAGAAATTGAGGTATATTAGTAGGCATACGTATGATATACTCAGACATGAAATATATTCACATGTACGGGTTTAGCGCTTCCTCATACAATTAATAATAATAATAATAATAATAATAATAATAATAATAATAATAATAATAATAATAATAATAATAATAATAATAATAATAATAATAATAATAGTTTTATATTAATTTATTATTATTATTATTATTATTATTATTATTATTATTATTATTATTATTATTATTATTATTAAATATACTAAGAGAGCTTGGTAATTATTTATTAATGGAAAAGCGCTAAATCCGTAGGTGTCATACAGTTTCTGGAGGAGGATTAAGCTTAATCCGTGGAAGAGGCAGTTTACCTCCAGTTCCTCGGATCAACAGCCCTTGAGAGACAAGAAGGACGAAATGTACCATAGGGAATATTTTCTCTTCTGTGCTATCTTCATTGCTTTCTTTATTTTTCTCCCTTCAGTTTAAAAGCTAAGAGCTGTTATCTTTACTTAGCTCATTTACAAGTTAAGAGCTGTTATCTTTACTTAGCTCATTTACAAGTTAAGAGCTGTTATCTTTACTTAGCTCATTTACAAGTTAAGAGCTGTTATCTTTACTTAGCTCATTTACAAGTTAAGAGCTGTTATCTTTACTTAGCTCATTTACAAGTTAAGAGCTGTTATCTTTACTTAGCTCATTTACAAGTTAAGAGCTGTTATCTTTACTTAGCTCATTTACAAGTTAAGAGCTGTTATCTTTACTTAGCTCATTTACAAGTTAAGAGCTGTTATCTTTACTTAGCTCATTTACAAGTTAAGAGCTGTTATCTTTACTTAGCTCATTTACAACCTAAGAGCTGTTATCTTTACTTAGCTCATTTACAAGTTAAGAGCTGTTATCTTTACTTAGCTCATTTACAAGTTAAGAGCTGTTATCTTTACTTAGCTCATTTACAAGTTAAGAGCTGTTATCTTTACTTAGCTCATTTACAAGTTAAGAGCTGTTATCTTTACTTAGCTCATTTACAAGCTAAGAGCTGTTATCTTTACTTAGCTCATTTACAAGTTAAGAGCTGTTATCTTTACTTAGCTCATTTACAAGTTAAGAGCTGTTATCTTTACTTAGCTCATTTACAAGTTAAGAGCTGTTATCTTTACTTAGCTCATTTACAAGCTAAGAGCTGTTATCTTTACTTAGCTCATTTACAAGCTAAGAGCTGTTATCTTTACTTAGCTCATTTACAAGTTAAGAGCTGTTATCTTTACTTAGCTCATTTACAAGTTAAGAGCTGTTATCTTTACTTAGCTCATTTACAAGTTAAGAGCTGTTATCTTTACTTAGCTCATTTACAAGTTAAGAGCTGTTATCTTTACTTAGCTCATTTACAAGTTAAGAGCTGTTATCTTTACTTAGCTCATTTACAAGTTAAGAGCTGTTATCTTTACTTAGCTCATTTACAAGTTAAGAGCTGTTATCTTTACTTAGCTCATTTACAAGTTAAGAGCTGTTATCTTTACTTAGCTCATTTACAAGTTAAGAGCTGTTATCTTTACTTAGCTCATTTACAAGTTAAGAGCTGTTATCTTTACTTAGCTCATTTACAAGTTAAGAGCTGTTATCTTTACTTAGCTCATTTACAAGTTAAGAGCTGTTATCTTTACTTAGCTCATTTACAAGTTAAGAGCTGTTATCTTTACTTAGCTCATTTACAAGTTAAGAGCTGTTATCTTTACTTAGCTCATTTACAAGCTAAGAGCTGTTATCTTTACTTAGCTCATTTACAAGTTAAGAGCTGTTATCTTTACTTAGCTCATTTACAAGTTAAGAGCTGTTATCTTTACTTAGCTCATTTACAAGTTAAGAGCTGTTATCTTTACTTAGCTCATTTACAAGTTAAGAGCTGTTATCTTTACTTAGCTCATTTGCAAGTTAAGAGCTGTTATCTTTACTTAGCTCATTTACAAGCTAAGAGCTGTTATCTTTACTTAGCTCATTTACAAGTTAAGAGCTGTTATCTTTACTTAGCTCATTTACAAGTTAAGAGCTGTTATCTTTACTTAGCTCATTTACAAGTTAAGAGCTGTTATCTTTACTTAGCTCATTTACAAGTTAAGAGCTGTTATCTTTACTTAGCTCATTTACAAGTTAAGAGCTGTTATCTTTACTTAGCTCATTTACAATACTAAAGATATTATCATTTTTTTAGCTCGTTTACAAACTAAGAGCTGTTACCTTTTCTCAACTTATTTACAAGCTATGATCTGTTATCTTTTCTTAGCTCATTTACAAGTTAAGAGCTGTTGTCTTTTCTCAGTTCATTTACAGGCTAAGGGGTGTTATCTTTTACCAGCTCATTTACAAGCCCAGCTCTAAGATGTATGTACTTCCGAACCTCAGGAGTCGACTAACACCCAGGTACCTATTTACTGCTAAACGGACAGGGTCAACAGGTATAAGCAGTCTTATAGTTGCTGATCCTGCCTCAAAATGCTACATACAGCAGTCGGCAAATACTCAGGTGCCTATTTACTGTTAGATCAACAGGGGCAACAGGTGTAAGGAGACTGAGCCCCGTTCATGATTCCACCCACAACAACAGTAGTCGATAGTCTTCCAGTCCAATTAATCATCTACAAGGTACAACTCCTTTTTTTTTTTTTTGCTTTCCGAAGCGGTCTAGTATGAGAGAGGGATTCAATGCCCTTGCAGTGACGCCTCATTACATATGCAGGCGTGCCCGGGGAGTTTCTAATCGCATTTGTTAGCCACAGTGATTAATTTCCTTCCCGAAATTGGTCAGTAATACTTTTAATAACTTCAAATTGTTTTGTCGAATTTCCGTGAGGGGAAGAGAGGTGAATGAAGGAGAATATGGGAGCAGGAAGAGACAGAGGAATATTATATATATATATATATATATATATATATATATATATATATATATATATATATATATATATATATATATATATATATATATATATATAATGTGTGCGTGTGTGTGTGTGTGCGTGTGTGTGTGTGCGTGTGTTGTGTGTGTGTGTGTGCGTGTGTGTGTGTGCGTGTGCGTGTGTGTAATCCGTATATGAATTAGTAAATTCCTATAGGGACTTAATAATCCCAATACCAACATTGAAAAAAAGGAAA
>NC_069476.1:10978792-10983792 GCF_026875155.1 Cherax quadricarinatus
GATCCGGCACTGACTTTAGGTATCTGTCCAGCTCTCTCTTGAAGGCAGCCAGGGGTTTATTGGCAATTCCCCTAATGCTTGATGGGAGGCTGTTGAACAGTTTTGGGCCCCGGACACTTATGGTGTTTTCCCTTAGTGTACCAATGGCGCCCCTACTTTTTATTAACGGCATTTTGCATCGCCTGCCCAGTCTTTTACTTTCGTAGGGAGTGGTTTCTGTGTGCAGATTTGGGACCATTCCTTCCAAGATTTTCCAAGTGTAGATTATGATATATCTCTCCCTCCTGCGTTCCAACGAGTACAAGTCAAGTGCTTCCAAGCGTTCCCAGTAGTTAAGGTGCTTGACAGAACTTATACGTGCAGTAAAGGATCTCTGTACACTCTAGATCTGCGATTTCACCTGCTTTGTATGGAGATGTTAATGTACAGCAGTATTCCAGCCTAGAGAGAACAAGTGATTTGAAAAGGATCATCATGGGCTTGGCATCTCTCGTTTTGAAAGTTCTCATTATCCATCCTATCATTTTCTTTGCACGTGCGATCGTGGCACTGTTGTGATCCTTGAAAGTGAGATCCTCAGACATTACTACTCCCAGGTCCCTTACATTATTTTTCCGCTCTATTGTATGGCCGGAGTCAGTAGTATACTCTGTTCTAGTTATTATCTCCTCCAGTTTTCCATAACGGAGTAGTTGGAATTTGTCCTCATTGAACATCATATTGTTTACCGTTGCCACTGGAAAACTTTGCTTATATCTTCTTGGAGGTTAACCGCGTCCTCAGCAGATGACAGCCTCATGCAGATCCTAGTATCATCCGAAAAGGATGATACGGTGCTGTGGTGTATATCTCTGTTTATGTCTGATATGAGGATAAGGAATAAGATGGGGCGAGTACTGTGCCTTGTGGAACAGAGCTCTTCACTATGGCAGCCTCCGATTTAACTCTGTTGACCACTACTCTTTGTGTTCGATTTGTTAGGAAGTTGAAGATCCATCTCCCCACTTTCCCAGTTATTCCTTTAGCACGTATTTTATGGGCTATTACGCCATGATCGCATTTGTCAAATGCTTTTGCAAAGTCTGTGTATATTACATCTGCATTCTGATTTTCTTCCAGTGCATCCAAGGCCATGTCATAGTGATCCAGTAGTTGTGAGAGGGGTGGGTTGATTGCGTTTTCCTAGACTGCAGGAAGGCCTTTGACACAGTTCCCCACAAGAGATTAGTGCAGAAGCTGGAGGATCAGGCGCATGTAAAAGGGAGGGCACTGCAATGGATCAGGGAATACCTGACAGGGAGGCAGCAACGAGTCATGGTACGTGAAGAGGTATCACAGTGGGCGCCTGTGACGAGTGGGGTCCCACAGGAGTCAGTTCTAGGACCAGTGCTATTTTTGATATATGCGAACGACATGATGGAAGGAACAGACTCTGAAGTGTCCCTATTCGCAGATGATGTGAAGTTGATGAGAAGAATTAAATCGGATGAGGATGAGGCAGGACTGCAAAGAGACCTGGACAGGCTGGACATGTGGTCCAGAAACTGGTTTCTCGAATTCAATCCTGCCAAATGCAAAGTCATGAAGATTGGGGAGGGGCAAAGAAGACCGCAGACAGAGTATAGGCTAGGTGGACAAAGACTACAGACCTCACTCAGGGAGAAAGACCTCGGGGTGACCATAACACCGAGCACATCACCGGAGGCACACATCAACCAAATAACTGCTGCAGCATACGGGCGCCTGGCAAACCTGAGAATAACGTTCCGATACCTTAATGAGAAATCGCTCAAGACACTGTACACTGTGTATGTTAGGCCCATACTGGAGTATGCAGCACCAGTCTGGAACCCACACCTGGTCAAGCACGTCAAGAAGTTAGAGAAAGTACAAAGGTTTGCAACAAGGCTAGTCCCAGAGCTCAGAGAAATGTCGTACGAGGAAAGGTTGAGGGAAATCGGACTGACGACACTGGAGGACCGAAGGGTCAGGGGAGACATGATAACGACATATAAGATACTGCGGAGAATAGACAAGGTGGACAGAGATAGGCTGTTCCAGAGAGGGGACATAGGAACAAGGGGTCACAACTGGAAGCTGAAGACTCAGACGAGTCACAGGGACGTTAGGAAGTATTTCTTCAGTCATAGAGTCATCAGAAGTGGAATAGCCTAGCAAGTGAAGTAGTGGAGGCAGGAACCATACATAGTTTTAAGAAGAGGTATGATAAAGCTCAGGAAGCAGAGAGAGAGAGGACCTAGTAGCAATCAGTGAAGAGGCGGGGCCAGGAGCTGAGTCTCGACCCCTGCACCACAATTAAGTGAATTAAGTGAGTACACAGGGATGTTAGGCACTACTTCTTTAGCCATAGAGGAACTGGTAGAGGCAGTATCCATACATACTGTAGCTTTTAGAATAGATATGACAGGGTGCAAGCAGCCATGAGAGAGTGAAACCAGCAGCAATAGCAACATCAGCCGCTCTCTCTCTCTCTCTCTCTCTCTCTCTCTCTCTCTCTCTCTCTCTCTCTCTCTCTCTCCCTCCCTCCCTCTCTCTCTCTCTCTCTCTCTCTCTCTCTCTCTCTCTCTCTCTTCTCTCTCCTCTCTCTCTCTCTCTCTCTCTCTCTCTCTCCTCTTCTATCTATCTATCTATCTCTCTCTCTCTCTCTTTCTCTCTCTCACTCTTTCTCTCTCTCCCTCCCTCCTCTCTCTTTCTTCCTCCCAAACCAACATAAGCCAACTGGGCTAAAAATCCGGATTTGTAAAGATCTTTCTTGAGAACGCTGCTTGCATCTTGGATTGCAAGTTGCTGATAATATCAGTCGTTCTTGAATACGTATCCATATGTCCAAGCCACGTATCCAGCTGTCTTGGCCGCATATCCAGTTGTCTTGGAACCGTATCCAGCTGTCTTGACCGAACATTCAGTTGCCTTGACTGCATATCCAGTTATCCAAGACTCATATCCAGTTGTCTAGGCTCTTATCTAGCTGTCTAGGCCTGGTATCCGACTGTCTAGGCCTTGTATTCAGCCGTCTAGGGCTCATATCCAGCTATCTAGGCCTGGTATCCAGCTGTTATGACTTGGAATCCAGCTGTCTAGACCTCGTATCCAGCTCTCTAGGTCTTTAACCCATCTGTCATGGTCGTTTAACAGCTTTCTAGGATTTTTATCCAGCTTCTTGGTGTGGTATCCAGCTGTCTTGGCATCATATCCAGCTGTCTTTGCTTGGTATCCAACTCTCTTGGCATCATATCCAGCTGTCTTTGTCTGGTATCGAGCTGTCTTGGCATCATATCCAGCTGTCTTTGTCTGGTATCGAGCTGTCTTGGCATCATATCCAGCTGTCTTTGTCTGGTATCCAGCTGTCTTGGCATCATATCCAGCTGTCTTTGTCTGGTATCCAGCTGTCTTGGCATCATATCCAGCTGTCTTTGTCTGGTATCCAGCTGTCTTGGCATCATATCCAGCTGTCTTTTTCTGGTATCCAGCTGTCTTGGCATCATATCCAGCTGTCTTTGTCTGGTATCCAGCTGTCTCTCTTCCTTACTGATAAGAACATTTACAAGTTTAGTTATTTTCTTTGTCTAGATGTTTTTATTAAGGTTGCAGCTATTTTTGTTATTGTTGTTGTTCTTGTTGTTGTTGGAGATTTGTTATTGTTATTGGAGATTTGTTGTTGTTAATTTGTTGTTGCTGAGTTCTTGTTGCTGTTGTTGATTGTTGTAGCTGTTGTTGTTACTGCTGTTGCTGATTTCTTTTTGCTGCTGGTGTTAATTTGTTGTTCTTGTTAATTTGTTGTTATTGCTGTTGTTAATTTGTTGCTGTTGTTGATTTGTTGTTGATGTTGTTGTTTTGTTGTTAGTGTTGTTGCTTTGCTGTTGTTGATTTGTTGTTTTTTCTGTTGTTGATTCTTTGCTGCTGTTGATGATTTGTTGTTACTGTTTTTTATTTCCTGTTGCTGTTGTTGATTTGCTGTTGCTACTATTGTTGATTTGTTGCCAGTGCTATTGTTGACTTTTTGTTCTTGTTAATTTTTGCTGCTGTTGTTGATTTGTAATTACTTTTGTTGATGTAGTATAAATCCTGATACTGACAGCTGAATTAGAAAGACACTTTAAGTGACACAAGGATATATACATTGGAAAATTTGATCACCTGTCTATCTGTCTATCTAATGGTTATATTCATAGGCATGATTTTTAAAAGAGTGGAGGGGTAAGCCAGCGGAAGGCCTCGGTCAGATGACCAAGAGCTCCAGCTGTGGGTTATAATATGACTAAGACCCGCATCAGGAAACACTTATCCTGTTTCCTTACAAACCTTGCACCTACCTTAATCACTTCTAATATACAGAGGTCAACAACAGTACACATATATGGTCTTGAAAGTGAGGTGTGAGAGACAGGTAGTGATTTGATGAGAGTACGAGAGAGGTTCTGAGACGGCGTCTGCTGGTCCGTTGGTTGACTATCATGTATGTCACTTTTTTTCTTAATTGATCTTATTTCCAGTATTTTGCTCCACGTGACGACGATTAGTGAGGCTTCCAGGAACCCTCAAATCCTACGGCTGGGTTCAGTGAGGACGAATTGTGCCTCATTCCAACTCATCAAATGTCCCGAAGGGTTTATAGGGAGGTCACAGGCTTTTGTCGATGTTCACTCAAGTAAACAGATAGACTTTTGCCTGTTTCTCCTACATATTTCTTGGAACAACATCCACAGGGAATACCACAGACGCCAGCTGTGGCCAGAAGATGTCTGGGACTTCGCTTCCCAGTGAAGCATTTGATAGGGGATGTAGTCGTGGTGGAGACACTGATTCTAGCAAGCGAGTATTTCTAGCAACAACCCCTCATGGAAGCACTGAAAACGATTTCCAGGAATGTTACGTTACTGATTTGTTGAGGATAGCTTGTGCTTACTTAAGCCTGAAGTCTCGGATGAAGAAAAACGGAAACTGAAAACGTGTGAAGGCTTGTGTTACGTACTCACATT